>QJPP01002059.1:0-208376 GCA_003996215.1 Jaltomata sinuosa | reverse complement strand
GTTCACAATTTTAACTAACAACTAACTACACTTTACTTATTTTAAGTCACTAATTCAAATTTTAACTTACTACACTTCACTATTTTAAGTCATTAGTTCATAATTCCAAAATTTTAACTTACTACACTTTACTTATTTTAAGTCACTAGTTCACAATTCCAACTAACAACTAACTACACTTTACTTATTTTAAGTCACTAATTCAAATTTTAACTTACTACACTTTACTATTTTAAGTCATTAGTTCATAATTCCAAAATTTTAACTTACTATACTTTACTTATTTTAAGTCACTAGTTCACAATTTTAACTAACAACTAACTACACTTTACTTATTTTAAGTCAGTAGTTCAAAATTCCAACTAACAACTAACTACACTTTACTTATTTTAAGTCACTAGTTCAAAATTCCAACTAACAACTAACTATACTTTACTTATTTTAAGTCACTAGTTCACAATTTTAACTTACTACACTTCACTATTTTAAGTCATTAGTTCATAATTCCAAAATTTTAACTAACTACACTTTACTTATTTTAAGTCACTAATTCAAAATTCCAACTAACAACTAACTACACTTTACTTATTTTAAGTCACTAATTCAAATTTTAACTTACTACACTTCACTATTTTAAGTCATTAGTTCAAAATAATTTCGACTTACTAAATTTCACAATTTTAAGTCACTAGTTCATATTTTCAGTTTATATGCATGATAATGATGTGCCAAACACAATCAGTAGCCCAATGGCTCACAAATAAACCTATTGGCCCTGCACAGGCTCCAATCGCTCTACAGCATACATAACCAGCTCTATAATCGAGATATCGATGTCCGAGACTCACGGACATTCCCAAATAACCCACCATCTATGGTCCAGAGGCATAATCAAGGCCACACAGGGCCACAAGGGTAATACTTAATGCTAATTAGTATTAAGTGTCAACACTAGATGGACACAAATTGATCTTGCAAGAAAATCAATTTTGTCATCAATAGGATCAACTAGTCTTGACACTTACTAATCAACCACATTATAATCAAATTAAAGACTAAGTGTCAACACTAGATGGACACAAATTGATCTTGCAAGAAAATCAATTTTGTCATCAATAGGATCAACTAGTGTTGACACTTATGCTAAACAAATACATTATAACTAAATTAAAGACTAAGTGTCAACACTAGGTGGACATAAATTGATCTTCCAAGAAAATCAATTTTGTCATCAATAGGATCAACTAGTGTTGACACTTATGCTAAACAAATACATTATAACTAAATTAAAGACTAAGTGTCAACACTAGGTGGACATAAATTGATCTTCCAAGAAAATCAATTTTGTCATCAATAGGATCAACTAGTGTTGACACTTATGCTAAACAAATACATTAACAATGACATGCCCTAGTTAAATGATAAATCCTAATTTAGTAACTAAAATTAACAAAGATAAACCCTAATTTAATAACTATAATTAATTAACAAGAAAATTAAAATTACTTACCTTGATGGACCCCCACCGGAGCAGCAACAGAGACGGCGATAGGCGGCAGCGGCAGGTGATAACAAACTTCAGCAGCAGCAGCGGCAGGAGAAGCGGCAGGAGAAGCGGCAGCAACCTCAGCAGCAGCAGCGGCACCGGTGCAAGGCACCAACAGCGTCAGCAGCAGCAGCGGCAGCGTCAGCAGCGGCAGCAGCAGCGTCAGCAGCGGCAGCGTCAGCAACAGCAGCGGCAGCGTCAGCAGCAGCAGCGGCAGCGTCAGCAGCAGCAGCGGGACCTAAGGAGCAGCAGCGGCCGGTGGTGAGGGTGGTGTGAGTGTGAGTGTGAGTGTGAGGGTGTTAGGGTTTTTAGGTAACAAAAATTTAAAAAAAAAAAAAAACCGACCACTTGAGGTCGGTATTTTAAAAAAATAAAGTATTTTTTGATAAAAACCGACCACTTGAGGTCGGTATTTTTAAAAAATAAAGTATTTTTTGATAAAACCGACCACTTGAGGTCGGTTTTTTAAAAAAAACTAAAAGTAATTAATAAAAATTATTTAATCATCAACATATTTCATAAACTCGGATACATTATTGATTCGTTACATTACTCAATGATTATGCTACTATACAATGTATTTCATACTACTTGAATGGATTATCAATCGATTAATTAATTAGCTTTTGAATACGTACTATATATGTACATCATGACTAGACGAGACATATATTTAAGACGACAGACCAGTAATATATAGGACTTGGTTAATTATATTACTCAAGGATCGTCATCGTATAGTACCTCATATGTACGTAATACAATGTATTCCTCCGGAGGTCGGTATTGCCTTTAATTTTAATGAAAATACAATGTATTCCATACTACTTGGATGGATTATCGATTGGTTAATTAGCTTTTTAATACGTACTATATATATGCGTACAATATCGCCACAAAAAAACATATATTTGAAGACGACAGATCATTACTATATATATAGGACTTGCTTATTTACATTACTCAACAATCGTATATTACCTCGTGTGTACGTAATACAATGGTATTCCATTGCTTGGATGGATTATCGATTAGTTAATTAGCTTTTGAATACGTACTATATATATACGTACAATATCGCAACAAAAAAACATACATTCAAGACGACGGATCATTATAGTACATAGAATAACTTGGTTAATTATATTCAATGATTGTACATTATACACAATAGAAAAATAGTGATTATTACAAATATTTTAAAGGTAATACCGACATCCGGAGGTCGATTTTATTCAAAATAATTAAATAAAAGTAAAATACCGACCTCCGGAGGTCGGTATTACCTTTAAATTTAATGAAAATAACAGTAAAATACCGACCTCCGGAAGTCGGTATGACCTTTAATTTTAATGAAAATAAAAGTAAAATACCGACCTCCGGAGGTCGGTATTACCTTTAATTTTAATGAAAATAAAAGTAAAATACTGACCTCCGGAGGTCGGTATTGCCTTTAATTTTAATGAAAATAAAATTAATTATGTTAAATAAACAATACCGACCTCTGAATGTCGGTATTAATATTATTTTTATTTTATAATATAAATAAAAAATAAATACCGACTTCGGGAAGTCACTATGAGAATAATTTAAGGTAAATAAAATCAATTATGTAAATTTAATATTACCGACATCAGGAAGTCGGTATTAATTTGTTTTTTTGTTTTTTATCTTTCAAAAAACCGACATCCGGAGGTCGGTTTATTTAAAAGTTATTAAAAATATTTCTTTTTTTCATTTTTTTATATTTAATTGAGATAAATTTAAATTTTATTTTTTATTTACTAATTCGATACCGACTACAAGAGGTCGGTTTTTCTTTATTTTATTTTTTTCTGGGAAAGTTTCCGACCATCGGAGGTCGGTATTTGGTTTTCCCGCATTTTTTTTCCAAATAAACCGACATCTTGAAGTCGGTTTTCTTAAGAAAATAAAATAATTTTTTGTTTTTAACAATACCGACTTCCGGAGGTCGGAAATTACCGACTTCCATAGGAGGTCGGTAATTTTGAGGTCGGTATTCGCAGTTTTTTTTAGTAGTGACGGGTTCATCACCGATGGGGGATTTCATGTCAAGATACTTTAGTTGTTCTTCTCTTAAATAAATTGGTATTGTTTTTGTTATTAGTAGTACTGCAGCTTATGGGCATGTACCACTGCCCCAAGAAAATTTGGACTAAAAAGGATAAGTCGCAAGCAAGCTCCATATCTTTCTTATCTTTTCAAAAATGGGGCCTGATATATATCGTAAGGTTCTTCGAGGGTTTATTTTCTTCTCCATTTTCATTTACCTTATTACATCTTGTAATACTCATGATTTTTAACGGTGTATGAGAATCATGAGTAGCTAAACTTCTTAATTCTAGGGTTTTGGCACTAGCATGAACGTTGATATTTGAAGATCGTTTATACATATTGATTTTCCATTATTGAGTTATTTATTTATTCTTGATCTTAATTTTTTGATTGCCTGATCAACTATCAAATATTATAATTTGTGGCTCGTTAATTGAATTTGAGAGAGGGAATTGAGAGCGTCGCAAGAATAAATAGACTTTGTTCGTGAACCTCTAGATAGAGAATCATTTCGCTAATGTGGATAGAGATATACCCTTTAGCCTAGCTTAGTTGAATAAAGAGATTTAAATGCATTCGATTATTGTCTGACGATCATAAAAATATAGGCGTTGAGTAGCTTGAATAGACCTCTGAGCTATTCGAGAGATACTTATAAGATAATATCAACCTGCAATCACTTATAACTCAGGGCAATTAACAGGTGTGACGATCAGAAGATCACTCAACCGGATTGTTAGTTGCCATTTCCCAAGACGTTTCTCTCATATGATTAAAGTCAAATCTCGTTTGCTTGCGCCATTTTTACTCTTTCTTCTAGTTAACTCATTAGTATACTAAACTTCACAATTGTTGATTTCTCGAATAGCTAAAATCGGAATTCAAATTAGACCATTAATCCTACAAGTGTATGCGGGAACATAATTGGCTCCAAGAAATTCATTGAAGATAAAATACATCGCGCAAATAAAATCAAGTCAAAAGGAGCAAACTAAACACCTTTCCAACATGATCAATATGAAAACAAGAGACCTTTATTGAAACTTATGAATAGGAAAAGAAAACATAAAGCATGTTCAATTTTGCTCAATAAGAAAAAACATAAATCAGTTTTGGTCAGTCTTGTGAGCCCTTTTTGTTCCATAATTAGCTGGTGGACGTTGTGGACAGGTGCATTGATGTTTTGTCAAGTCACATATGGGATGTGCGTCTATGCATCTCACAACGGTAGCACAATCGGCATCCTTTGTACATCCTCCCGCATGACTTCCTTGTCCTACCAATATTGACAAATTGTTTAATAGGTCAGTGACGTACGCAAAATTTTTCATAAACGATATATCAACATTTGAAAAAGTAAGCAAAAACACAATTAGGACAAGGTATATTAAAAAGAAAAAATATTATAACTAAATTTTATGCACTGACAGCATAAATATATTTATATAATCAGATCACTTACGCAGTAATTATAACATATAAAAAAGCCATTACATTGGTCTATGCATATAACTTAAATCTTATTCACAATATAAAAAGGACACACAAATTTCTAAACTTGTCTAGAGTACTAAAAGTTGCTTAACAAAACAAGCAAAACGGAGACCAAGAAAACCTTAAGGAATGTAGCCTTCTCCATTTTCTCTTCAAAGTTTTGTGATAGCACAAGAGTAACTATATATGTAATAATTGTTATTATTGATTTTATTTGTCACTTTTAGCAATGTATTTATAGGGAAACAAAGACATTAGGCTGATGGAGAAATAGTAACTGAGATAAACAACTTTATATGTAATTTCCATAAATTAGACTAAGGTAACACAATCTTTTCTTGCAAGATCTACTTAGGAAAATGAATCACTTAATTTCTTTTTTTGATGTTTGACAAGTAATCTAAAATCCAGTCCATTTTTAGTAAACAAATTATTATAGTCAAACAAATTTTTGCCCTTCCCATTATCAGAATCAATAGCTAATTATAAAAATAAAATCATGGAAATTATTAGACAAGATTAACTCTAATCTGGAAGGATCAAACAACTTTATGTCCTTCCCATAAATATGCAACTATAAAGAAATTAAATTTAAGAATAAGGTAAGACAAACCTTTCGTGCAGGAATTAATTATTTTCGAAAGTGAATTAATTTGCCTTTGCTGTTTGAGAAATAATCTAAATTCAATATCATTCCTATTAAATCATTTATTGTTGAAATATGAAATAAAAAACGATCCCACGAATTAAATTGGTTGCATGAATTTTAAAAAGAGTAATTTAAATACAATATCGTTTCAACTAAACTCGTTAATTTATTGTTGAAATATGCAATCAAAAACGATCCCACGAATTAAATTGGGTGCATGAATTTTAAAAAGAGTAAGTTCCAGAATTGTACAATCTTAAAATACACATTATAACTTTTTAGCATAATTATCGAAATTACCTTAATACTCCCTTTGTCCATTTTTACTTGTCGCTGTTTCGCTTTTCGAGGTCAAACTGCATGAACTTTGATCAACTTTTTAAGATGTATTTTTTAATCATATTAACATTAGAAAGATTGCAACTTATAGTATTTTTCTTATAGATTTAGATCATCTAAATTTTAAATTTTAAATATTAAATTAATCTATTTTAATTTAGCTTTTAAATGGAGTCAAATTGATTTTCGTAAAGCAAAATGTGGCAAGTATTATCCAAAAACATCTCCTCGAACTACGCACATTAACAACCCAAAACAAACCTCACTCCTGAAAATTAGGAATTGAATTCATGCTAATTTTAAGGGCTTATTTAATTTGTTTTATTTCTAAACAAAACGTGGATTATTTGGTTCCATATTTCTTTTCCTTTTTTTCTTTTAATTCAAATTTGGATAAAACACATTATTTTTGTATGTTTCAGTTCAATATAGAATACTTTTTAAAGATTGTTTTATGTTTGAAATTTAAATTTTTAATAGTAGTATATGTGAAATATATATATTCTTGTAGTAAAGACTTAAGTTTGTACTATAAATATACACAAATACATATACATATGCAAATATCTTTTAAGCTTTGCACAATTATAATATATTTCCGGTATAAATTCCTTGGATATCAATATATAAGAATTTGAACTCAATAATAAAGGAAATTAATATTATGTATGCTATATTAAATTTTATAACTCATTTGTTGTATATATACTAAATACAATGATGAATAATAATAGCATGTGTGTGTATTACTATTATAATTTATATCTTCGCATATTTTGACTAAACTTGTCAGAATAATTGAGGCAAACAATTTTATGTCCCATAAATAGTGTAGCTAATTAAGGAAATTAAATTAATCTAAGACTAAGGTAACACAATCTTTTCTTGCCGAAACGATTTAGGAATGTGAGTCACTTAATTTCCCTTTGATGGTTGCAAGTAATCTAAAATCAAATTCTTTCCAAATAAACTCATTAAAAGGGTCAAAAATCTCGTTGTCCTTCCCATGATAATCAATAACTAATTATAGAAAAAAATTAAGTTATATACAGGGTGTGTTAGGTAATTAAGAAGGAAATTTTTTTTCTAGAAAATGTTTTTAAATTTTTCTCATATTTGATTGGTTTAAATGTTTCGAAAAGTATTTTCCAAATGAACTCCCCCACATATAGTAAGAAAAATATTTTCCAAAATTTTCTTTCAACCTCACAACTCGACTCTCGAACTTGGGACCCAACACCTGACCCTGACCCCGACCCGAGACCCAACTCCTAACCCAGACTCGACTTCTGACTCGAGACCCACGACCCAACTTCTGACCCACGCCCAACTCCCAACCCAACTCAGGATCCGACTCTCGACCTTTTCCGGGGACCCAACCCAACCTAGGAATCAACCCCGACCTGGGGCCCAACCTCAATCATGATTTGAGACTCAACTCCCGACCCCGACTAGTGACTCAACTCTCGACCCTAGTAGAGATCCCTGACAGTATTGAACTTGACTCCCGACTCTTGACCCTGACCTCGACTTCGATTTGAGACCTAACTCCTGACCTTGACTCGAGACTCGACACCGACCCTAACTTGGGACCCGACATCCAACCTTGAATCGTGACCCAAATCCCAACTCGGGACCAGACCCTTACCTAAGACCCAACTCTCAACCCTGACCATGACCAAGGATCCGACTCTCGAACCTGACCCCCACCCAAAATTCCACTCTCAATACCAAACCTCTACCTGAGATACAACTTCCCATCCTAACCCCAAACTCGATCGAGGACCCAACTCCAAACCCAGGCCCTAACTCGAGATGCGACTCTCAACCCCTACTCAGGATTAGCTCCCGACCCCTATCTTGACTTGGGATCCGACTCTAGATCCAAACTCAGACATGAGATTTGACTCCCAACCCTGAGCCTAACTTCGAGCCTGAGATCGAACTCCTTACTTATGGCCCTTGACCACGACCCAAGACCCTGACACTTGACAATTGACTGTGACTCCAACCCATGACCCGAGATTCGACCCCGACTCAAAATTTAACTTGACCCCTGCTAAGAGTCAAGTTTGGTTCCTGGCTTGAGGCAACATTTCCAATCTCAATTTGAAACCAGGGTTAGGGTTAGGTCTTGAGTCGTGACTGGGGTTGATTGTCGGTTCTCAAGTTAGGGTTATAGGCCAAGGTCGAGTTGAGGATCAAGTTTGAGTCGGGGTTAGGGTTATGTCTCGGGTTGGTGTTTGGGTTAGATCAGGTCGAGGGTCGGGACAAAGGTCCAGGTTCATGTTAAAGGGTGGGGGTCTGGATCCAGTGTCATAGTATCAGCCTAGATTGAGACTTGAGGGACGAGTGGGTTTCGACACAATTGAAATATTTTAGAGCCTGAGTCGTGTGATTGATGCTCGACGCTCAAAATAGAGCCCAAGCCTAGGGCGATACATATAATTTTAACATGATATGTTGAGATGTTTGAAATATAATTATACTTGTATTGACACACCGAGCATGAAATACTAGTTTGGCAGAGTTGAATGTCAAAACTCGATATATGTTATTGAGATACGTGACATATGATATGTTAAGATTGTTTTGCATCAACTAATGCTGTTTAATGGCACTAATTGTCGTATATGCTTCGTGCTAGTATGATTGATATCGGTATCATGTTGTTTGATCTATATGAGGGCTTATGGATGTTTTAGTCTAGCATGCGTTGATTGTGAGGGGCTATGTATTTGGTCTAGTGGTTGCCACAATGACCTATTGTGTATGTGTTTTGAGAGTAATGCCTTGTTGAATGTTGTTGAGCTGAAATACCTTATATGGTTTACGTTTTACGTATGTGACATTATTCTCTCATGCTTGATACTTTACGGATTGGTGATCTTACAGGATCGTCGTGGCTCATCATTTACTGCACTGTAAAGATCTTCCACTAGCACTACCGCGCAACACTTGAACTCGTTCATGGCATTCTTGAACTATTACAGAGGTAAGCTAACCACATATTAGATCGGGCTATGTCCACAAACTATTGTACTTTAGATTTATATTAGATACTCCTTGACTATATTTCGTGAGTTATTGTTAAGTTTCAGACATTGTATCATATATTATGCGTTTTATTGCTATAAGATGTTTGACTTTTATTCCAGTTGCGATTAAAAATTTTAATGTGAGAGCCCTTTATGACGATGAGTGGCATCAGTTTGTCTAATGGGTAGTAGCTCATTAGCTGCTAGTCGCAGCTCATGAATTTTGATCATGACAGACTGAACGAGTATCAGTGATCAGTAAGCGAACCATCAATTTGTATCTCAAAATAGAGGTATATTCAAATCTTTAAAACAAGAACAACTCGGAGTTAATTGAAGGTAAAATGTGTTGTACCAATAACATTTTCAGAAAGAGTAACCACTTTACAATTTCAAAAAGAAGATAGGGTACTTTTTATTAATCGTTATAAATGATGACAAGAGGGAGTTGCTCAGATGGTAAGCACCCTCCATCTCTAACCCTAAGATTATGGGTTAGAGTCATCAAGGGAGCGAAAAAGATGAAAGCTCTCGGGGAAGGATAAAGAAAAAATGATGACCAAAAAACATAAATCAGTCTTTGTTGATGCTCTTAAGGACTTTTAGCCCATGATAAGCTGGTAAACAATAGCAACTATGTGTAATGTGCATATCAATTGGTGACCACAGTCGTCATTAATTTCGTATTGCACAGAATCTCCCCATTGCTTCCTTTTCCTAATTAAACTTAACATTGTTGAATATTTATAAAAGAGAGAAATAATAACTAGAGCTAGGGGTGAACAAAAATCAAACCGCAAATCGAATCAAACCGCAAATTGAATCAAATCGTAAAAAAAAACCGACTAGTGGTTTGGTTTGACTTGGTTTGGTATTGAAAAAAAAATCCGACTATATTTGGTTTGGTTTGGTTTTAACTAAAAAAAGTCAACCGAACCGAACCAACCCGATATTACATGTATACTATTTTTAAAAATATTTAATACATAAAAATATTTATTGTTATGTAATTTATAAATATTTTCTTCAACTTTTTCATCATTTTAATCTTTCAACATATTATTTCAAATTTAAACTTAAAATTTTAAATGGTCCAATAAGTCTTTTTACAACTCATATATATTAGTAACTCAAATAAAGCCCAAATCAATACGAATATTAACAAAAGATTATTCAATCCAACACTAGGAATGACAATCATGTTAGATATTTATTCTTTAAATTTACATAAATATATAAACTAATTTATTTTTCTGTTTAATATTTAGTCATGAAATTAATACTTATTAGACTTATTTTAACATGAGTTAATACTTTTAAATTATGATTATTTTTATCATGACTTATTAATATGTAATATTTATTCTGTGCGATTTCATTATTTTTTTGGTTGAATATTTTATTGTCATCACTCACTTCATAAATTTCAAATAAAGTGAATATAGTTTGTGTTATTTTTCTAAAAAATACCTTAGATAGTCGTATTTTGCTCGGACTAAAAAAATATTTGAAGTACAAGTTAATTATATGTTTGTATGAAGACTTACCAAAAAAAATCGAAAAACCCGAGAAAACCAAAAAACCCCGAGGTTGAAAAACCCGACTATTATTGGTTTGATTTGGTTTATAAATTTAAAAACCCGACACTAATGATTTGGTTTGGTATTTAAAAAATTCAAACCAACCTGATCCATGTACACCCTTATTTTCACTGCTAAAGATGTATCTCCCAGAATTAAAAAAAAAAATTACTATAAACTAAGAGAAGAAACAACAAAGCTTAAATAATATAGAACCCAACAAAAAAAATTGAGAAGAGGAAGAAATCCACTCTGTGATTTTTCACTCTCTCCAACATGAGTACATAAAGGCAATTGTTCAGTAAGACATTGAATTGAATTTTTGAATGTTGGCCAACAATAATAATAGCACATAAATGCTGCCATCAAGGCTAATAAATATAAACTTAATTCTTTTGACCATAAATTAGTAGATATTAGAGAAATTATAAAAGATGATTCTTATTCTTTTTGAGATATTAATTATATTTTTTCAATAATCCGTCACATATCTCAAAAAAAATATTAACGAATAGAATGAAATAAGAAGTTTTGCTGGGTTTTCACAAATAAGAATAATGCATTGAATTTGGTGACTCGTAGACTATGAACCACATCACGATAAAACAAGATTAAACTTACAAAATAATTGGTGAAGTTTTGAACTTCTATGAACCAAGAATTCTTTTGTAAGTCCATTGTTTTATTCTATCGCATTATGCTTACACAATCTTTGTTGTTATCACAGTTTTACGCTAAAAGGTTATGCATGTGTTTTGGTTTATAAGTGCTTTAAATATTTGTCATAATTTCATAGGAGCGGCACAACTTCACACTCATATAGGTTCGTCCACCAAATGTATTTTACATAGCAATACACCATATATAATGGATATGGTTATGAAATCAAAGAATAAATAAAGATAATTTATAGTCAAATTACCTTTTGAGTTAATGTTTTTCTAAAGAATATGGAAAAAAAAAATGACAAGTAAAATGAACCACAGAAATAGTATAAGTAGCAAGAAAAGTCATAAGGAGGAAATATAAAAGATACATTTTATATTATACACTTAGGCCAAACTGAATGACTTCTTGGTTACAAAAATATTGTTTATAGTAACTTAAGCAAAGTTACATAATTACAAAAAAAAAAGTAATTTAGCTAATTTCGATATAGTAAAATTAAACAAAAATTAAGTGATCATCTGTGAAATCAACCCTACAGAATCGTACTATTAATGTACGCATTAGGTTTAGGTGCTCCAGTAGGTGGACGTGAAGGAAGTTTACAATAGCAAACATTTGTTTTCAAGTAACATGTAGGTGCCTCATTAGTATCCAAACATTTCAATAACACACCACAATCTCTATCATTATTGCACCTTTTTTCATTAATATTTGGTCTACTTTGTGGAAGTTTACAATAACACCTATTTGTACTTGCAAAACATGAGGGATGCCCATTTATGCATTTCAATTGTCTAACACAATCAGCATCTGTGTTGCATGTAAATGGGATATGGCTATTTTCAAGTCTGCAGTAGCATACATTTAATTTGAAGTAACACGAAGGATGCCCATTTAGACACTTCAATTGTCGTTCGCAATCGCCATGATCGATGCACTTAAATTGCCCGTTGCTTGCTTGTCCTAATAACACCATCGAGATTAATATTGAATTATAAGTTATTGAAAAAAAAATATGGTTGTATTAATAATGACATAATACATAAATATGAATGATCTTTAACTTGGTCTCAACTGATATTTGTGTCCTCCAACTTTGAGTGTACACAAGTAGACGCTTAAACTTGTATAAAGTTGAACAAATAGTGAAATGGACACATGCGTCCTGACAACATCTTCATTTGTATAAGATGATTTATATTGAAAAGGTGTCACTTTTTTTTACGACAAAACTTTATTGTGTTCGTTTAGCATGTGTCTGTTATAGTGTGATATTTAATTAGCATCGAGATGACAATATTCAAAAATTCATCACAAGAAACACAAAACAAAATTATCTATTTCTGTGAGCTCTTAACATTTTGGGCTATATAGTGCAAAATGAACCCCCCACCCTCCCCCACCCCCAAAAAAATAATTGCCAATTAGTACTAATAAGTTGCTTGCTTTTTTTCTTTCTCAATTTTTTTGGGGGATAATAAGAGATCTAATTGGGTACAGTGCAATAATTATGTACATTGTATAACTCCGGATTATACAATTTACATTTTTTATAACTTGATGGTATATATATCTTGAAGATATATATACAACATAAACACCTGCGGGAAATAGTAATATTTTTTAAAATTACATTATTTCTTTGATCATCTGAACGTAAAAATTTGAGGGGTTGTCGCAGTTTTTTTTTCTTCTATGGACAACTCCCTCTTAAATGAAATATAGATAGATTACTTGCCTAGTAAAATAACCAAAAAGGAAACCAAGAAAACCTTTTGAATTAATGTTGCCTTCTCCATCTTCTTCCAAATTGTATATATTTTGGTAGCAGTACAATAATTATATGACTGTTATTATTGATAATTTTAAAAATGTTGTTAATTTAGCAAAATGAATTTATTTATAGGGAAGAAAAGGCAGAATTGACCAATAATAACCTGTTGTTGAAAGCATGATATGACCACAAAATGCTCCTCATATTTTGGAGTGTATCCACAATTCAACCATTCACCTTCCTTAAAATTTGCTTTCACTAGTTTTTTTCAAATGAAAAGAAAATAATTAAAAATACATATTTTTATTTATTTTTATTTTTCTATATCAATTATCAAAAAATAATTTATTCAAACATATTTATAGTATGTATATGAAAACATCAGGAGTAGTTATTAAGTATACTACTGCAATATACTATGATACCCGCATGTTATTCGTCATATACTGACAAGGTATCGTAGAGGATATTCATTCTTTCAAGAAGATCACTCAATCCTCTATGATATCAATCTAGTATATATTATATATCGACAGGATTTCGGGCATATTCATTCCTGAAAAAGCACTTTCTCGATCCTCTATGATATGCACATAGTATATATCACATAGTAATAGTGTATCATAGATGGCTGGTTCATTCCTTCAAAAAAAACACTCAGTCATATATAATGCCAACCCAGTATATTATATATGACAGGATATCAAAAATGGCAAATACACTACTCAGCCTTCTATGATACCCATATTGTATATATTATATACTGACAACAAATATGATTTTACTACTTCAATAAAGAGCTCAGTCCTCTATGATACCAAACTGGTAGATATTACATACTAATATCATAAATGACGTATCCATTCCTTTAAAAATTACTCCTGAATTCTCTATGATATTCACATAGTATATATCATATACTGACAGGATATTATAGAGGTCTAGTTTATTCCTTCAAAGAAAACACCCTTGATCAGTCCTCTATGTCACCTACATGATATATATCATATACTGACATACCATCATAGAGGACAATTTCATTCCTTTAGAAAAGAGCTTAGTCCACTATGATACTAACTTGGTATACATTATATATTGACATAGTATCATATGACAATTTCATTACTTAAAAAAATACATTCCTCAGTCATCTATGATATTCACATGATATATATTATATACTAACAAGGTATCATAAAAAAAAAGTTCACTCTTTCAAAAAAAAAAAAAATAGTAAAAACATACAAAAAAGAATTTAAATTTTTAGCATTTCTTTTTACTTGTAAAAGAAACAGAGTCGTATTATAAATATAAGTTTTTTTTTATTTGTCAAATAAAAAATTAAAAATATATTTTTTATTGATTTAGATTTTAATAAATAAGCTAGTGATTTTTGTATTTTTCTTAATTACTTTTTATTGTAGTCTAATTATTTACTTTTGTAATATTTTATTAGTCTAACAATAATTAGCTGATATTGTTATCTTTCTATTTTAATTTTATCTTTAAAAAAAATAGACAAAAAGGACTAAAAATTGAAAACATTGTAAGTTAAAATTAGTGTCAGCAGTGAAGGATTGCCGCTTGCAAAAGAGGCAGAGAAGGGATTGTCACGTCAATGGGCCCCATTTTATAAAATTATACCGAATATATTATTGTTGTTGTTCAACAATTGACAAACATCGATTTAAATAGAATAGAATGGAACAACCCAACACCACATTAAGTATTTATGGCACGATTTATATTTTTAGCTTTTGCACAACTTAATATTACCATTTGATACTTATTGGGATGGTTTGGATGGGAACTTGAGGAGCTCAGGTAGATTTCGATACATTGAAATACTTTGTAGCTTGGACCCTGTGGTTGATGCTCCGCGCTTGAAATGAAGCCCGAGCCTTCGGACGATACACATCATTTTAGGGGAATTCCTCGGTGTCTTACACGTCTTCTTCGACCCTGCCGAAGCAGCTTTCTTTCTTCAGGTAGTGAAGTCGCTCCGGTTTGTGTATGACTTGACGCTCTAAAGTCTATATCTTGCCCCTAGTTACTTGATCGTATTCGACTTCTATCGCAGATCTGTTATTTCTTACGCATTTTTACATAAAACACACATTTTTAGGAGCTAATTACTCTTTTTCCCACTAGTTTCCCTTCGGATGCATCTCAATCCCATCGGATACATTGCATAAGGCATCTAGATACATGGTTTTATCTCGGATACATCGGCATCCCGCATGTATCTGAGGGGTTACAACATGTATCCGAGTGGTGGGATGTATCTGATGGGATTGAGATGTATCCGATGGAGTTGAGATGTATCCGATGGAGTTGAGATGTATCCGAAGGTTTTTTTTGTTAACATGTGGTATATTAAGTAATTAAAATAAAGTAGTGGGAGAGTTAGTAAATATGGTAGAGATGTTTCGCTAATTTACCCATCATTTTAACATGATATGCTTTTTTGCTACAAAAAGATATTTAATTTTTACTTAAGTTGTGATTCCATTTTTTTAATATGAGAACCCTTTATGACAATGAACCATATTAGTTTGTCTAATGGATAGTATCTTTTTAGGTGCTAGTCGCTATTATTGATAACTTTTAAATAGTTGTTAATTTAGCAAAATGAATTTATTTATAGGAAAGAAAAGGCAGCATTGACCAATAATAACCTGTTGTTGCAACTTACAAGCGCATTTTCAGATACTCCTCATATTTTGGAGTGTATCCAATTCAACATTGGCCTTCCTTAAATTTTGCTTTCACTAGTTTTTGTCATCTAAAAAGAAAATAATTATAATAAATAAACTAGTTGAAACTTTATCCAATATATAGAAACATGTTTCTCAATCTCATAAATGAGGGAATAAGGAATAATAGAGTTTATATTTCACCTTTCGATCGTATCGATCGTAAAAAGCACAAATTATATTTTTATTGACCATTATAAATGATAACCTAAAAACATGAATCAGTCTTTATTGGTGGTCTCAAGGACTTTTGATCCATGATATGCTGGTGGGCAATAACAAGTACGTCTCTTCAAGTTACATTTTGGAGTCCCAAAGTTGCATATCATTTGGTGATCACAGTCTTCATCCACATCGCACAGAAGCCCCCCACTGCTTCCTTCTCCTGATTACATCATTAACACTGTTGATTAAGTTATAATTAAAAAAAATAATTAGAGTTATCATAAGTAAATTAAACAAAATGAGATTCAAATTGCTTATAAGTGGAATATAGAATAGAGTTGGATTAGTATTTACCTAACAAAATAAGCAAAAAAGACACCAAGAAAACCTTTAGGAAAGTTGCCTTCTCCATTCTCTCTTCCAAGTACTAATTTGGTAGCAATAAAATAATTATATGACTGTTTTTATTGATATCTCTTTATAACTTAATTGTTATCTTAGCAATGTATTTATAGGGAAGAAAAGGGTTAGCACCATAATTAATTTTAGTTACTTTGATGAAAAAATAGTTGACCAAGGTTATCTATATAATCTAGTTATTTGGATAAGTTAGTACTCCCTTCCTCCATTTTTAATTCAGTATTGATTTGACACACTTTTTAAAGATTAATAAATAAAATGATAATTTACTATATCACCCTTTTAAATATAATAAATTCAATGCATTAGGAAATAACTACAGTTAATAATAAAAGTAAATTAAGAACTGAATGATAAATTATCTTTGATTTTTTAAATTAAACAAATAAAAATGGTCTATTTTTAATATAGTGGAAGGAGAGAAACTTTAATTTGACTTTTGATATTTGGGAAGTAATCTAATTTCACATTTTTTAAACTTTTTTTTTTTTTTTTTGTAATTAAGTCGGATGTTACAAGTGTTTGAATTCTGACAATGTACCTAGACATGTTCTTGTAACAACATATTTGGATATACTTTTGGATAAGCTCAAAATATCAAAAATAATATTTTGCAAAATCAAATTTGAATTAGATCTCACATATATTTCACGCACAAGAAGGGATATTCGACCGTTTAAACTAGCAAGTTAAATTTTTATGTGCGCAAGACCACTTTCTTTTACTAGCTCTTTACAATTTCAAAGAAAGACAATTTAATATAAAAAGGAAAAGAATTCTCTTCGCAATCAATGAGGGACTTTTGTATTTCACATCAAACAAGAAAGAAAAAATGAAAATGAACCCACAAAAATAAACAGTAAGAAAAGGAATTACTTTGTCCGTTTCAATTTGTTTGATATATTTTCCTTTTTAATCCGTTTAAAAAAGAATAACCCTTTCACTTTTTAGAAATTTTTTAATTCCAACTTTCCACATGGTATGTTTAAGACCACAAGATTAAATAGTATTTTGATACATTTGACATATCTTTAATTTAAGAATACAAGATTCAAAAGTTTTTTTTATTTTTTCTTAAACTCCATGCCAAAATCAAAATAGATCAAACAAATTGAAACAGGGAATACTTTCTTCGTTACATTATCAAACCAAAAAATAATTTCCAACACAAGTCTCTATATCTCAACACAGTCCTTACATGTGCAACTATGTTGTGGGTTACAAAAATGTTGTTTACAAAAAATTGGACATATTCCTTGGCAATCTTTGTCACTATAGCAAGGTAATTTGCCATTGTTGTGCACATCCCCACTTATATATTCAGTTGATATTGATCCACTTGAATCTCCCATCACCTTTGAGAACAATGGTGAACCTATACAAGAATATATTCAATTTACAATCAAAATGTTACATTAGATAAAACAAATAGTAAAGTTACTTAATTAAAGAAGAAGAGAAATTAATTACCAAATGAAATCAGCAAAATGATGCATAAGAAAGCCAAATTGACTGATGCCTTGGCCATTTGTGAATGATTTGCTTTGGACTTCAACTTAATTAGGAGCTTGTGTTAGCTAGACATAAATCATTTGTGTATATATAGTGCATGAAGAACTTGATTTCCACAATTTGGACACATGGTAAGTTGTAAAATCACACTACATATTTATGGGATGTGACTTCTAGCCATGTTGGCAACTTAATATTTGGCTAGTTATTGACTATGTGATCAGATTAATTAAATAGTGTCTTTGACAGATTTGCAATTTTTGGTAAAGAATTAAGTGGAAAAGAAAAAGAAAAAATTGGTCCTAACAATAAAACTTATATTTTAATGAAAAATGGAGAATCTTAGTTGATCAGTCGGTTGACTACCTTAACTTTCAGACTTTGTTGGTAAGAGTTCGATTCCCTTCTTGTAATCCTCTTCGACTCGCTTTTTTCTATTTTTATTTTAAAAATAAATTATACCATACATATTTATGGTATGTGACTATTAGCCATGTTGGCAACTTAATATTGGCTAGTTCTTGACTATGTGATCACATTAATTAAATATTGTCTTTGACAGATTTGCAATTTTTGGTAAAGAATTAAGTAGAAAAGAAAAAATACAAAATATTGGTCCTAACAATAAAACTTATATTTCATGAAAAATGGAGAATCTTAGTTGATCAGTCAGTTGACTACCTTAACTTTTCAGACTTTGTTGGTAAGAGTTCGATTCCCTTTTTGTAATCCCCTTCGACTCGCTTTTTTTTTAAAAATAAATAAATTATATTTTGTGAAAACTAAAATCATGAATATGTCATATTACGTATATTCCTGGAAAGATTTTTCCTTCTTGATGGTTACTGAAGTAAAAAATATATACTATATTTTTTTCAGCATTATAAAGTGCTGAATGAATCCGTACATAAATGGATTGAACGAATAAATAGATGAATTTTGACAGATTATATTTTCATTAGCTAACTCTGTCACCTGGTGTTGTACATAAATGTGTTAGACTACATATACAATTAATGAACCATAAATAAATCAATCAGGAGGAAGTGTGACATTCATCGATACACTCTGATTGATGCATTTGAACTGACAGATTACTAAACTCACAACTTGAAGGACAACCTCTTAGGATATGTTTGGGCATTAAAAGTGTAAGGTATTTTAAAAAAAAATTGGTAAAAATAGTTTGGTCATACAATTTGTTAATTTCTTACAAAAATATTTGATAAAAAATTCAAGTTCCCAAAAACTAGAAAAAAAGTAATTTTTGGACCAAATTCTATTTTTTTGAGAATTTTTAAAAATTTAAACTTTACCCCAAATTTTTATATTTTATAAACACACTCCATCATTTATTAATCTCAACTAATATCTATCTGTCAACCAACCCTATTTAATAAACATTGTTATTTGACTCTCAAGTATGTAACAATATTGTTGCATAGCACTTGTTAAAAGTAATGTAATTAGAAAGATTGAATGCTCCTTTGTGAGTTGAGAAAAACTTCAGTAGCTCCTACACTGATCTGTAGAATTGTTTATAAGCAAGTTGAAGCTTATAATCTATGAGTTTAATTTTTATCGTGGAACATGTTCATTATAAAATGATAATACAAATTATGGATATTTTTAATAATTTTTTTTAGAACTTAAGGGTATAAATCATATTTCTTTAAAAAATCAAATATTTTTTCCAAAAACTATAGCCAAACACATGGTGAAACTTTACCAAAAAATAACTTGTCAAAAATATTAAAAATCTATGGCTAAACGCTAACTTAAATTGATAGGAGTACCAAATATTTTTTTATGCTAATATAATGATAATAATAATAATAATAACATTTATTTTGGCATATGTATAATTCATATTCATACATCAACAAAATGATACATCAAAAACAGAGTTGCTGATCTGCTAGGCAAAAAGAACACATTTTGATGTACCTTTATTTTGATAGTTTCAGCAATTTATGTCGTGAATGCTTTTAATTTGTCTTCTAGAAGAGTAAATTTTAAAAATATCAATTAAGATGAGAATAATTGAACAAAAATATTAATATTTATGCTAATTATAAATCGTGCCAAAGATTTGAGTACCAAATATATTTCGTGGGCGTATTTTTATAAAGTTTTGTGGGAAATATATAAATACATTTCAGCATCAATTGAGAGAATTTCGTGAAAAAAAATTATTTTAAAATGGAAAATCTCACAAATCACGCATAGAATATTTCCTTAATTTTTCTTTTAGGATCTGGACTCTCACAACAAAATCTTTTTTAAAAAGAAAATCTCATAAATTAAGCTCAAAATATTTCTTTAGTCTTTCAAAAGATTCTTTAACAAAAAAAAAATCCTTAAATCAAGAAAAATATCTTAATTCAAATTCTCCATTAGAGATTACAGCTCATATCATTTATATTTGACATAGAATATTTCAACAATATATACTTACATAAATATAAATGCATAAAAATGTGATATTTTTTCTGCTAAAAGTACATAAATACAAGTACAAAAAGCATACATATCCAAAAATTAATGAAATATATTCAAAATACAAATACAATTATATTAACATACTTTTTTTTAATTCTTTTTCTTTCCTTTTTTGTATTTTTATATTTTTAGCTCTTTCTCTCTCTCTCTTTGTATTTTGTATTTATACCTCTTTCTCCGAGATCTCTCCCTCAAGATCATGTATACAAAGATATAAATTCACTAATACATATACAATTCAATTGTACAGAATCGTATATACAACAAATACATTTCAGTTGTATATATTCGCTACAGAATCATCCAAAATGATACATTTGTATTCAACGATACATCTTGTATTTGTATCAAGCAAATATAAATGATGTAATTGTATTTGATTTTCTATAGATACAAAAAAAAGAAGTAAAATCCACCATAAAACACTAAAAACACATTTGTATTTATATCAAGCAAATACAAATAATGCATTTATATTTGATTTTCCCATAAATATAAACAAACAATTCAAAACTTCAAAAACATGCATGAAATCTTATCTATTATTTTTCCTCTTTAAAAACGTGCTTAAAATTGGATTGAAATTTTGTTGTCATCCTCTTGAGCAACAACGGCAACCCCTACAATTTCATCTAGACCTTAAGTGATTTCTAGTTCAAATGATGGAGGAACATTCAAATTCTGAAGATTGCTAGAAGTGATACCTCTTGTTAACCTATTAGATGGTGTATTTTTCACCATTAAAATAGCTCTTCGAAGAAGAATGGTTGACCACAATTGAAAATTTGTGAAATCAAAAGATGAAAGATAGGAAACACGATTTTCAGATGAAGGATGATTGAAAACGTGTTGAGGATGAAAGATCGAATATGCCACAAATTTGGGGAAAGAATTTGTGAGTGATACGCTTTGATTGTGAACGATTTTGGTAAAGTGGAGTGATTTTAGGAGATGAAATTGTGAAAAGAGTCTCATAAAAAAATATACCACTGAAATTAATTAAAATGGTGCGAATTATAATTTTAACATAGTATCGGCATGGATTGTAACTAGGCCTGAATTTTTGGCATGGTGTGTAATTATCTTTTCTAGAACTATGTGTACACAACGAAATTTTATTAAATTTAGATTCATGTAAAATTTAAATTTTTTGGTCTAGATAAATATTATGGATTAATATAATCGAATTAATTAATTAAGTTCAGTAAATATGGATTTAATTAAGGTTCAACTTTTATTGAGCTAGTCCATTAATTTGGGCCACACATGATGAACTCACTTTGTCAAGCCCAAGTTATTATCTTATTCTAGAGGCCCAATTTGGTGTCACATGTCAAATGACGTGGCATGACAAATCAAATGAAGGAGCCAATAGAATCATGCCTCATGTCAAAATGACACAGTATGCCAAGCCAAATAAAAGACCAATGAAAACACGTCACGTGTACAAGTGACATATTTTGACCAGTCAAATATGACCACATCACTTCAATCTGATTGGCTGAAAAGAGTTTGCACTTACCATAATTCTTTTCTCCTACAACTATAAATAGGGGTCCTCCAAAATTCAAAACAGAGACTAGAATTCTAACAAAAAGTCAGAGAGAGCTCGTGGATCAGACGCCGCAGATTTCTCTACAACATACAAGTTCAAGCATTCAAGCACTCAAGTCCAAATATAACTCAAGACCAACATTTCAAGATCAAGCTCAAAAGTCCTTGGATTCAAAAACGAGTCAAGATCAAACTCACCAAATTCACAAGTCAAGATCAAATTCACCAAATTCAAGATCAAGCCCAAAGGCCCTTGAAAAGACGAATAAGAGGATTCATAGAGATTGTAACACTCATATATCCAAATAAAATACTATGATTATTGTGATATTTTCGGTCCTAATTATTGACTTGCTGCGTTATATCGGTACCAACCTAAGGGCGGACTGCGAACACAACATTCAAGCACTGGGTTTTTTTAAATTCACTATTTTTGACGTAAAATATAAATTTATGTATAAAAAATTACTAAAAGCACTGCAACGAGTACATCCATCCAAAAAATCAGCATACTCAAAATAATTAACAAGCAAATCTTATTCTTTTTCTCATGAGCAAAATAATTTGCTTATATCTTTATCTTAACTACAATCCGTACACTCACAATCATGGTATATGTTACAAAAAGTTGTTTTACAAAAGATTGGACATATTCCTTCACAATCTTTGTGATTATTGCAAGGTAATTTGAATTTGGTTTGTCCATCTCCACTTATATGTTCAGTTGATGTTGAGCCACTTGAATCTCCCATCACCTTTGAGAATAATGGTGAACCTATACAAGGATATATTCAGTTTAGAATAATCAAAATGTTACATTAGCTAAAACAATAAGCAAAGCTACTTAGGTGTGTTCGGTACCAAGGAAAATATTCTCATGTTCGTTTGATTAAAAATTTTGAAAAATATTTTCTTTACGAAAATAAGCTCCTTGAAAATAAGAAAAATGACTTCTTTAACAAAACAAGTGATTGTCTTTTCCCACTCTTACAACCACCCATCCCAACCTCCACTTCCACCCACCCCGACCCCAACCCCCCACAATTTTTTTAAATAAATTAATTATTTTTTTTATCCGAATCCCCACCCCCACCCCCACAATTTTTTACCCCTTCCCCAGCCCACCCCCCACTCCCACCCCCTACAATTTTTTTAAAAAAAAAGTTAATTTTTTTTACTCCAATCCCGCCCCACCACCCCCACCCCCAATCCTGCCCCGCCTCCACCCACCATCCTCACCCACCCCTGTCCTCCCTTTCATACCCATCACCCTACCTTTATTCAGTTTCATTATTTTATGTTAAATATATATAAATAATTTCAGTATAATATTTTTTACTTGTGTAACGAACACAAGAAAATAAGTAGAAAATCACTTGTTTTCTTAGAAACCATGAAAAATATTTTCCTTCGTATCGAACACACCCTTAATTAAAAAAGAGAGAGAGAGAGAAATTAATTACCAAATGAAATCAGCAGAATGATACATAAGAAAGCCAAATTGATTGATGTCTTGGCCATTTGTAAGTGATTGTTTTGACGCTCCACTTTACAACCTAGACATAAATCATTTGTGTATATATATAGTGCATGAACTGAATTTTCACAATTTGGACACATGGTAAGTTATTAGGAAAAGTACCTAATTAAGCTAATTTAAGTCCTTTACTTATCTTTTATAGTAATAGTTTAAAAAATTACCAAACATAACTATAAAATTTTCTATCAAATATCCAATGCACCCGATTTCTCTTGAAGAGTTTGTATTAACTAGTTCTTGACTATGTGATCAGGTTTCAAATATTGTCCTTGACTAATTTGCAATTTTTGGTAAATAATTAAGTAGTAAAGAAAAAAATACAAAATAGTGGTCCTAACAAACGTTAAACGCGCGTAGAAGCGTTTATAGACAAACATTTAGTTTAGTCAATATTTAGATATATTTCATTAATCATTGAATGATAATTCAAGTAGAAAATTCACAAGTGTGAATTTTAGCTATGTTATAATATTGGCTAGTACTTGACTATGTGATCAGACTAAATATTGTCCTAAACAGATTTGCTATTTTTGGTAAAGGATTAAGTAGAAAAGAAAAATACAAAATATTGGTCCTAATAATAAAACTTATATCTCGTGAAAAATAATAAAATCATGAATATGTCATATTACTTATATACCTGGAAAGATTTTTCCTTCTTGGTGGTTACTGAAGATTCAACGTATCAAATACTGATTTGCTTTTTTTTGTCTAAATAAAAAGATTTACGTGTTGAACGTTGATTCACTTTTTTTTGCAAAGCCATTGCGGCTGAGTTAGAAATTTTTTCTTCTTTCTTAAAAGATTCATGTATCGGATGTTGATTCATTTTTTTAAGACAAAATTTCATAAATAGCTATAGTTTGCTAAATTATTCAGGGCCCATAGCTTAAGTTTCTTAATTACAAAGCGTAGCTAATTTCAAGTTCTAAAATCAGCCCTCGATTTGTATATAAACACTTATATACGTATATACCATAAAAAATGATTCCTACAAAATCAGTTAGAAAAATCTTTTTAAAATGGAAATCTCCATAAATCATGCATATTTTACTCTCATTAATATTTTCTCTTCATAATTGACTGATACAGCTGAAAAATCTCTGATACAAATAATCATTCATATACTTTACAATTTCATATACTCATGTGTTCACCATCTAATGTATATATATATTTGAGATTCAAGTTAACTAAGCATATACATTTCAAATGTATATATTGATATGTATAAATCTCATATACATTTTAATCTCAAAAGTTTGAATCTCAAAGTATGAATCTCATATACATTTGAACCTCAAAAGTATGAATCTCATATACAAATTTTTAACAAAAAACAAAGCATTCCAATTGCACAAATTTTAATTGTATATATCAAATTGAGATTCATGTTAACTAAGCATATACGTTTCAAATGTATATAGTGATAGATATAATCTCATATACAAAACTCAACCGAGATTCAATTATACAAAACTCAAACCCAGATTCAATTATACTTTTTTTGTATATACGTTTTAAAATTTTCTTATTTTATTTTGTATTTATATCCCCAGACCCCACGCTGTGGGAATACACTGGGTATGTTGTTGTTGTTGTTGTATTTTGTATTTATATATACGCGTGTCATATACAATTATATGTGAATGATGATTTGAGCTATTATTGACAAGTTTGAAGAGAGAATATATGGTAAATTAAGATGTTCATGATTTATGTTGTTTTCCATTTTTAGATAATATACGTTTCTTTCCCCTCAAAATGTATATGTTACCCAAAATAATAGCTACTTATTCTAAACTATACCTATAAAATGTAATTATGTAAAAGTTAACCCATATCCCGTAATTAAGCCCTTCAATATTCTATGTCCCATAATTTTTTCTTTTTTTAATCAAGTCATTACATTTGAGAGTCACATAATTTAAGTCCTGTTAAGCTTACGCCCTAAGCACCCGAGTGTACGCCCCAAACACGCCTAATGCCCCACGCTCGGGGCTCGCCTAACTGTTCTACCCAATTATGTGTCAAATTTCGTAGTTAACATTGTTGATCCTCATAATTCTTCTATAAATGAATGATGCTTAGTAGTTTTTTTCATCTATAGAAATAAGAAAGTTGAGAAAAATAATTGCTTATTTACTATTTGAGAATGTCGAGGGTGAATATCACTTAATATTTCTTTTTAAAACACATAGTCAAATTTTACATCTTCACTTGTCATTGGTTTCATATTTTTAGTTTCTATGTCTCAAAATTATCATATTTTACTGTTTTGTTACTTGAAATCATTTTGTTTATTCATGAAGGTGTGGTACTAATAGTTTATTAATTATTTCTTCTTGGAAGATAAATTGCATAGTATAATCATATATTCTAAGAAATTGTGATTTTTTTATTGTTTGGAGTTAAAATGCTAGAGTTGATTTAAATCTCATAATAGCTTTTAGGGAAAATGGGCAAATATACCCCTCAACTTTGTGATTTAGAGCAAATATATCATCCGTTAAAAAAGTGGGGTAAATATACCCCTGCCGTCTATGGAATGGTGCAAATATACCCCTGCCGTCTATGGAATGATGCAAATATACTCTTTTTACCAACATAGTTGTATTTTTTTAATAAAATGATATTTATCTTAATTTTTAAAATTAAAAAAAGACAAATGAATTTATATTTGATAAGTAAAATGATGTTAAAAATACAATTTCATCTAACTGATCTGAAATACATTTCCATAGAAAAAGTACAGATGGTTATGCAGGTACTACATAGTCAGAAATACGAGTATTTTAATTTTCATCGGGTGTTTTCTAAATTAATTCTTTTTTTATTTGGATCGAACGGGTTGGGTCAGTTAAAGAATAAACACACTAGTTAAAACAAATAAATTTATCTTTTCTTAATTTTAAAAAATAAGATAAACATTATTTAATTAAAAACAATATAGCCATGTTAATAAAAAGGGTAAATCTGCACCATTTCATAGATGGTAGGGGTATATTTGCTTGACTCTTTTAACGGAGGATATATTTGCTCTAAATCGCAAAGTTGAGGGGTATATTTGCCCCTTTGCCCTAGCTTTTATATCACTTCATTATTTCTATTTATAAAATGATGTTAGGAGTTTTATTTTCTATGAGTTTCTTTAATTATGTTTTAAATTTTTAAAAATTGTTAATGTATTTTTTTTTTATAATTTTTGACTTATTATACTATTTTATTATATCATAAATTAAAAATTAAAGATTTGTGGGGCTTACGCTTCAATGCCTCGGAGCTTACGCCTCGCTCCGTACTAAGTAAAGCACCTCGTCTTTTAAATACTGCTTTCATGTACTTTTTCGAGTTCAAATACTAAGAATGAAATTGAAATTTTTTTAGAAGAGAACGTTTTCCTCTTAAATAAGTCCTACTCAACTAGGATCCGAATTAGTCGAGACAATAAATTTTGAACGTTATAAGGTTATGGCAGCACAATAAGAGCCAAAAGAACAATATAAGAGCATAATATAAAGCCTTATCCACGTATAGCCGTAACCATTCAAAATATATGGATAATAAAGTTGGAAAACAGAGAGTAAACAAGCAGGAACAGAACAGCACCACTCAACAACAATGGCAGATTCATTAACACTCTCATTACTCTCCAATGTTCCAATTCCCAATCCAGTACTCTCAGCAAAATCTCAACTCAAACATAGTGTTATTTTTCGAGGAAATCAATGTTCGATTTCTTCGAAAATTGGTATGAAATGTGGTGGATTTAGGTCATCAACAAGATTGTATGCAGGGTTGACGGAGATTGAGCCAGATATTAATGAAGATCCTGTTGATCGATGGAGAACTAATGGCATTGACATTGTAATGTTTCTTTCTTCGTTCCTCTTTATTTATATATCCAAAATTTGGAGATGAGCATGTTCTTTTTTAATAATTGTGGTGTTTGGGCCATCTTGGACTAGACATCGAGTACTCCATTCATTGTCAATTTGTTTGTCTGGTTTTGATTAGTTACGGAGTTTAGAAAAATAAGGAAGACTTTTGAATCTTGTGCCTTAAACTAAAGATATGTAAAATTAGAGCCTCTCTTTGAGCACGGTCCATGTACACCCCTACCCGCAGCCCACAGAGCATAGAGCATAGAGTGATGGGTTGGGCTTGCTATTTTCTGGATGGGCCAGCCCAGGCTGACCCTTAAAATTCCAAAGTCCGTGGGGGTTAGCCCGTCAAATTGACAGTTTTACGTAGAATGTACCAAAATATCTTTTAATCTTGAGGGTTTAAACATGTCAGATGAAAGTTGAAACTAAAGAGTTTCCAAAAAAGGAAAAAATATTCTTTTTGAAACGGACTAAAAAGAAAAATGGGATAAATAAATTAAAACAGAGGGAGTAAAATTTTGTCTCCGCTGAGATTTGGATCTTATAATTCTCAACTCATTTCATTGACCAGTACGTCTTTGGAGATAGGCATGTTAACAAAGAATTGGTTTTTAATTTGTTGCAGGAAGATTTTGTGTTTGGAAAGTACGATGATCATCATACCTACTTTGAGAGTGAAGATAAAGGTACATAACAATATGTGTATGGGTTGTGAGGTACGATAATTATCAGGAAATAATTGAGTTAGGATTGTAGCTATGAGTGCTAGAGACGGTCTAACGGGGGTTTTCTTATTCCCCTTTTAATTTGTAAATTTTGATAGGGGAAAATGTGCCCCTGTATCATCTAAATTGGTATCAAATTAGTCTTTGTTTTCACTTTAGGTTTATTTAGTTCCGGCAAATCGTTTCATATTTGTCCTTGCTATTAACGAAGCTTCAGCATGAAATTAATGGATTCCACTTGTCCGAACACTTTCAAAAAAGGTTCGAATTTATCCCCTCGACTTTTAATTATGGTTCAAAATCACCCTCACGTTAGAGTTCGTTTAGGAGTCTAGGGATACTATTAAATAGGTGAAAATATGTACACTTCATCAATCTTAAATTATGTGTAATTGCTTGATAAATTAGTCCCCTATCATCTCTGGAGTTCAATTTCCTAATTTGCACTTGCATTTTCAGCAACATTTTGGGGATCTATAGCAGAAGATTATGCAGCTATTGCACCCCCAACAGGATTTCAAGGTATATACCAAATTACTAACCATATGATAATTTTGATCTTATATATACACACTATAAGCGTATATCAAAAACAGTTTCTCTACCTCACCTATGAGGTAGTGGTACGGACTGCATATACTCTACCCTCCCCAGACCCAACTGTGTGGAAATACACTGGATATGTTGTTGTATATATACACTATAAATTTCCTGCAAATTGGGTTCGGATGAACCCCTTCTGCCCCTCTAGCTCCTTTCATTCACTTTGTTTTCTGTTGTTCCATAACAGGTATTATTTCATGGTTATTTCTTCCAGCAATTGCTGCTGGAATGTACTTCAATGTTCCAGTAAGTTCTTGATGAAAACTCCATCATGCACTTTTCGTGACTCGAAAAACACCCTTTTCCAGCTAACTGAATCTTGTATTTTCACTTCTTTGATATGCAGGGAGAGTATTTGTACATTGGAGCAGCTGTGTTTACTATTGTGTTCTGCATTATTGAGATGGACAAACCAAGTGAAGCACATAATTTTGAGCCTCAAATATACAACATGGAGAGAGGCGCTAGAGACAAGTTGATATCGGATTATAACACCATGGACATTTGGGAATTCAACGAGAAATATGGCGATCTCTGGGATTTCACTGTTAAGAAGGACGATATCATGAAAAGATAGAACGAAAATGAAACGAATTGTTCTGAATCATCAACATCCTAGTTGTATAATTAACGTATATATATTCGATTTTTCATGTTTTGTCAATGCTGTAAAGTAGTTTTTGCTGGAATAGGAACTAGAGCAGTGACAGAATCGGGTAATGATCATTGAATTTCATCGATAACCCGGGGATGCAAATGTTCTAGTGTTGCTCAATGGCTGTAGTATATTTTTCTTAACTACATAGAGATGAAAAAACTTTAATGCAGCATGGCTTGGAGACATGGAATAACTCTAATGAACCCCTCGCCGACGAATTATATTGTATAATATATGTCGAATCTCTTTTCCTTCTTTATATTTTGAATTTCCTAAGTGAAAATCTTTCTGCTTTCACTGGATTCTACAAAGGTTACATAGTTGTAGTTGTTTTTACAACATGTATTTTAATGTCCAATTGTGTTAATTTCATCAGTAGAAAGTGGAGAATGATGAGGGATCACTAAAGGAAGAGGTGGATGTAGCTAGTTGTAAGTGGGTGCAAATACAACTACTGCATTAGCTCTAACTATGTACTTATAGTTAATCATTTCTCAAAAGATACACTAATTTATATTAAATTTTAACCTATGGTACGAAAGAGTAGTGGATGCAGTGTTACTTCGCACTTAAAAATTCTGAATTCACCTTTGTTAAGGGTAGTTGAAGGAAGCAAGTACACACACAAGCCGCTTGGAGGACCGCTATCTATGACATAGCAGAAAATCATAAATTACTTAATGTTTAGCCGCTTCAGAATCAACTTAAAACTTGTGGTATTGAAGTTGAGAATCTCAGTCTAAAGTTTCAAACTACAAATATACGGACCTAAACTTCAAATAGCAAAGTTCTGTTCAAAAATCTCGTCCGAGAAATTGTACAGGGAAGGATTTGGGACTAGGTAAAAGGGTGAAAACAGAGAGTTTGCTAAGGATGCAATAGAAATGATGACATCCTCATTGACATATGAAGTTACTAATCATAGTGAAGGTGACAAATGCACAAAGTGAAGCTTTGATTGGAGCAAACATTTATGAGGTTCAACTAACCTTTGTGCATTTTTTCCAGCATGTGGGGCTCTTTCTTGTTTATTTAGTGCTTTCTGATATTTATGAGGATAGTGTATGACTTGTTCAAAATGGACTTAGTCAAAGATCACTTTCACAAAGACAGCAGTGAATAGCACAGGTGTATGTATGCATAATTATTTTTGCAACAAGTGGATTTTTCATGCGTACGGTTCAATAAAATTCAATAATTTTTGTTTAAATTTGATATAATCGTCTCCAAAATTCGAAACTAAGACTAGTAACTTTGAGGCTTTATATTATGATCTATAACTTGTTTTGTCAAGTTTATGGGACGACTGAAAATTTCAAATATTATGTGCACACATACAAAAAAAACGAAGCAATGTCAAATAATACCCGTCGTATAAGTCCTATTAGTGACCTCTCCAAGACTCCAAGGACACCATTGCCTTCCATAGTCAAGTTTAAAAGTCTTGGTCTTCCTATATAAATACAAAGTCATCCACAAATTCATTAGGATTCTAGACCAAAGTGGACGTTTGATTTGGAAAATAAAGTTTGGATTAATACTGGCTTTTTTGTTAATGATAATATGATACTTTTGCATATTAAAAAATTGAATTTTTTCTAGACCAATAATAGTCCAATCATAAAGAAGACAAACCATTTAATTTTCTTGTAGTTCCACAGTTGTAATCATGTTATTTTAATAGTATTTAGCTTATCTTATACTTAGGGCCGTATGGACATGATTTCAAATAATAAAGTTGAAAATTTTGTTTTAATATATTATTAAAAAAAATTAAGTTATATTTTTTCTCATAAATATAAAAATATTACAATTTGTGAAAATTATCAAAACTTTTCCAACTCTTATATAATTTTACCAAATGAGCAAATCATAGTTTATAAATAAGGTATCGAAATATTATAAGGCGCCACATCAATAAATTGCATATCTTCATGTTCTTTTTATAAATAAATGTGTGCAATTACATGTTATTACAAACTTTCAAATGCACATAATTAGTTTTATAAAGATCTACTAGTCAACAATAGTAATAACTAGCTATTCTTTAATATAATTCTTCCACATAGTACATACAATCTCTTCACGTCGAGCATAAGTTATTCTTTTTGCAAAACTAAACATGATGAATTTTTATTTACAAAATACTTTTATAGGTCAAGTTTTACATTTAAAAAAAAATTGAAATCACAATTGGAGTTTGAAATCCACTTTTTAGAGAATTTGAGGTTTGAAATCGTGATTTAAAATTGAAATTTTATTAAGATTTCATAAACAAACACTAATTTCAAATCAAAATTTAAAATTGGAATCCCAAATCATATGACCAAACACCCACTTATTCTTACTAAATAAGAGGTTGGCAGGTCATTTTGTAAGCAGGCAGCTCTAAGACAGCGTGTCTACTTGAGTTGTTTGCTTGAAGGGTATCGCTTTGAAAAATTTAATATTTCATCGTTTTAATTTATTTGTCTTACCTTTAGTTTTAATATGCTATGTATTTGATTAAAATATTCTGTTATGTATTTGATAATTACGTAAAAGATATTATAAAACGCAATATAAATTTTTTGCCGAAAAAAATACAAAAAAATTTAGTTGATTCTCGAAATTCTATTAGTGTCACATAAATTGAGACAGAGAGAATAACACAATAATTAATAGCTGAAAATATTTAAAAATCATATAAGAAATTTGGTTCACCATCAAAATTTTATTTGTGACACGTAAATTGGAACAGAGGGAGTAACATATATTATTTGAAAATGACGTAAAAAGTATTATAAATCACAATAATTAAAAATAAATGTATAATAAATTTAGTGACTTTTTAAATTGTATCTATATAACATATATTGAGTCCGTGCTGGCACGAGTTCTGTATCTAGTAAATTAAATAAATGAGAAGTATTTTCCCTAATTCTTTGCAATAGTTTTATATACCTTAGACAAAGATGTGTCTCAAGAACAGCTAATCCAAACATGTGAAAACATCTAGCAGTCCAACAGTTTGCAAAAAAACAACAAACATAAAGAGTATTTTCTGCAATTTGGTTGACCCAAAATTCTTGTAGGTGGGACCAACAAATTGAAAAAACCTCCATCTTCCTTAAATGTTCAAGACAAAACCATATGGAAATTAATCAACAAACAACCAATCAAATGAAAAAAAGAAGAAAAAGAAAAGAAACCCATCACTCATTAAATGGTCAAAACCAAGACTATGAGAAAAAACAACAAAAACTTTGGTATATATAAACTTCTTAAACTCCATCAAATTTTTTATACACAAACATCTCTCCTTATAAAACAAAAACCAAGAAAATGATAACAAAACCTATGTTTGGTTTTTTACTTCTCTTCTTCTTATTCCAAAACATATGTTATGCACAAGAGCCACCAAGCATATCAGGATACACATGTAATCCCAACCAATTCAATCCATGTCAAACTTATGTGTTATACAGAGCTAGAGGACCAGAGTTTCTTGATTTAGCCTCAATTGGTGATCTTTTTTCAGTAAGCAGGTTAATGATTGCAAACCCCAGTAATATTTCCAACCCAAACACAACTCTTGTCAATGATGAACCCCTTTTTGTACCAATCACATGTTCTTGCAACACTGTCAATACAACGTTTGGTAGCATATCTTATGCTGGATTAAACTACACTTTCAAATCAGGTGACACCATGTATGGTGTATCAACATCCAAATTTGGAAACCTTACAACTTTCCAATCTGTTGAGGCTATTAATCCAACTGTTGTACCAGAAAATATTGACATAGGCCAGTCAATAAAATTCCCAATTTTTTGCAAGTGCCCAAATTCAACTACACAACCAAGATACCTTATCAGCTATGTTATTCAACCTTCTGATAACATTTCATCAATTGCTTCAAGATTTAGGGTAACCCCACAATCCATAAGGGGTATTAATGGAAATAATACCAAGATTCTTGATACCCTTTTCATCCCTCTTTCTAATCTTCCTATTCTTACACAGCCAACACCTTCAAACACCCCAACCCCACCCCCACCCCCACCCCCTACAGCATCTACACCAGTAGTCCAAGAAAATGACAAAAAGGGTACTGTCATAGGGCTAGCAATTGCTTTAGGGATTTGTGGGCTGCTGTTGGTTTTGGTTGTTGGTTTATTTTACAGGGAGAAAACAGTAAAAAAAGAAAAGTACAGTGATGTAGAAAGACAAAAAAGCCTATATCTTGGATCAAAAAAGGGGTCTTTTAATAAGGATGTTGAGGTAAATTTGATGGCTGATGTATCAGAGTGTTTGGATAAGTATAAAATGTATAAAATAGAACAGCTTTGGGAAGCAACAGATGGATTTGATGAAGGGTGTTTGATACAAGGGTCAGTGTATAAAGGAACAATTGATGGAGAAGTGTTTGCAATCAAGAAGATGAAGTGGAATGCCCGTGAAGAACTCAAAATCCTCCAAAAGGTAAAAAATTTACTCATTTTCTATACATTTGGTATCCTCTCAAACATTCGCGGAGCTAGACTCTTTACTAAGGGGGGTTCGAAATGTAAAAGTAAACACACAAAGAAACTAAATGAGATTTAATATCTACTATAAATAATTTTAATCATATATAAATGATATGATTTTTCACCGAAGAAAGTTTGGATGAACCCTCTAGCCCTCCGTAACTCTGCCCTTGCTCTCAGGAATTGCTTTTGTGTATTGACTTGATATTGAGAAAAATGACAAAAATGGTCCCTTTATTTTTATGTTGGGCAGGTTTATAGGGGCCGTTAGATAGGTGAGATAAGGATAATAATCTCAAAATAAAATTTGAGAATTTTTTTATCTCATGTTTAATTTGAGTTAATAGATAATTTTGTGATTATTTTATTTAATCACTTGTACTAATTACATGAATATTCTTGCTTATCTAATTTCGCATATCAAACAATCCTTTAATACGCACTTAACAGATTTAGTCCTTCAAATTGTAACATTTAATCTCTATTAAATATTTATTGAACTCTATTGGTTTGGTTTAATGAAAACTATGGAAAAATAATAATAAGAAAATTAGCGGAAACCTACATTTATAGGTGCAATTTCTATAGTTTCTACTGTTTTTGATTTATTTCAATAGTCTAATGTAGTACTAAGCATACTAGCAATGACTTTTGAGGATTATATAAAGAAAACCATTATTTTCATTATAGCTAACAAAAATAAATTATTAAATATTTGACGACTACTAAAAGTGTTAACTTTAGACAAATTTAAAGGACTAAAACTATTAATTACATAGTAGGAGACTATTTTAAATCTACCTTAAACATAAAAGACCATTTTGTTATTTTACTAATGTTAGAATTCCACTGCAGAATTGTCTTTCCCCCAAAACATCAGATTAAGTATTTAATTAAAAAAAATATTTAATAAATAAAATTGTTAGGTGTAGTGGACCAGTCGTATTCTTGAGTCATTAGGATTTTATTTATAAATATTTAAGTGGACTATTATGCCCGTTTGGATATGATAATTTATAATTTAAGCTAATCAACATCCTTTTATACTCAATTTATTTGTCTCTTTTCATTAAAAACTCATTTCTCTTTGTTTCTCAATTATTCTCTTTTTGTTTTCCTACCCCTCCTCAAACACCTTTTAAAAAAATTAACAAAATGTCATCTGAAAAAAAAAACTATTTTCTTGGCCTAGAAAGAGTGTTTTTATTTTATTAATCAATTAACTTAAGACAAAGCTAAATATATTTTATTAGTAGCTATTATTTGTTTGTACACATTAAAAAACCAAAATTAAATTACTAATATTTTTTCTCTATGACCTCAATAATGCGTCATGCTTTTTGGTTGGTTTAGCTGTACTACTTTGAATAGAATTTATTAGCTGTCCTATTCAATAAAGAAAACGTCATCAAGTCCTATTTTGCAACCTTTACTAGAGTTAGGGCAGAGCTACATTATTAGGTATGTATTCAAATAAATCAATAACTTTTACTTGAATTATGTATTTATATTATGAAATTTATTAAATATATATAAGTATTTAATTGTAAACTAAAGAAATGAGCGATAAGTTCGATAACAAGTTTAAAATCCATAATTTTTAAATTTTGACTCGGCTTGGAACAAAAACAAAGGAATAAAGAAGGTCTATTGTATCATGAAACTTTTTCAATTAATAATTGAGTAGTGTTTCAGTATTAGCAAATACTCTCTTTTGGCATCTGTATTTCTGTGAATTTAATAATTGAAATATTGAAAACCTTTTCAATTATTTCAAGCAAAATCATGAATTCTAACTTTTTTTTAATTGAAATTCATGTTCAAACACTTAATTTCAACTAAGTACTATTTTGTTCAATTCCAAACAATTATTGTTCAAATTATTATCCTATTGTATTTTGTTATGGCCTTTTTACTTCTGCTAGTTCTTTTTTTCTTGAGTCGAGGGTCTATCTGAAACAACCTTTCTACCTCTCAAGGTGCAATATTTGCGTACATTCTACCCTTTCCAAACCCCACTCGTGGGATTACACTAGGTATGTTGTATGCAGGATGTTGTCGTTGTTGTTGTTGTATTATTATGTCTACTTAATAATTTCCCCTTTTTGTTTTGGGTAGGTGAACCATGGGAATTTGGTGAAGCTAGAAGGCTTTTGCATAGACCCTAAAGAAGCAAATTGCTACTTAGTATATGAGTATGTTGAAAATGGTTCACTACATTCTTGGCTTCATGGTGAAAAACCTGAAAAATTGAACTGGAAAACAAGACTAAGAATTGCCACTGATGTTGCAAATGGTCTCTTATACATCCATGAACATACAAGGCCAAGGGTTGTCCACAAAGACATCAAGAGTAGCAATATCCTCCTAGACTCCAACATGAGAGCCAAAGTTGCCAATTTTGGACTAGCAAAATCAGGTTGCAATGCCATAACAATGCACATTGTGGGTACTCAGGGGTACATCGCCCCTGAGTACCTCACCGATGGGATTGTATCCACTAAGATGGACGTTTTCTCATTCGGGGTGGTGTTGCTCGAGCTTGTGTCAGGGAAGGAGGCCATCGATGATGAAGGGAAGGTCTTGTGGGCGAAAATAGGGGAGTTTTCGGAAGGGAGTGAAGAGAGGAAGGTGAGGAAATTGCAAGAATGGATGGATGAAAGTCTTTTAAGGGAGGAATTAACAATGGAGAGTCTTGTTAATGTGATGTCTGTGGCTATTTCTTGTTTGAGTAAAGATCCTTCAAGAAGGCCAGGCATGGTGGAAATTGTGTATGCTTTGTCTAAAAGTATTGATCTATTTTCTGATGTCTCAGAGGAGGGACTATCTCCAAGGCAAGTCACAGCAAGATAGGCTACAACTAATATGGTCCTTGTGGAGAATTTGGTTTAATTCTGAGGCAGTGGTAAGGACAGCGTACACTCTGCCCTCTTCAGACCCACTTTGTGGACTATCTATGTTATTGTTGTTGTAGTTGTGGAGAATTTGGGTAATGCAGAGTCTATATAATTAGTAGTAATAACATATTATGTAAAGTAGTTTTGAAGTGGAGTAGCATTTTGTATTTTGAGGTTTTTACTTTACTTAAAAGCTTGCTTCTATATATGTGAAATACTCCTATGTTATCTTTTCTAGTCGTTGTGGATAATCCAGTTACGAATAAGAGGGTGTTTAAGGTTGTTCGAGTGGAATATATATTGGTACCACATAAGATTCTTGTAATGAACTTGTTTTTTCTTTATGTTGTTTGCATTTTTCAAAAATTATATATATTGTCGTACTCGAGTCAAATTCTTCAAAATTGCATAACTTTTGTAGGATTCAACACATAACTGATAATATTTTTAAGAAGCCCGAACAACATTGGTTGTTTTGACACATTTGGTGGGTGGGTGGGGTGCGGTGAACAAATCTCCTTTTATGCTTATTAACTGCAAAATGTATATTGTTACAAAGATAAATGAGATGTGCACATATTTCAATATTATATCAGAGTCAAATTCATCTTAATGATGAGCTTCCATGTTATATTATGCATGCTTCGGATTTCTGGTCATGGGTGTTGGGAGGGAGTGTTAAGAAGTCCTGCATCAGTTGTGGATCGCGTCTCCTTGTGTTATTTTGAACAATTTTACCTCATAACCTAATTTTTGAAATTGAGTTAGGCTCAAAATTATTTTTTACCAATTCTCTGTGTAATAAAACTATAAATTGATTACAAAAATTAACGAAAACTTCCCCAGATTTGTTGATGCGAGTAGTCAAATCCACTTGTTGATTGAAGTAGATAACGAAGAATTTTCAAATGCATATGATGTTTAGATAGTCAAATACGTATGTGTGCAATAATTCAAATTTAATTTTGTTTGTTAACTTCTAGAAGAGAAGTTTCAAAAGTTTCTCCTTTTTATCTCCAATTTCAACCCAAATGTCAAATATACTTGGTTTAGTTTCTCATTTATTCTTAATCTTATTGTGTATGAAAGACATATTGACCATCAAGTCAAAAGAGTAAAGAAGAAGTACCTCAATATCTGCTACATTTTAGGATTGCCAATCTAAGCAAAAACAAACTATATAACAATAATGATAGTAATACATACACTTCCTTTTAAAATTTGATAAAGGTGATGGTCATTGGCAACGCCATTATACGACGAGACGAGGAAGACGCGGGACACAACCACATCCATTGTACGTAATAATTTGATAAATCTAATGTTTGTTATATGAGTTATTATAATAAATACCGAATAACTCTATTGATCATAAGAAAAAATAATTTGTGTTCCATGAAACATATATGTTTAACCGACTTTGCCTAAGCACATAATAAGCATAAAATCCCAAAATGACACACCACTATCCTTTATAACAAAACCTTATTGATTGTTCTTGGCCCAATAACCAGTCCTCCCTCGTTCGACGATGCAGTCATTCATTTGCCAGCAAGTTAGCCACTCGATTCTCTTCTCTGAATTTATACATCATTGGGGAATTCCTCCGTTGGCGGTTAGAGTTATCGTAGGTATAGTTACAATACCTTTTTCAGAATTCGAATTTGAAAATGTAATATGCATTCAATCGAATAAGCGGAAGTAGTATAGGTTCAACAAGTTCAATTGAATGAACCATAAAAATGTATATGTAAAAAAAAGAGGCTAAAGAGCTCAACAAGCTTAAATTCTAAATTCATAATTTCATAAATGAAATGAATTTCAATTATAAAAATTTTAAAGGTTGAATTATCGAGTTTAAATCCTTGCAATTCTGAATACATCATGGAACACGTAAATCACACGATTAAATTATTTATCCTTATATTTTGAGTACCATTGACATTGCTTAAGGTCATATACTTCAAGTTTAATGATATGTCAATTAGCCTAAATTTTAAATGAAGAATGTGTTTTCCAAGCTATCTTGGAATTTTTACTATCAAATGAAGGTTAAAAAGTACAATTGAGGCAAAAACAGTTTTCTAAATTCTAATGTATTACAGTTACTTTTTATAGGCATAATAAATAAACGTACCCTTTAATTTGGTCTCAGCTGACATTTATGTTTTTCAATTTTAGGTGCTTACAAGTAGACACTTAAACTATCATAAAATTGAATAAGTAGACATACACGTCCTATGTGGTATCCTACGTGGCATCTCACACGAATTGCCACGTAGAAAGAGTGTAAATGATTTTAACACCCTTTTTAAAGCAATTTTCTTGTTTTAATCAATAACTAGCCAACATTTTCAATGTGTAAGGATTGATGTTCTTGTTTTAATCAGAGTTCTTTTTCTAATATTTTCTTCATCAAATTTAATCTCCTTACTATAAGATGAAAAACATAATCTATTTACACAACTACACACTTAGTAACAAATATAGTTAATACTTATTACTTAACAATATTAAACTTTTAACACAAGGAATGACCCTTCTATATCAATAGAGGCGTAGCTAAAACTATTTACGGAGTTTAAATTCTAAATTAATAATTTATATCTATTTAATAGAATTTTTAATATAGATTTAAGATTTGTATTAAAGCTATTTGGTCTGGCCTAATCCATACTCAAAGAGCTAGCTCGGCCTTTGCCGGTCAAAGCAACTTATATTTTTACAAGCATTTGATCAATAATCAGAATAATGAGCAATTTGGTCTAGGATTTCTGGTCTAGTTGTAAGAGATATAATGTATTGTGTGGTTAGACATATGTCGTTGATTCAAACTCAACTATAATAAAAATCCAAATTTAAATAAAGAAGAATAGATAAACAGACTCATTATCCACCAAATTTCAAACGATGCTTCGTTAATCTTTGGTTAAAATAAAAGAGCAATTTGCCTATTTACAAAACCTACAGAGGCAAAAAAACAGCATTGCGATAAACTCCAGGGACCACCTGCAAAAAACAAAGCAATCAAAAAAAATCATCACACTTTTTAAAACGCATGCCACAAAGCAACGAAAAAGCAAAAAACAGAGACATTCCATTCCATTTTCAGTTTCTCAAAACCCTCAACTTCTTCCTCTCGCCGGAGTTAAAAAAAAAAAAAATCGCCGGAAAAATCTCTCCGGCATGGCGGCGAACCAACCGGAGGGCTACGCCGACGATTTCCTCGAGCAAATTCTCGCGATTCCTTCCTACGGTGGCTTGCCGGTAGCTGGCGTTGGCACTACGTCAGATACGACGTCGTTTAACTCTGCCGCTGGTGGTGGACTACAGCAACCGTTGTTCCCGTTGGGATTAAGCTTGGATAATGGCCGTGATGACATCAGCGACGCTGGTGCTTATGCTCTGAAGCATGTTAGATTTTTTTTTTTTTTTTTTTTTTTTTTTTTTTGCAGTTGGCATTTTATAAATTTCGTAATATTTGACTTATTTTCTTGTTTAATTTTGCAGGAAAGAGAAGGGATAAACATCGGGAATTTATATGCAGGTCTAGAACATTTGCAATCTCATGCAGCTCGACACTCTGTGGCTCCTGTTCACCATGTCCAGGTTAGGTGACTCACTGTCTTTGTGTGTGTGTTTGATTGAGAAAGTTATTGCTAATACTTTTTTCTCCAGAATTGCTCAGTATTATTCTCCAATAGCTGGAAATGTAAAATTGAGTTCATTTCAGTTTTCATGTGTTGATTTTTTTTTCTTTAAAGATTGTGATAGGTTTCAGGGTTTAGTGTTATGTATAGTTAGTTTTGTTGTGACTTGGAACAGGTCCCTTTGAAGTGTTGCTATTGTTTCTGATTATGATTGAGGAATTAGTGTGTTCTGAAGAATGATAAAATTGGAAAAATATTGTAACTATCCGTCACAAGATTACTGAATATTGTCTTTAAAGGGCTCTTATATAAATTTGACTTGCTACTAAATTCTTTCCGGTATCTTCAATCGCTTGTGTTAGTAGTTGTTATTGACTTGTAAAAATTGCAACTATTTACACCACTTAAGGATTTTGCTTTATGAGGTTTTATGAGAGACAACTTTGTGGTCAAGCCCTTTGTAGACTATGCTTAAATGATTAGAAGTTTAGAAGCTGAAATCTAAATGCATGTACAAATTTGTAGTCGGTGAGCTGTCTGAAGCTAGTCCAATATCTGTATGTACACTATTTTAATACTCCTTGCCTATGACTACATGGAAAGCATATGGGCGTGAAAAATAATTCTTTTCTAATTGAGGCATATTGTCTGATAATAAGAAGGTAGAACACTGTTATATGTTTATTCTTTTAAGATGGTGGTGTTCAAGACCAAATTGTGCTCACCTCGATTATTCTACCGGGTATTTGCTATCTCCCTTCAATACGGGTATCGGATAACTCTACCCACCAAGGCTTGGACATATAGGAAGAATTACCTGTTTTTTTTTTTTTTTACCTTAATGGGATTTGAACCTTAGACGTCACGGAGTCATGGTTCTTCTCCCACCTCGTTGATCACTAGACTGCACCCTTAGGTGCTTGGTATTGCATCCATTATTCTGTTTAAGTTCTCTTTCTTTTCGTAGTCTAATTAGTTGTATAATTCATGCTTGGTAACTATTTTGGGTTATGTTATTCTAAGACGAACGTGGCCTCTTTGTCAATGGGGGGAGTAGATAATTACTGTATTTGTCCAGCTTATAGTTCCTCTTGGTTTCTTGCAGCCTTTTCAAGGCCCACCAACAACAAGCACTACAGTAACTGTACCGCACCCACCTTCAATTCGTCCTAGGGTTCGAGCTCGAAGGGGACAAGCCACAGATCCACATAGCATTGCTGAGAGGGTAAGAAGATTGATGTAGCATGCTGTGTAGATAAGTTTCGCAAGGACAAACGTGAATCACATAGTATATAATGCAAGGTGTTATGAGAGTCCTCTAGAAACAAGTGGTACTAAATAATGATCTATTTCTTTTTGCAGCTGAGAAGAGAGAGGATATCAGAAAGAATAAAGGCTTTGCAGGAACTGGTACCCAGCTGCAATAAGGTGTGTCCCAGTGTCTAGTTGCCTACCACAGGTTTTTATTTTCGTGAATAGTGTGTTTCCTTACTCATCACAGATGTCATACTCAGGCTCTCAAAAAAACAAAAAGTCTTATGTTTACAATTAATAGTAATTTTACTTTTTTGTCCACATCATGGCCATAAAATACTCATATGTAAAAGTTAAAACCAAAACAGGTATAAGATGAATCATTTTGTAGGCAAACTTTTACTTGCAGTGGAGTTTGTCTGATGGTTCAATTTACTATTTTCTAGAGTGGGACTTTTGAGATTTTTGAAATTGGACTTTGTCTTAGTTATTCAGCATCTAATATCAATGGGTCCTTTATGTAAAGGGTGAAACTAAAAGAATGTGGTAGCTTTGGGTATTGAAATTTTATTTCTCTCTTGCCAGACAGATAGGGCCGCAATGCTTGATGAGATTCTGGACTATGTGAAGTTTTTAAGGCTTCAAGTTAAGGTAAGATGTCATTTTTAAACGTTGATCTTAATTGCTAACTTAGTCATTCACTCTTCCTACCATGTCCCAGAGCAAATTAGATTCTTGGCTTCTGAGTTCTGTACAATGAAGCTGCTTTCACAATTATTCCTCTCCATATGATTTAGTTCTCAATTTAAAATTGTTGGAACCATTATCATTAATCCATTCCTGTAGAGCTCGCTAATTCATCTTGACCATCATGTTCTTGATTACACTTCCTTGCTGGGGGTTTAGTGGTTTTGAATCATGTGGTTTCTGTAACGGTGATTGAGTTGTTATCTTATTTGTGTTATGTATCTTGAGCTATGTCTTAGCTTGATTTCATGGGAAATAGTTGCCTTATGAGTTTAATATCAAGAACAGGTTATCGGTTTTGCTTGTATACTAATTTCAGTATGCAAATAAGTATATTCTATATCTCCTGGGTAATTTGAAAGTAATTCTCATCCTGACCTGTTCTACCACCTACTCCTGAGGTCCCGATTTACATACACTTTCGCGATTTGCGTATGCTTCCTATTTTGGTTTGACATCATCCTGCTAATTATATTTTTCAGACAAGCTTTTAAAATCCTTTTAACTGATCAAAGAAGATTTTGAGGTTTTGTTATTGAACTTAACTTTTCAACTACTCTTTTAATATGTTGTTCTACTACTACTTGTATGATATGCAAGTCAAACTAATATTTTTGGTTCAGTTTCAAATAGTATCATAAAATGGGAGGGAAGGAATGTTGGTTGTGTTCAAGAAATTGAAAAAAGAAGAGGGTAATCTCATACTGTTGTTGGAAATCTTCTAGTCTACCATTCCCTTCTCAAAAAAGGTCCTCTGTTCTTGTTCTACCATATAAATAACCTATTGAAGGATAGTTGGTGTCTCAACGAGAAACTTACATTTCTTCTAATGATCCCTAGTGATTGTTTTACTTCCACAAGTTATCATGCCAATCATTGATAATCCTGCTCTATAACTCTTAACTTAATAGCATGTTACTGTTATGTTCTGGTACGTCATTTGCTATATTATATACAAAACTATTGCCTGTGTTAGAGGTTGGGGTGAGTTGGTGAATTTTGTAGCCTCCTTAGTGGTTTTGAGTTCCCCCGTTTCCATTCTTTTGTGAGTTCAGTGGATATTGGATTTCTTGGCCATACCCTAGCTGGTTTTGGAGATCTCCTGGTTTTCATTCTTTTATCTGTCCAGTAAACGGTTTGCATTAAAACTGCCTTTAGGTACTGAGCATGAGTAGGCTGGGAGGAGCCAGTGCGGTGGCCCAACTTGTTGCTGACATTCCACTGCAATCTGTGGAGGTAATCAATGGAATCTTGTTGCTAGAATTGAACATCAAAGACCCTAAAAACAGTGTCTAATAGCTTGAGTTAAAACATTCTTCATTTGCTTTGAAATTTTCTTGTTTTTTCTCTATCTTAGGGGGACAGTGGTGAAAGTAGATCCAACCAGCATATATGGGATAAATGGTCCAATGCCGATACAGAACGAGAGGTTGCTAAGCTCATGGAGGAAGATGTAGGTGCAGCCATGCAATACCTTCAGTCTAAATCACTCTGCATCATGCCCATATCACTTGCTGCACTCATCTATCCTACTCAGCAACCGGATGACCAGTCACTGGTCAAGCCTGAACCGGCAGCCCCATCATAGATCTCCAGTTCGTTGCACGTGCCTCTGAGAACTCCTAACATCCCACCCTGCTTTGTATCCTTACCTACCATCACTTTGTATTTTCCTCTGTAATTGGTGGCAGTGCAATCAATGTCAGATGCCACAACTTTTGCTTTTAAGCCCAACCATTGGCCCCTTTTTATTACCTTTCTGGAGTTTCGTCAAACAAGGCATGATGTCATACCTTGTACAAAGGTAAACGTATGAAAGCACCCAATCAATTAGCATCGTTTTCGGATGAGGTGAGCTTCTTTTTCAAAGTTATCTATGATTAGCTGCTCTTCTTCCACCATTTTGTTGTGGGATTGTGGGGACTCCCTTTATCCCTTTGCATAGTGGATGGTGGGGCATTGTAAAAGTAACCAACTGGTTGTTGTAAAGTACTTATAATGTAATTTTAGTACTATATTATTGTAATGGATAGTTGAAGTAGCTCTCCCCCCAAAAAAAGTTCTGAAAATATGATTAGTGCCTTTGCTGTACTTTTTGTCTTTTTTGTATTTAGTATAATGTGGAGTTTCTGGTGAAAAGTAACTGGGTATAAATTCTCCAATTAGTTTCTTTTTTCCTCTATATAGTGTAAACAGAGTTAGAGTTTGTTTGTCGAGCTGAGGAGACAATCTCTCTATCCCACAAAGATAGGAGTAAGGTCCGCGTGCATCACATCCTATTCTTCGTAGATTACACTTGTGAAATTACACCGGACTGGGTATGCTGTTGTTGTTTCTAAGTATCATGGTTATCCACCAGATTACAATGGATTTTTTTTTTTTTAATCCAACAGCAACAAAAACTTTATATTTCAAAGCAAATCTAATTTAAGGCATATTATTTTCTTTCACTCTCCAGAACCCTTAAAATTTTAGTGCAACTCTAATGCGCAATAATGATAAGACCTAATAAATGAAAAAATGAAAAAAATCAAATATTTGAAAAACCAAACTGAGAAAAACGGTTGTGAATTACAAAAGCCATACTAATACTGACATGTTTGGCCAATCTTTCAGAATGTGTTTATTTTTAAAAATATTTTTTCAAAAAAGGTACAATATTGTTTTGCTAATTAATTTGAAACGTATTTTTGTCAATAATGCAACAAAATTTTGTGTTTGGGTAAGCTTTCAAAACAATGTTCTGCTACTACTTTAAAACACCTTTTAGAAAAGTTTTACCAAGCACCTCTAAAATCTCAAACACTTGAGAGTAGCAATATTTGTTCTGCTAATTAATTTTAAAAACACTTTTGTTAATAATAGAGCAAAAATTTGTGCCTAGGCAAGCTTTCAGGAAGTGCTCTACTACTAGTCAAAAATACTTTCTTAATTTTTTTTTTCGGTCAAACATCTCAATTCTCTAAATAAGTACTTTTAAAATTTAAAAATAATAATACTTTTGGCTTCTTAGAAATTCGATTAAATAGGCTATAAATGGGATATATATTTGGATTGGGTTGCATTTTGTTTATAAACCAAAAATTCAAGTAAAATCACCACTTAGCGGTGTAATTTTCGGAGAGTTTTAGTAGCTAAGTTAATTAGCTATTTTCGATTCTCATCTTATTATCTCCTTTTCCCGCCCCAATCTAAGAGTGTATTTTCCCGCCTTACTCTTTTTGGATTATACAGAAAACACTGTTGTAAAGCAGAAAAAATAAAATGACAAGCAAATATTCAACAGAAAACCCCAAACCCTAACCCTAAATCTTGCTCATTTTCTGCAAAAAAACAATTTCAATAGTTGCAATCCAAATGGAATCTGCAGAAGATGAAGCCGTCCCTCGACACCCAAAACGGAACAAATCCCTGAACCCTTCTAATTTTCCATCCGTTTCAGTGTTGCCCATGCCTAACCTCCCTGTAGAACTCATCACAGAAATCTTGTTGAGACTTCCAGTGAAATCCCTCTTGCAATTCAGGTCTGTCTCAGAATCGTGGCTTTCCTTAATCTCTAGCTTTGAATTTGTGAAGACTCATCTCTTATTATCCGCTAGTAACAAGTATTACACCCACCATGGTGTTATGTCTAGGGTTGCTAATGCTAATCTCAGGGACTGTTCTCTTAGGGATTTACTTTATGATTCTGTAACTGAGGCATTCGACTTGGATTATCCTGGTAGAATTCCCAATGCTTATCCTCGGCTTGTGGGTTCTGTCAATGGATTAATTTGTCTTGCTATCAAACCATTTCAGGGGTTTGATGACTTGTTTATGTGGAATTCATCAATTAGAAAGTATAAGAAATTGCCTAGTTATAGACTTAATCGAAGCCACCTTTGCCATGAGAGTAGTTATACTCATGTCAATTTTGGTTTTGCATATGATGAGTTCCAAGATGATTACAAGGTAGTGTGTATTGTCCCTATTTACAGAAATGGACATTCCTGTCATGTTGAGGTCACAATATATAGTTTAAAGAGTGATTCTTGGAGACGTATTGATGATTTTCAAGGTAGAGGAGAGCTCTTGGTTGATTCTGCTAAGTTTGTCAAGGGGAAACTTCATTGGCTTGACAGGCAATGGAACATCATTTCTATTGATTTGGCTGATGAGAAATGGGCAGAGGTAGAGCAGCCCCCTTGTTTCAAAAGATGTCAATATTTTAAGCTTGGAGTGTTTCAAAGTGATCTTTCCATGTTCTGTAATTACGCATTTACTCATGTTGATATCTGGGTTATGAAGGAGTTTGGGGTAAGAGAATCTTGGACAAAGATGTTTACCGTCGAGGCTCTTGAAGATGGTACACCGCGTGTATTTATTCCAACCATTTTAATGTCAAATGAAGGTGAAATTTTGCTTCAATGTGGATCAGGTTTCATGAAATACAATCCAAAGGATGACTCGATCAGATATCTAGATGTTACTAACTTAGCTCCATTTGTTGCGGTAGAAATCTATGTTAAGAGCCTAGTTTGTCCTTTTTAACCAAAGAGACCACAAATGCACCAACAACGGAGCCTCAAGTAACTCAGATGAAGACAATGGTGTGACTAATAACCTGTAAGAGTTGCACTATGCATTTTTCTTAAGTTCTATTAAACTCTGCTTCATATTGCCTGGGGATCTTGTTAGTCATTTTCCTTTTTTGTACTATTCAAGAAACGATGATCTTTTAGTATGTAGTTTTGATTTTTTTATGTTGCTGCTAATAGTTGACTGGTTATTTTCTACTGGACCGTTTGATGTTTTTTTTTTGGTAACTAAACTGATTGTATTAATCACCAAGTGAACCTTACAATTCGGTAGCTCTATCAACACAATAGGCTACTCCTAATTGAAAATCGAAGTAAATGTCAAATCCTAATGCTAAGCTAGCTGGAAGTTATATCAAAATTTGAGCTGGTACACATAGCTCCTTATGCCCAAAGGGGCTCTAACAGTACAAGTATATGCAATATCTTTAGCTATAAGGAGCCAGTCTCTCTTTCTCTTTTCAAACACCCGATGATTTCTTTCAAGCCATAGTGCATACACTGTTTCTGTATATACCAATTTGAAGAGTTGGGCCGCCTGAGACTTGCCTTTAGACCTTGCTATTATCCACTGATGGTGATTCTCCCAATTATTGGACACAACTGTGGACTATTTATCCATTTTAAAACCTTATCCCACACCCGCAAGGAGAAATGACAATGGATAAATAGGTGATCTCTCGATTCATTGTGATTTTCACAAAGGACACACTGTTGGTTGACATCCATTCCCCACTTTACTAGCCGATCACATGTGGTTAACCTATCTTGTAGCTGTAACCAGAGAGTAAACTGTGCTTTTGGCCTAGCGGCATTTTGAAAGATCAATCCTTTCCATGTCATTCTTGCTCTATCCCCGATCGGTTGCAAATATATCTGTTTGAGAATACTTTTGGGCACTGCTGGATCAACTCTAATTTGCTGCAATGTGTGTCTGTGCTCCAATATCTGCCTGTTCATCCAAGAAGATTGTTGAGAGATTGGGGCAGTAAAGAAATTAAGGTCGTTTATGTAGAACACATGTATCCACCTTATCCATAATTTGTCTTGCTTGTTCGTCACATCCCAGCATGCTTTGATTAATGCAGCCTTATTCCATAACTGAATGTTGATCAGATTAAGTCCTCCTGCAGTCTTGGGTGAACATACTCTATCCCATGCTACAAGTGATTTCTTTGTGATGGTGTTTGTGCCGGACCAGATATAGGATCTACAATAAGCATCAATGGTTTTCAACACCTTGACAGGTATAGTAAATAGTCGAGCCCAATAGGCTTGAATGCCAAACAATACCGATTGAACTAGTTGAGTCCTTCCCGTATGTGAGAGTTGCTTTGCTGTCCAAGATGTAATTCTAGCTACAATTTTCTCAATTAGAGGAATCCACTGGACTAAAGACAATTTCTTGGTAGAAAGGGGAGTGCTCAAATATTTGAATGGTAATTCCCCTACTATGAAACCAAGATGTTGTAGAATGTTTGCCTTTTCTTGATCCCTCCAAAATAGATGCAACTCTTTCCCATATTAGCTTGCAAGCCCGACGCAGAGGAGAATACAGTAAAGCACTCAAATAAAGAAGCCACAGACTTTAAGTCTCCTCTAGCAAACAATAACAAGTCATCAGCGAAACACATATGTGTTATCCCCAATTTACCACATTTTGGATGAAATTGAATTCCTTGTTCCCCTTAAGGTCACCTAGAAGTCTGCTGAGATATTCCATTGCTATTGCAAACAAATAAGGTGAAATGAGATCACCTTGTCGGAGACCTTTCTTTGCATCAAAGGGAGGGGATGGTTCACCATTAATAAGCACAGAGTAATGGACAGTGTGAACACATTCCATAACCCAAGTAATAAACTGATCAGGAAAACGAAGACATCTCATCATCTGTTCTACATAAGGCCATTCCACAGAATCTTATGCCTTTTGTAGATCAATTTTAATCATACATCTTGGAGACACATGTTTTCTGGTATAACCTTTAACCAATTCTTGAGCTAGAAAGATATTGTCTGCTATTTTCCTGCCTGGTATGAATCCCGACTGTGCTTGACTAATCACAGTTGGCATAATTCTTTGCATCCTAGCAGCTAGCACCTTTGCTATCAATTTATACATTACAGTACAACAAGCTATTGGTCTGTAGTCTTTTGCTGTAAGAGGATTGGCAGGTTTAGGCAATAGAGTGAGAGATGTACAGTTAAAGGATTTGAATATTTTGCCAGTGAGGAAGAACTGTTGGACAGCTTTGATGATATCTCCTTTGATCACATGCCATGATTTTTTATAGAAGCAAGCATTGAAACCATCAACTCCTGGAGCTTTGTCTTCCCCTATAGAGCATAAGCCTGTATAAATTTCAGCTTCTGTCACCTCAGTACGTAGATCAATTCTTTGCTGGTGAGATAAACCTGGACCATTCCTCATTACTACTTTGTTCACAGCTGGGAGAGAAGATTTAGCCGACCCCATCAAACTCTTGTAAAAGGTTATAATTTCTTGTCTAATCTGCTCACCATCTGTTAAAGTTGTCCCTGTAAGTGATTGTAACTCCAAAATTTGCTTTTTATGGACCCTTTCTTTAGTGACTGCTGAGAAGTATTTGGAGTTAGTGTCTCCTAACTTAATCCATTGAGCTCGGGATTTTTGTTTCAAAGCATTCTCTTCAATGGCATACCACTTTTCCAGGTTCATGATTGTGGTTTTCTCTGTCTCCAATAAAGTATCTGTATATTGACTACTCATTTGCTCCTGGATATGTTGCAACTCTTGTCTAGCTAAGGAAATCTTTTGGGTGATACCTCTGAATTCCTCATCATTAAGCCTTTTGAATATAGGTTTGAGCAACTGTTGTTTCCTCCAGATTATCTTCCCGTTTGATGTTTTCCTTGCCGCTAATAGCTAACTTTGTATTTTTTGCTTCAGAGCTATCTTCTTATTCTTCGACTTATTTGACCTTACTAAGGCTGAATCTATTCACTTTAGCAGTAAATATTGATGAAAGCAAGTATGCATTGTAAGGTTAAAGCATTTTAGGAAGCCAACTTTGCTGCTATAATCATGATAGTTGTCAATTTATCTCATAAATATACCTTTACATGTTAAAAGATCTTTACATCCCCATTTCCTAGCTTATTATCCTATTGTCTTGTAATGCGGTTCTGAGTTTTGTTACTCATTCATCTCATATATGCCCTCGCGGATTAATAGAGCTCTACGTGCCTGTTTCCTTGCTCGTGTATTGTCATGGTGGAGGCTACGTAAGCTTAAAAGTATGTTGACCGATAATTTACTTGCACATCATAAATTAGAAACAAGTTCTTTTGTGCCTAGTTATTACAATCCCTTTTGATACTAACAAATCATGAATAGTACGATCTTTGAAGCTCCATATTTATGTGGCTGAATCTGTTAATGTTGTCATCACATTATTTCACAGGCTTTACACTTAAAATTAATATGCAGAAACCATGCGCTAGCTTTTCATTTCTATGATTTTTGTAGAAGAGTTTTGAGTTTTTATTAGCTGACAATTGACAACAAAACTATCAATGCTGGTATTTTCTTTAATTACTGCAAAATACTATTGCAATAAAATGCACTAAACTTTTTCAATTGGAATCCTCTACAACAATACCCCGATACATTTTCGACTGTCAAAACCTACCACAAGATGTTTCTCAAAAGTCAATTACATTTTGGGCTCTTTTCTCAAGTACCAAGATCAAATACTTCTTGGCGTATGTTTCATGCTCCAAATACTCTTTGGGCTTCCACACTCATTAGGAAGTATGGACATTCTTCTAAGGCTTCCCGGATCTGGAAAAACATAATGTTAGGCTAGAATCTGTGCAGGCGTGTCTATAAACAGTTTCCTGCATCGGGGCATCACATTAGCTTATGGAATGATGCTTGGATTAGACCTGATTGTACCCTTAGAAGCTTCTTCGAGGGCTCTCTTCCATCCCATCATACTGACTTGAAACTGTCCTCTATTCGGCTAGATCACAAGCGGGACTTCTCTTCACTACCATCTGAAATTGCCTTTACAAACCATCACTGATATCCAATCTTGTTACTTTCCCTTATTTTCCAACACTTTTGATAAAATAGTTTGGGGTTTGGAACCAGACGGGGTGTTTATCATGCAATCTATGTACAAAAAACTCCGTCAATCTTCTGCTAACATTCCTGATCAGTTTTCATCCTTCCTTCAAGCCCTCTCTTCCAATACAACCAATAATCATCACTGGCTCTACAGGATTATGTCTCACAAAACACAATCTTTTATATTTCCAGATACCTTCCAAAGTTTTCCTTCCCTTTGCCCTATGGAACATTTGGTGCACTCGTAACAAGAATGTCTTTGAGAGTCAAAATATTGTGCTCGATTTCTCACACCTTCACAATCAAGCTATTGAATAATGGCACCTTGTATTACATTGGAGTCCAACTGTTCACTTTTCACCGGCATTTTGACTATGTTGGGAATGCATGTGGCATTGGTGGAGTTTTAGAGATGCTAATAGTAATTGTGTTTTAGGCTTTAATGGACCAATCTCTTATGCCCCTATTGCTATTGTCGAGTTACACGATCTATTGCAAGGTCTACTTCTTGCTCATAAGTATGGTCTCGTACCGTCACATATTGAAACATACTCTTTGCTGGTAATACAGATTATGGCATCTCATAATCGTAACTTTGTTGAATAATCCAGTAGCTCGCCATATATATAGGGAGCAGAACTTTTTGGCTGACAAATTAGCAGGCATGGCAGCAATATCAGTACAAAAGCATTGATGTTCACTACAACTTTTTGGCCAACCTCCTGACTTTGTGATGGATACACTGCAGGCAGATATGGCGGGAACTCCCTATCTCCGTCAGCATCTAGCTTTCGTAATAGTCAGCATAACAATCCTCTCTGCCCGTATTAGTTTCGTTTCTGCTTGTACAAACATTGGGGGGATTCGTCCCCTACTATGTAATAGCTAGCTTTGTTTAATGTACATTCAAGATCCAATGGAGGGAAACAGAAAAATAAAATAAACATCGTTGTTTTGCTTTTTCAATTTTTATTACTTTATACATATAATTTTTTTGGCCTGAAGGGATAGTTATATTAAGAGTTTAAGTTGATATACATTGCAAGTGTAAGTAATGTTTGGTAAATTATAAATTCCTCATTTTAAGGAGACTTATATGTAAATATTCTTTGTTGGAGTGATTTGATAATCTAAAAAATTTCTTAAACTAGTGGAGTATATAATTTAAACTCATACTCTATCGAAATTTACATCATTCAAGAATAGTTTTGTTAGGATTTGTAGTTCTTGTTATTCTACATAGGGGTGAAAAAATTAACTCATCAAAATATGACATGCTTAATTCGATCAAGTTTTGCAATTTAGTAGAAACATTGTACATTCATGAAAAAAGTGGAATGGAAGTCAATGTTCACAACATATACTGTTATTTTTTTAATTTTTTTTTTATAAATATTATATTTTGTCATGAAAAAGGATATTGTATGCCGAATTTACATAGTTCAGAAATAGTTCTTTAGCATATGTAATTTCTATTATCATACGGGGACCAAAATCACAATATATCAATAACATATCTACTAAACTCGCAAGTCCCTCAAACTTCCCAACTCCCAAGAGTTCTTATTTCTGCAACCTAATTCAGGTATGTTTCAAAATCATGGCTAACCTTCCTGCAGAACTCATCACAGAAATCTTGTTAAAGCTTCCGGTGAAATCTCTTTTGCAATTTAAGTGTGTTTCAAAATCTTGGCTTTCGTTAATCTCTAGCCCTGAATTTGCGAAGACTCATCTCTTATTATCCGCTAGTAATAAGGACTATACCCACCATGGAGTTATGTTTAAGGTTGATAATGCTAATCGCTATGTCAAGGACTGTTCTCTTAGTGATTTACTTTACGATTCTGTAACCGAGGCACACGACTTGGATTATCCTGGTAAAAATTTGAATGCTTGCCCTTCGATTGTGGGTTCTATCAATGGATTGATTTGTCTTGCCATTAGAGTATTTGGCGGATTATATGACTTGTTTCTATGGAATCCGTCAATTAGAAAGTATAAGAAACTGCCTAATTTTAGTATTAACTTAAGCCGCCGCAATTACTACTGTTTCGCTGATTTTGTTGATTGCAAATTTGGTTTTGCATATGATGAGTTCCGAGATGATTACAAGGTAGTGGGTATTTTACCTAATTACAAATATGGAGGTTTTTGTCGTGTTGAGGTCAAAATATATAGTCTAAAGAGTGATTCTTGGAGACGTATTGATGACTTTCAAGGTAGAGAGCTCTTGGATGATTCTACTAAGTTTGTCAATGGGAAACTTCATTGGCTTGACAAGCAATGGAACATCATTTCTATTGATCTGAATGATGATAAATGGGCAAAGGTAGAACACTATTTTAAAGGATTTGGAGTTTTGAAGCTAGGAGTGTTTGGGAGTGATCTTTCTGTATCTTCTATTAATACATGGAGTACTCGTGCGGATGTTTGGGTTATGAAGGAATATGGAGTAAAAGAATCTTGGACAAAGATATTTACCATCACGTATCCTGATAATCATATGGAATATGCATTTTATCCAACCATTTTAATGTCAAATAAAGGTGAACTTTTGGTTCATTTCGGATTACAAATCATGAAATACAATTTAAAGGATGACTCGATCAGTTATTTAGATCATGTTACCAACTTTGCTCCTTGTCTTGAGGCAGAAATTTATGTTAAGAGCCTGATTTGCCCCTTTTCACAGAAGGGACCTCGAATGTCACAACCACGGAGGCTGAAATAACTCAGATGAAAGACAATTGTGTGACTTATCAGTCATTGCTTATCAGACAATTGTGTGACTCAGCTGAAATAACTCAGATGTATTTTTCTTAAGTGCTGTTAGATTCTGTCTCATATTGCTTGTGGATCTTATCAGTCATTTCTTTTTTTGCACTATTTTCAAGGAACAATTATCTTTTGCAAGAACAATATTTTTGGTTTTATTACCTAGTGTATTGAACTTTAAACTCAATGGTATTGGACATTGTAGGTGAATGCACCAATAACACCTAAGTGTAGCCCTTATAGTTGTTTTTTTTAATCCAGAGGGTTTCTATGACTTATTCTTGTTCAGGTGAAATCTTAATAGCGCAAAAAGAATTATTTAACAAAGTTTAAGCTCTGAGCTAGTATCTAGTTGTGGTGTTTTCCCTAGTTATTGATAGCTAACTTTGTATTTTTCACCTCAAAGCTATCTGCTTATTCTTCTACCTATTTGATCTTACAATGGCTGAATCAATTTTCACGTTAGCAGTAATTATGATGAATGGAATCCCAAAATGCTTACAAAGGCAAACCTCCAAAAAAGTAGTAACTTCTGTTTTTGTTCATTAATTTAAAGAATTTACTAAGATAGCTTTTCAATTTCAATTCTTGTCTATTTTGCCAAACATTCTATGTCTATTGAACTTAAAAATGAACGGGAGCTTAGCAATAGCAAAAACTAAATGCAAACAAATTACTTTAGAGTTTTCCTCCACAACAAAACTACCCCTAAGTTTTCCAAATTGGAGTATGATTGTCTTACTCGTTGGAACTCAACATATTCAATGATGCAAGTAGCCCTATACTACAAAGATGTATTTATGAAGTTGAGTCTAACTGACAGCAGTTATTGTTGTTATCCAACTGAAGCCCAATTGAGTGTGGCAGAAGAAGTCTGTGGTAAGTTGAAACTCTTTTATCATATTACTGAACAATTCTTAGGAAGTCTATATCCAACTTCAAGTCAATACTTTTCAAAAGTTTGTGAAACGAAGATAGGGTTAAAAGTTTTAATCCCTTGATTAAAATCTATGATATTGGCTGTTGACACCCAATTTTGTCCCATCTTTCTTCCCGATTAATTCTTTATGCTTCAAATAATTTTGATAATTTAAGAATGCATACAAGTTATTTTTATTATAATTAGAAATCTATGTAATGCTATCGTCCTTATTTTTGTGAAATTATCAATGTAGTTCTACTACTATTATTATTATTACTTTATTATTGTTATTATTCTATAAATCTAGCAGCGTGCTCGTTATTTTTAATTTAGCAAAGGACGGAGGCCGTCACCCCTAGACAGTGTTGCTCACCACCTTGACGGTCAATGTGACGGACCGTCACACATGTGACGGACCGTCACTCAAGCCGTCACCCTAGACAGTGTTGCTCACCACCTTGACGGTCAATGTGACGGACCGTCACTCAGACCGTCACCTTAAGGCAGTGGCACTGCCTTCTTCGCTGACTTGATGCTGCCATGGTGCGACGATGGGGGTGACGGACCGTCACCACCTTGACGGACCGTCACGGATACCGTCACCCCTAGACAGTGTTGCTCGCCACCTTGACGGTCAATGTGACGGACCGTCACACATGTGACGGACCGTCACTCAGGCCGTCACTCTTAGGCAGAATCCTCTTTTTCTCGTATTTCCTTTCGTTTCCGTATTTGCTCCTATTTCCTACAAATACTTCTTTTGATTTTCTAACTTTTATAAATGTTATCGTAATTCCGACGATATTGATTTTTGCCTAATATCTTTATAATTATCTTTTAATCATAAATAATTTATTTAATTGAATACGTTTTAATCCACGTGGATGCCACCTAAGCGCCACGTAAGCGCCCAACAGTCACAAACACACCTAAACACACGCCTCCCACACTCCTCCCCCACTTTCCACACGCCTAGCCTCTTCTCCGCCACGTGTCGCTCTTTTATTGGTTGGTCAAACTCATCCTAAAACCCTAAACACCTTATTATGCTGAACTACCTAATTTACCCCCACTTAATATACCTGAAATCCCCTAAATACCCTTTGAAACCCTAAAATATTGTTGAAGTTTCATCAGCCGCTTCTTTTGTTTTCTTCTCACCCTTTCCACTTTCAGAGAAAACTCCATGGGTTCACTACCATGGACAGAGGCTTCCAGCCCCCATTTTTACGCAACCTTCATCTCTCTCTTCTATGAAAATCAGGCGCTCCCTTTCTCCCTCTCATTCACATCTCTCATCTTTAATGTGGTCAACAAGAAGCCAAAATACTTATGAAGTTTCTGAATGAGAATCAACGAGCAGAGATTTTGATTTCAAACGGCTATTTCGTTTTGAAATCCCGCCCAAAAGCTCAACCTCAACCCTAATGCGTCTCTATAAATATCAAGCTTTTCTACTCATTTTAAGGACAAGGCTTTCTGGCCGCCTCTCCCCCTCGAAATATTTGTTATTTTTTGCTTTGCCTTTGACAAGCTTTTTCCTCTGCCCTTATACTGTTGTAGCTTTTAATTTTGCTCTAAAATATCTTGTTCTTTGCGTTTTCATTTGGTCTCTGTTGAAACTCTCGCCTTCGAGTGTGTTTCGAGCTCATCGTTACTTGAGTGCGAGTATAGATTTGTGACCGAGACCTGCGCCTCACGTTCACTGCTCCACAAAAGGTCAGTTTATCAAAAATTCAAACTCTCCTTATGTTTCCCTTACTGTTGAAGCATGATGTACTAGTTGGTATATGAGAAAATTATGTGCTGGATTCAATTTGCTTAATAATCATGTTGTTAGGAAAACTATTACATTGGCAGTGTATTAATCAAACTACTTGACAAATGATTTTTTAGTGTCTGTATACATAATATGATAGATCTGTTTGATAATAGGTAGAGACATCAAAATGGTAGTTTTTCATTAATCTGTGAAGTTGCTTAAATCATGTCTTTAGTATTCTCATTGGGAACCATATTATATGTTCTTTTTCAACTATAAAGAGATCATAGGATTTTGTTAGTCTCCTGTTCTTGTTTAAATACTACTATTTGAAGAATATGTTGATATGTCTATAGATCTTTAGTACTCGGCAACCGGGATCGAGAATTGTCATGCGAGTGTTTCTTTTTTTTTTCTTTTTTAAAAGATATTATGAATTTGGTTGGTTTATTATATGCTCTTAGATATTTTCATGTGAATGTGAATTCTAATTTGGTTTCTCAAATTAATAAAGGGATGCTTGTTGCATGTAAACTCATACATGTTCACTGTTATATTAAACACATTGGTTTGTGAACTCCTTAGCTATTAGGGAGAGATGCTAATGTGGAAGATGCTTTATTTAGGCTTGAAAAATGCTCCATGACCTCCTTTGTCCCTGCATATAGTATGTTTTGAGCCATTGGTAGAATTGTTGGTTTATTTTAGCTTCTTGATTAGTTAAATTAGGATGTGATTATTTGAATACGTGTAAAAAGCTTACATGAAACTCAATCTTTGCCACTTTACTCTTTTTCCTTGGAGATTCTGTTTGCTGCATGCTTGTGTATTAAAACATACTCTTTGTTTACTTTGGAACAGTTCGTGAGCTGCAGTAGTTTGAGCAATTATGTAGTTATGTTCTAGTTTTGTTGGTTATCTTCTTTATGCACGTTTAAGAATCGGATTTCTATTTTCTAATTCTTGTCTTGTTTTCCTTTTCGCATATGCACTTGGAGCAACACTTGGAGTCTTAAGGCTAGACTCTCATGGAGTCTCGAAATGAGACTCAACTCTACCTCTCGTCCAAGCAAGGAGTCAACATTCTCTATTCCTTAGAATACCCAATAGCAAAAAAAAAAATTGAGTTGAAACGCTTGGGGTCGCTTATGGTGTCTTTCCTTCTTATCATTCCTTATAACTTTCTTGTTATTGTTAATAGCTTATTTGCATGTTGATTTGGTTTTATCTCAAGTTTGAGATTATTTGCTGAATTTCTTTCTTAACACTAGACTAATTTTATTTAATTACGCGAGATTGTTAATCTAGTTAATTAATAGTGTCTTTGTTTTATTATTTGATTTCGTCAATAAAAGAATTAGGCCTAGAATACTTGAACCTTAGAAAGGGTAGTTTGCTATATATAATAAAAGAAGTATATGACTAGCTCCTCTCTTTCGTATATATACATACATGGCTACTAACCAAATGCTTTGCCTTGATTTTTTCAAATCTTTCCTGTTAAGAGTAGGGTTAAAATCTAGATATGTTTAGTGTAAAAAAAAATGCAACTTTAGTAAGTTCAAAAGTGCAGATTTTATGTATAAAACACAGCTTTTTCTAGTGCTAAAACGCAGATTTTAGTGTAAAAAAAAGTATAGCTTCCCAAGAATTTTAAAAACTAATTTTTGAAGGCAAAATATACTTGTTTAAGGACCTAAAAAGTGCAGATTTTGAGCTAAAAAAACAGCTATTTAAGAGCTTTAAACGCAGATTTTTGAGGTCAAAATGAACTCCCTTTGCGATCTTTAAGGTGCAGATTTTGCATTAAAAAATGTAGATTTTTGAAGTGAAAAATGCTCTTACCAAGAGCATGAAAATGCTTTATCTTTTTTAGTAAAATATAGCTATTCGAAAGGATCAAAACACACTTTCGTGAAAGATAAAACTAATATTTTTTACATCATTGGAATTTTTTCCTTGTTTGCTTTGAAAACTATTTTACTAATAGATATCTTTGAAATCTTTATTTTATCAAGTCTAAGGCTATAATTTTTAATCCAAGAGGTCTTCCCTAGTAAGTTATTCTTTATAACCAGATAGTTAAGTTGCACATCTTTTTATCGCTCAAACATATATTTTTGTGGGTTAACTCATTTGATACTTAACTATGATTTATTTTCTGATTTAGACACCCTTTGTTTTAAGTTTATTTCATAACTAATTATTTTCTTCTACAAATTATCAATTTTACTAGTAATTTTTATGTTTTCCATTTATAACCTTAATAATATTTGTAAGTTATTTTCTTCAATATATAAAATGTTATATTTATATTTTAGACCCTTATTTGATTAACCTAAGTCTGGCCGGTTAACCGTATTTGACGGATCTTAAAGGATGCTTAAACCCTTCCCTTTAGGATAATTAGAACCCTTACTTAGAATCTTAAGTTTAGTAGACCTTTAAAATGAAGTCTTTTGTTTGCTTTAATCGCATAGTTAATTATAGGTGTCCTAATTCACCGTAAGACTAATTAGGTGGCGACTTCCTTTAATTAATTTAGAAGTTTTCAATACGTTGTACACCGTTTTGACCTCGGTTAAAATGGGGTATAACAGCTTGGCGACTTCACTGGGGACTTTAGGTTCTAAACCATAACAGACTTAGGTTAATAATTGAGGTTTGTTTATTTGTTTTACCTTAATTGCTTGATGTTTAATTTATCATGACATGTGTTATAAAATGTTTATTTGCTATTATATAACTGCCTTATGTGTTGCCACTTTACTTAAATTGTCATTCCGTTCATATTTTCTCCAATTTTGGAAATTTGACACTTTCACACACATTGTACACGCGAGTTGTGTCCTTTCACTTCTCCGAAATTATTTCAAATACCTTATATTTAGAGAATCGGTGCATGCGTGGGGTGAGCGGATAGTTTTACTACCGTGTGACCACGTACCTTTTCAAATAGGAAAATCTCAAGTCCGGGTCTACCCAACTCTTAGTTCACCTAGGATAGAGCTAAGCCAACACCTATTTTAGGTACATGCATCATGAAAACTTAGGAGGCTTAATATACTTGGTGTATTAAGTTCATTAGTCAACCTCGCCCAAATGTTCGAGTGGGTTCACAACCCCGAGTGACGCTTATCATTTATATGTGCATTATTTAAAAATGATTGTGCCTAAATATGGACCGTTTACTCTAAATTAAATTTTGTATATTATAATGATTAAAGCTTTTTTTTTAATATTATTTTATTTTGAGAATAAGATTTGTTTAATTAATTAAAGAGCAAACGAATGACATATTATGGCACATTTATTCTTTAAATACGCGTTAGGCCTACCTCTGGCATAAAGAGGCACCTGTATATTAGGACGCGTTATTATCATACGAATTGTTTGCTCGCTTACTTGCTACGTGCCGTATATGAATTTATTTGCTACATGATTTCACTTGATATTTACTAACATTATTTTTATTTTTCTTTATTTAAAGAAGTGTGACTTGCATCTGTTTATCTCTTTATTTAATTGCCTATTATATTTTTTACATGTTCACAATTATTGTTGTTATTATTGTTGTTGTTATTATTGTTACTATTATTATTATTATTATTATTATTATTATTGATTTATAATCTTTCCGCGCTTAGCGCACTTTAAAGATTTTAGAGCACCGTTTAGAATCATTATCCTAGGCTCGCTCAAGCTTTTAGAGTTCTCAATTAAATTCTCCTCCCGTTTAGGGTATAATCTTCTTTAAATCAAATTTGCGTTAGTTATTTCAAAATTCCTACTCCCTCATTCCGCTCGTCTATAAGACTCATGTCAAAATTCAAAGTTCCTAGATTTTTACTTTCTCAAGCTTTTTCAAGTTTCTCCTTTACGGGTTTAATCTTCTGTTTCTAATGACAGAATATTTATCCCGTAGTTTCATGCTTCGTAGAATCTATTTAGCGCCCGATCTACGTCATGAAACTTCTACTTATGCTCTCAAATCTTTCCAATCTTTCATTAATCTCTATGCCATTTGTGGCTTCTTAAATTGGTAGATGTCCAAATTTATTTGCGCAATCTATCAAATAGCACTCGTCGACATTTGCTCGATCTTCTCCATCTAATTTGTTCAAGAACGACTATCCAAAATTGATACTTCTTTAGAGTTTATCATTCATTCAAAATGCTTGTGTCGTTCCTATTTTTGAGCTATCAAAATTAATCTTTTCGCACCTTTTATTTCTAAGTTTTGGCATGCAAGTCGAGGCATCTCATAGGTCTTCAATTGATCGACATTATTCTCAACCTCGATAATTTTTCAACCCGCCAACTCAGAGTCATTTGCAATCGTTCAATTTTTCATAGTTCAATCCTCGTGCGTCTAGTTTCCTTTTCAATTATTTTAACCTCACGCTCGTCATCAAATTCGTCTTTAGTATATTCTTTATAAGACTTAATCCTTTGATTTCTTCTCAAGCATCACATGTTTAAATAATCTACCCTTAGCCTTTTGCATGTCTATTCTGCGCTTATCAAATGTTCCATTTTCCTTCCAAAGGTTGACTTAAGTTGAACATCAAAGATTCAAGGACGACATGACCGATCAAACTACTGTGATTGACCTAGTTGAAGATGAATTTGAATGTGGAGAACCTGAGTCATACCCAGATAAAATTGCTAAGTTTGAGACAAAAGTGTCACAAATGGAACAAGAAATTGGCAGCATGAAAGAAGTGATAGTCGACCTTAAGAATTCATTCACTGAAGACTCAGAGGGATACCCGTCCATTCATACTGTCACACCTCCCACCTTTGATTCTAATGCCCAACTTTTCTCTAATATGCACCCATCCTTGCCAAAGGAGACATTCAACAACTTGGCGGAGACAAACAAGAATAGAGAAAATAGTGGAAGACATTTTAATGTTGAGACTAATCAAGTTTCTTTCACAAATGAGCTTGCTTCACAGTTTAAGATAAATTTTGAGAACCCCCATAATCTCATTCCAATGTATGATGGGGTAGGCAATCCCTTAAACCACTTGAAAGCATATCTTGATTGGTTGACAAGTATTGGGCAAGACAATGAACTCAAGATGAGGCTTTTCGTTAGAACGCTTACAGGGTCAGCCTTGATATGGTATGCAAAGCAAGATACATGGAAATGGTCCTCTTGGAGCGATCTGGTTAAAGATTTTGTTGAACGATATTGGTCTCCTAATAATGTATCTAGGGGAGTTTGGTCAGCTAAAAGGAAATCTACAGAATCTCTTAAGGGTCCAAAAGGAAAAGAAACTGTCGGACCAAGGCTTATTGCACTGAGTCACAATCAAGCAATTCATCCACAATTTGACAGTCAAGTTCCTCCCCACAATCAGGCGACCATTGGACCAAGGTTTATTGCATCAAATTTACCTTCTCATACAATTTTTGCAAGCACTCATGATATAGCCGGATGGAACAGCAACAATGGTTTCATCGAAGAGAACTATTAGCATATGATGGGACTTTTGTTCATTAAAAAAAATATGTGTGGCCTTCAAGAAGCATGTAATAGGATAGTTAGTTTTTGGGTTGTACATTTTGGGATTAATTATGAACTTTTGTAAGCTCAAATGATCGATCTTATATTTTTATGTAAGCAGAACTACACATGACCTGATTTCCTTGGTGGATATGTAGGCAGCCCACATAGGGACTCGGTCATATTGGGGTAGTTTTTAATATTTCTTTTGCATGTAATTGGAACTACGTTTGACCTGATTTCCTGTCGGATACAGGATACGTAGGCAGCCTATATAAGGCTCGGTCTCTTTATTATAAAATTTTAATTTCCTCAGAGAAGATTGATATTCCGCCAAATTTTTTTTTAGCGCACAATCATGGCGTCATCATCAAAATATCTTTAGACTGGGGCAAGTTTTGGAATTTACCAGAGTTCGCAAGGGATGAAGATCAAGTCAAAAAAGCTTTGTTGTTCAACATAAGTCAGCCTTTTTCGAATTGCGCATTCTATTCCAAATTAGTTTGCTTTTATTTTGTTAAAAAATTCGAGCGTTAGAGCCAAATAAGTGATTTCCATTCACTCATTCTGCGATTTAAGTCATCCCTTTTATCTTAGAGCTTCTACGTAAGCAAGTCACAAATTTATCTATTTTATCAAATACTTTATGTATTTACTTCCTATTTTCATGCGCTAATATTTTTATTTTTTAAGCAGCTTTATCTTTCTTTAGAGGTTGCCTAGCATTGAACATTGTTTTGGCTGTGAATCTGCATCAAGGGCAAACTATAATGGTAGACCGATTTGAAGCATTCAACAGTGGTATGAAATTGGTGCAGGCACAAAATGATGATAATGAAAAGAATGTGGTTCGAAGAAATGTGTTGGTTTGGTCAGCCTTCTTCCTACCCCAACTTCCAGCCCAACCAAAAATATTTGTTTAACTATATCCCCTTGCCCAACTCCTTCCTATACAATTTCTCCGCAAATGCCATCAGTATACGCTAAAGCCAAAAGTTTTCAATTTACCATGATGCCAAATACTCATCCTTCCACAATTGTGCTTCCTTTCAAGGAAAATAAGCACGATCAACTAGCATTTTATCAATATGCTAGATCTGAAAAGAAGATTCAGTCGCCTAGCCATGAAAATTTGGAAAGAGAACTTAACAATTTGAGAAAAGCATTTGATGAAGAATTGCATTCAAGAAATTACCAGAGTTTAAAGTATGAAGATTTGTGTGTGCACCCAAACGTTGAGCTTCCACCAGGGTACAAGCTACCAAAGTTTAACACTTTCAGCGGGAAAGGAGATCCTGTAGCTCATTTGAAAGATTACTGCAGCAGGTTAATCGGAATTGGCAATGACGAAGCCATACGAATGAGGCTATTCATCCAAAGTTTATCAGGATTGGCACTCTCCTGGTACACTAAGCAAGACTTTAGCAAATGGTATACATGGGAAGATATGGCTCATGACTTTGTAAAGCAATACAAGTTCAACTGCGAGAATGATCTTCATATAGCTGATTTGCTCAAAGTAAAGAAAATACAACATGAATCTTTTCAAGAATATGCCATACGATGGAGGTTAGAAGCTTCTAAAATGCATCCTCCATTGCCTGAAGAGGAATTGATCTCAGCCTTCATTCAGATTCAAGATGGCCCATATTATAATAAGCTGCTTGGGACTTGTGCGTGCAACTTTTCTGATTTGATTCGTGTTGGTAAAGAGCTAGAAAGTGGAATTCAAGAAGGACGGATTGTAGACAACTCAGAAGCCTCAGTTGTTCGCCAAATCTTTCAACCAAAGATACCAGAAAATCTGCAAAACAAAAATAACTCAGCTTTCATTACTACACACCAACCGCAATACCATCATTTTTTGCAATTTCAAGCTACTTCCAACCTTTGCAATGTGCCTTTTCAGCCTCCTCGCCAGCAAAACTTTCAGAATAGCTCTCAACAACAGTTTCACCAAGCGCAATCTAGCTTGCAACAACAAAAAAAGAGGAAGTCTTTCTCCTTCACTCCTCTAGATGAGTCGTTGGCAAATATCTTTGAGAGATTGAAATCAAATGGACTTCTGCAATCAAAAAAGGGATTCATGCCTAAGTATCCATCTCCAAATTTTGATTCATCCAAAAGTTGTGCTTATCATTCAAATATTCAGGGACATGATATTGAGAATTGTTCGGCACTGAGATTCAAGATTGAAAGCATGATTGAGAGTGGCAAGATAAAGCTGCACCAAGAGCCTCCAACCAACAATGACAATATCGCAAGTGGCAGCACAATCTTTGTTAAGGGTGATCCATCAAAATTGGCACCAAGGCATTTAAAGAGAAAGCGTGCAACCAGTCAAGAGAATTGACAAAGGCATCATTTTGCAAATTTGAGAATATCATTCTCCATTTTCCCTCCTTTATGAGTAGCTACTATTTTGCAATCCTTTCCTAAACTTTTGTATGAACTACGTTTGACCTGATTCCTGTTAGTAGCGGGATACGTAGGCGCTCATTCTGAGTTCGGTCTCATTATAAAAAAAAATCCATTTCCCCAATAGCCAAAACTGGGACAGCCTTGCAAATGGCCTATGTTTATTCAATGAAGCAGAAGTCAAGATCACAAATCATATTCGCTCATCAAATTGTTGCAGTGCCATAGCAACGAGAAGCGCAGATTCAAAGTCAAAGCTTCAAAGTTCAATGCAAGGCAACCATTTCATCTTATACTAACAAGTTTTCTTTGAATAATGCAGAGGCTAATTTTGGAATGATAACGCACGCAAATGATGACGCAAATTGAATGTTGTATTTCACAAATTTTCTTTGAGTGCAGAATTCTGATTCGCAGTAAATTTTCATCAAAGCATCGTACTTTAAATAATGGCTACTGCAAAGGCATCGCACCAAGCACTATGCATTTCAGCATACTACTATAAAGGCATTTGATTAAGTTTTTCTGGAGCACTCATTGGATGTTGCTACTGCAAAGGCATCATACCAATCTCTCCATATTATATTATGAATGTTCGCAACTATGAAGGCACTGCACCAAATTTGCTGCACCGCACCTTGCATATTTATTATTTTAAGAGCGCCGCACCAAGCTCACTGCACCGCATCATGATGCCCATTATTGTAAAGGCACCGCACCAAGCTTTCTGCATTGCAATATGAATATTAGCTACCGCAAATCAAGCATCGCATCAAGCTTTATGCATCGCATCAATATTTATCTTTATAAGTTTGCATCATATATTGGGTTCGTCCACCCTAAAATAGGATACATTGGGTTCATCCACCCTAAAATAGGATACATTGGGTTCATCCACCCTCAAATAGGACACGTTGGGTTCGTTCACCCTAAAATAGGACACATTGGGTTCGTTCACCCTAAAATAGAACACATTGGGTTCGTTCACCCTAAAATAGAACACATGGGGTTCGTTCACCCTAAAATAGAACGCATTGGGTTCGTTCACCTTAAAATAGAACACGTTAGGTTCGTTCACCCTAAAATAGAACGCATTGGGTTCGTTCACCTTAAAATAGAACACGTTAGGTTCGTTCACCCTAAAATAGAACATATTGGGTTCGTCCACCCTAAAATAGGATACAACGGGTTCATCCACCCCAAAATAGGATATGCTGGGTTTGTTCACCCTCAAATAGGACATTTTTAGGCTTATCCTTTTTCAATTAAATATTTATGCTCGCCCGTTTATTATTGCACATCTCGCAATGCATTATTTTTATTTATTTACTTATCAAGCACCGCATGCTATCTTTTAAATTTCTTGAAAATCGCGCTTTGCATATATTGGGTTCGTTCACCCTAAAATAGAACACATTGGGTTCGTCCACCCCAAAATAGGATATGCTGGGTTTGTTCACCCTCAAATAGGACATTTTAGGCTTATCCTCTTTCAATTAAATATTTATGCCCGCCCGCTTATTATTGCACATCTCGCAATGCATTATTTTTATTTATTTACTTATCAAGCACCGCATGCTATCTTTTAAATTTTTGGAAATCACGCTTTGTATATGTGTTTGTTTTGCTGACGTTATTACTTAGATTTTGCGGGCGCATAATCTAAAGCAATTATTTAATGTTAAAAGAAATAATGCACATTTGACTTAGCACCAGTTCAGAATGGATGCATCTTTCTTCTGATCTTTGTCGTAAGATATTTATTATATTTCACGCTTTGTTTGCTAACAATTTTATTAAGACTTTGCAGAAAGTACCACCCAAATGCAGCAACAAGAGACATAGCACAACGTGGAACTTCATCTAAGCAGTAAACTAGGGCAATTTGTTGGGAATGTCGATCGGACTCCCAACAAAGGTCAAGGATCTACACTCGAACTCTATTCAACCTACATCCCACAGCTCGGAGCATGTAGAAAATTTTGCATCAAGCTCTCCTATATTCATTCCTCACCGCTTTTATAACTTTTTCAGCCCTTTTTTCTTCGTTCTCTTTACAAATCTTGCAATCCAGTCTCATCGTAACTCGATACTGGGATAATTTTTAGAAAATATATCAATCTTTGGCTATGCTTTGCTTTATTCCTTACTTCACTTCATTTTCAAATTTACATCTTTACTTATTCAAGCTTAATCTTTTTCTTAGCCGCCTTCACCACCTTTTTCATCATTCATTGATACAGGGACACTTTATGAGTCATAGTGTTCTAAACTCACTCCACCTTATCTCATCATAACCTCCGAACTACATTTGGCCTGATTCTCGTGCAACCCGAGATACGTAGGCAACTTAAAACCAAAGTTCGGCCATAATCTTCAAAATATTTCATAATCGATCTCTTGATCTTTTCAAAACCCTCTACCCCGTTACCTATCCGGCGCATATATCTTCTTAAACCCTTTCAGGATCGTATTTGTTGGTCGGGACAAAATTGTCTACTACGTCAACTTCTTTGCCCAAAAACTCTTACATCGTCTCCGGTCAAAGAGGGACAAGCTGTTGACACCCAATTTTGTCCCATCTTTCTTCCTGATTAATTCTTTATGCTTCAAATAATTTTGATAATTTAAGAATGCATACAAGTTATTTTTATTATAATTAGAAATCTATGTAATGCTATCGTCCTTATTTTTGTGAAATTATCAATGTAGTTCTACTACTATTATTATTATTACTTTATTATTGTTATTATTCTATAAATCTAGCAGCGTGCTCGTTATTTTTAATTTAGCAAAGGACGGAGGCCGTCACCCCTAGACAGTGTTGCTCACCACCTTGACGGTCAATGTGACGGACCGTCACACATGTGACGGACCGTCACTCAAGCCGTCACCCTAGACAGTGTTGCTCACCACCTTGACGGTCAATGTGACGGACCGTCACTCAGACCGTCACCTTAAGGCAGTGGCACTGCCTTCTTCGCTGACTTGATGCTGCCATGGTGCGACGATGGGGGTGACGGACCGTCACCACCTTGACGGACCGTCACGGATACCGTCACCCCTAGACAGTGTTGCTCGCCACCTTGACGGTCAATGTGACGGACCGTCACACATGTGACGGACCGTCACTCAGGCCGTCACTCTTAGGCAGAATCCTCTTTTTCTCGTATTTCCTTTCGTTTCCGTATTTGCTCCTATTTCCTACAAATACTTCTTTTGATTTTCTAACTTTTATAAATGTTATCGTAATTCCGACGATATTGATTTTTGCCTAATATCTTTATAATTATCTTTTAATCATAAATAATTTATTTAATTGAATACGTTTTAATCCACGTGGATGCCACCTAAGCGCCACGTAAGCGCCCAACAGTCACAAACACACCTAAACACACGCCTCCCACACTCCTCCCCCACTTTCCACACGCCTAGCCTCTTCTCCGCCACGTGTCGCTCTTTTATTGGTTGGTCAAACTCATCCTAAAACCCTAAACACCTTATTATGCTGAACTACCTAATTTACCCCCACTTAATATACCTGAAATCCCCTAAATACCCTTTGAAACCCTAAAATATTGTTGAAGTTTCATCAGCCGCTTCTTTTGTTTTCTTCTCACCCTTTCCACTTTCAGAGAAAACTCCATGGGTTCACTACCATGGACAGAGGCTTCCAGCCCCCATTTTTACGCAACCTTCATCTCTCTCTTCTATGAAAATCAGGCGCTCCCTTTCTCCCTCTCATTCACATCTCTCATCTTTAATGTGGTCAACAAGAAGCCAAAATACTTATGAAGTTTCTGAATGAGAATCAACGAGCAGAGATTTTGATTTCAAACGGCTATTTCGTTTTGAAATCCCGCCCAAAAGCTCAACCTCAACCCTAATGCGTCTCTATAAATATCAAGCTTTTCTACTCATTTTAAGGACAGGGCTTTCTGGCCGCCTCTCCCCCTCGAAATATTTGTTATTTTTTGCTTTGCCTTTGACAAGCTTTTTCCTCTGCCCTTATACTGTTGTAGCTTTTAATTTTGCTCTAAAATATCTTGTTCTTTGCGTTTTCATTTGGTCTCTGTTGAAACTCTCGCCTTCGAGTGTGTTTCGAGCTCATCGTTACTTGAGTGCGAGTATAGATTTGTGACCGAGACCTGCGCCTCACGTTCACTGCTCCACAAAAGGTCAGTTTATCAAAAATTCAAACTCTCCTTATGTTTCCCTTACTGTTGAAGCATGATGTACTAGTTGGTATATGAGAAAATTATGTGCTGGATTCAATTTGCTTAATAATCATGTTGTTAGGAAAACTATTACATTGGCAGTGTATTAATCAAACTACTTGACAAATGATTTTTTAGTGTCTGTATACATAATATGATAGATCTGTTTGATAATAGGTAGAGACATCAAAATGGTAGTTTTTCATTAATCTGTGAAGTTGCTTAAATCATGTCTTTAGTATTCTCATTGGGAACCATATTATATGTTCTTTTTCAACTATAAAGAGATCATAGGATTTTGTTAGTCTCCTGTTCTTGTTTAAATACTACTATTTGAAGAATATGTTGATATGTCTATAGATCTTTAGTACTCGGCAACCGGGATCGAGAATTGTCATGCGAGTGTTTCTTTTTTTTTTCTTTTTTAAAAGATATTATGAATTTGGTTGGTTTATTATATGCTCTTAGATATTTTCATGTGAATGTGAATTCTAATTTGGTTTCTCAAATTAATAAAGGGATGCTTGTTGCATGTAAACTCATACATGTTCACTGTTATATTAAACACATTGGTTTGTGAACTCCTTAGCTATTAGGGAGAGATGCTAATGTGGAAGATGCTTTATTTAGGCTTGAAAAATGCTCCATGACCTCCTTTGTCCCTGCATATAGTATGTTTTGAGCCATTGGTAGAATTGTTGGTTTATTTTAGCTTCTTGATTAGTTAAATTAGGATGTGATTATTTGAATACGTGTAAAAAGCTTACATGAAACTCAATCTTTGCCACTTTACTCTTTTTCCTTGGAGATTCTGTTTGCTGCATGCTTGTGTATTAAAACATACTCTTTGTTTACTTTGGAACAGTTCGTGAGCTGCAGTAGTTTGAGCAATTATGTAGTTATGTTCTAGTTTTGTTGGTTATCTTCTTTATGCACGTTTAAGAATCGGATTTCTATTTTCTAATTCTTGTCTTGTTTTCCTTTTCGCATATGCACTTGGAGCAACACTTGGAGTCTTAAGGCTAGACTCTCATGGAGTCTCAAAATGAGACTCAACTCTACCTCTCGTCCAAGCAAGGAGTCAACATTCTCTATTCCTTAGAATACCCAATAGCAAAAAAAAAAAAATGAGTTGAAACGCTTGGGGTCGCTTATGGTGTCTTTCCTTCTTATCATTCCTTATAACTTTCTTGTTATTGTTAATAGCTTATTTGCATGTTGATTTGGTTTTATCTCAAGTTTGAGATTATTTGCTGAATTTCTTTCTTAACACTAGACTAATTTTATTTAATTACGCGAGATTGTTAATCTAGTTAATTAATAGTGTCTTTGTTTTATTATTTGATTTCGTCAATAAAAGAATTAGGCCTAGAATACTTGAACCTTAGAAAGGGTAGTTTGCTATATATAATAAAAGAAGTATATGACTAGCTCCTCTCTTTCGTATATATACATACATGGCTACTAACCAAATGCTTTGCCTTGATTTTTTCAAATCTTTCCTGTTAAGAGTAGGGTTAAAATCTAGATATGTTTAGTGTAAAAAAAAATGCAACTTTAGTAAGTTCAAAAGTGCAGATTTTATGTATAAAACACAGCTTTTTCTAGTGCTAAAACGCAGATTTTAGTGTAAAAAAAAGTATAGCTTCCCAAGAATTTTAAAAACTAATTTTTGAAGGCAAAATATACTTGTTTAAGGACCTAAAAAGTGCAGATTTTGAGCTAAAAAAACAGCTATTTAAGAGCTTTAAACGCAGATTTTTGAGGTCAAAATGAACTCCCTTTGCGATCTTTAAGGTGCAGATTTTGCATTAAAAAATGTAGATTTTTGAAGTGAAAAATGCTCTTACCAAGAGCATGAAAATGCTTTATCTTTTTTAGTAAAATATAGCTATTCGAAAGGATCAAAACACACTTTCGTGAAAGATAAAACTAATATTTTTTACATCATTGGAATTTTTTCCTTGTTTGCTTTGAAAACTATTTTACTAATAGATATCTTTGAAATCTTTATTTTATCAAGTCTAAGGCTATAATTTTTAATCCAAGAGGTCTTCCCTAGTAAGTTATTCTTTATAACCAGATAGTTAAGTTGCACATCTTTTTATCGCTCAAACATATATTTTTGTGGGTTAACTCATTTGATACTTAACTATGATTTATTTTCTGATTTAAACACCCTTTGTTTTAAGTTTATTTCATAACTAATTATTTTCTTCTACAAATTATCAATTTTACTAGTAATTTTTATGTTTTCCATTTATAACCTTAATAATATTTGTAAGTTATTTTCTTCAATATATAAAATGTTATATTTATATTTTAGACCCTTATTTGATTAACCTAAGTCTGGCCGGTTAACCGTATTTGACGGATCTTAAAGGATGCTTAACCCCTTCCCTTTAGGATAATTAGAACCCTTACTTAGAATCTTAAGTTTAGTAGACCTTTAAAATGAAGTCTTTTGTTTGCTTTAATCGCATAGTTAATTATAGGTGTCCTAATTCACCGTAAGACTAATTAGGTGGCGACTTCCTTTAATTAATTTAGAAGTTTTCAATACGTTGTACACCGTTTCGACCTCGGTTAAAATGGGGTATAACATTGGCAATGTTGTTAAATTTAAGAAATATTGGGATGATATGCATATTTTGATTGGTGTGGCTGCTATTTTGATCCGAGGTACAAGATGAAGTTGGTGGAGTTCTATCTTCCACAAATTTATAGTGTAACAACTGCTTTAGGTAAGATTCAAGAAGTTCAAACCCAGTGTATCAATCTCTTTCAAGAATATAAGAGTAGAGTACCTGCATCTAGTTCTAATGAAGTTGTTAGTCTTGTTGAGGGAGATCGACTGTCTAACTTTGATAGATTTGTCGCTTCGAGTAGGGCTGATGTGGACACAAGATCTGAGCTAGACTTGTACTTAGAAGAAAGTTTGTAACCACGAACTCCATCATTTGACAATTTAAGTTGGTGGAAGACAAACGGATCAAAATTTCCTACTTTGCAGAAGATGGCTCGTGATCTCTTAGCCATTCCTATCTCTACTGTTTCTTCAGAATCGACATTTAGCACTAGTGGGAGATTGATTAGTCCGCATCGTAGTAGACTTCATCCTACTACTTTGGAGGCTTTGATGTGTGCTCACACTTGGTTATGAAACGAAATAAATGGTAAGTAATTTTCTCAATGACTTGTTATGTTAATAATAGTTTCAATTTTAATACAATATTGATTAATTGAATCACATACTTCTCTTTTAGGTTTGACTTCGACGGTCGACAAAAAGTTTCATGTCCAACGCTACTTTACGACGAGGAAGAGCCAGATTCAAGTGGACTTACTGGTCTATAGTTACTTTGGTCTTTGAAAGAGGGAGAGAAATTAACCCTACTGATAATGGCTTGGGAGTATATAGTTGCTGGAGTATTCACTGATATCATAGTGATCATCTATGTTTGACTTGTTCCAAGAATTATTTGTTCTTATGCTGTTAGTTTCTCCTCTTTTACTCGGCATTTTTCGTATTGTTTTTTCTATCAGGTTGTAAAACTAAATTGTTGTATGTGTTCTGTGAGGATTTCGTTAAATTTCGTTCGTAATAGTTATTGTTTAAACTCGATTGGTGAAGGATCTACCATTTCCGTCCTATAATTTCTGTGTTCAAATGTTCCTTTGTTGCCATTTCATTTTAATTCTAGAAGAGGAGCTGTTTTAATTTGATGATGAAGTTGGCAGGACGACGTAAGTCCTGCAACAAAGGAACGAGTGACTACGTAAGTTTGATAATCTTCAAGTTCCCCGGTTAGTGTTTGAAAGAACACCATTAAGACTGCAGTGAACAGATAAGATTGACATGTATAACACAATTACAGCAAATGACGTACTGCTTGTTATCCAGATGTGTATGGGCGTCTGGCCAATGACGATGAATTTTACGTGGAACTGCTTGTTATCCAGATGAAAATACAGACTCTGTTTTCTGCATTACTGAAGATCAATGTCCTAATTATTAGCTCTGTTTTTTTGCATTACTGAAGATCTATTAATTAAATAGAATAGATTAATGTTTTATCATTGAATTCCTTTATTTTGAGCTAGCTAATACTAACGTGGCTTGCTATTTGGTGGGGGTGGGGGGTGTGGGGGGGGGGGGCAGAATTGCAGAAAGACAGTGGTTACTGGGGTTATATACAAAAAAAAAACTTCAAAAAAGCCAAACAGACATCTAAGTATGTCTCATAAAATTTAAAAAGTTAACTTTTTGTAAATTTACCTTGCCAGTTTGACGATTCCTGAATTGAATACACTGATTGAAGTAATGAATTCTTTAAAAAAAAGCGTGGGGTGGGCCGGGGTGGGTGTACGCGAGTATGAGTGTGGGGCTGGTTTATGCGGGTTAAAATATTATGCGGGGCGGGGCGGTTTTCAATTTCGCTGGTTAAGACAAAACCCTCCCCGCCCCGCCCCACTGCCACCCCTATTTCCAATGCCAGAAGGGTTAAGTTGTGCCGATTAATTCACTTGTCATACAATAATTCGAAAAAACAAAGAAAAAATCATAAATATTGAGGATCAACAATAGGACATTTTCTTTGCAACAGATATTGATACTATGCTGAATTTTCATAGTTCATAATAATTGTGCTTCATTTTAGTTTCCAACTTTCTATAAGCTTCTATAAGTTCTAGGATCTAAAATCAAACTTCTTATTAAATTCAGGGTTAAATATGTTTAGTCTAATATTACGGGGACCAAAACCATAATTATGCAATAGCATATGTACTAAAATCGTCATTCAGCCTTCACAACACTTCTGATTGCGGCTTGCCAATGTCTAATCTTCCTGAAGAACTCCTCACAGATATCTTGTTAAAGCTTCCGGTGAAATCCCTCTTGCAATTCAGGTCTGTTTCAAAATCTTGGCTTTCGTTAATCTCTAGCCCTGAATTTGTGAAGAGACATCTCTTATTTTCCGCTAGTAATAAGGACTACAACCACCATGGAGTTATGTTTAAGGTATATAATGCTAACCACCATATCAGGGGCTGTTCTGTTAGCTCTTTACTTTACGATTCTGTAACTAAGGCAATCAACTTGGATTATCCAGGTAAAGATCCTGATGCTTATCCTCGGCTTGTGGGTTCTATCAATGGATTGATTTGTCTTGCCATTGGAGTATCTCGCGGATTATATGACTTGTTTCTATGGAATCCATCAATTAGAAAATATAAGAAACTGCCTAATTGTAGTACTAACATAAGCCGGCATTACTATTTGGATAAATTTGTTGATTTCAAATTTGGTTTTGCATATGATGAGTTGCAAGACGATTACAAGGTAGTGTCCATTTTCCCTATTCACCATGAGGATGGTATTTGTCATGTTGAGGTCAAGATATATAGTCTAAAGACTAATTCTTGGAGACGTATTGATGATTTTAAAGGTGAACTGCACTTGGATGATTCTGCTAAGTTTGTTAATGGGAAACTTCATTGGCTTTACAAGCAACGGAACATCATTTCTTGATTTGGTTGATGAGAAATGGGCAAAGGTGGAACAGCCCGGCTATTTTGAAGGACGTAGATGTTTGGCGCTAGGAGTGTTTGAGAGTGATCTTTGTGTGTTCTGTAATTATCTGTGGAGTCATGCAAATGTCTGGGTTATGAAGGAGTATGGGGTAAAAGAATCTTGGATAAAAATGTTTACCATCAAGTCTCCCGCAGATCCTATGGGACATGTATTTTATCCAACCATTTTAATGTCAAATGAAGGTGAAATATTGCTTCAGTTTGGATCACGTTACACGAAATACAATCCAAAGGATGACTCAATCAGATATCTACGTGTTACTAACTTAGCTCCATATTTTGAAGCAGAAATCTATGTTAAAAGCCTACTTTGTCCCTTTTTATAGAAGAGACCACGAATGCACCAACAACGGAGGTTGACATAATTCTGATGAAGACAATCGTGTGTCTAATAAACCGTAATAGTTACACTCTGTGCATTTTTCTGAAGTGTTTCTAAATTCTGCTTCATATTGCACTATTTTCAAGAAACAGTAATCTGTTGCAAGAGCAGTTATTTTGGTTGCATTACTGTTTTATTGAACTTTAAACTCACTGTTACTGGACGTCATCGCTCTTCTTGAGCAGTTTTCTACTGGGATGCTGCACTGTTGATGTAGTAAGAATAGAGAGCACCAGACACGGAAAAATTGTGGCTGGGGAATGCACCATTAATGACGAATATAGTTGTAGCTCTTATGGTTATTTTTTGATCCGGGGGTTTATTTGACTATTCTTCTTTAGGTGAAAGCTTAACAGACAATGAAGAGGAAACCAAAGAATTATTTAACGAAGTTTAAGCGCTGACATAGTATCTAGTTTTTGTTTTCTCCTTGCTGCTAATAGTTGACTGCTTCTTTTCGTCCATATCTTTTTATTTTCCTCTATCTGCTTCCGCCTCATATGGCTCCTCTAGGGATGGAGGCGTAGTAGCTGTTGTCACAGTAGGGGTCCCTAAGGCGGGAATTGTTCTAAAGTAGCCATAGCGTTGATTGCTCTCCTTGTTCTATTGTATGGGCGAATTATCTTAACGAACATTTTGGTGCTTTCCTTGCGGTGCTAGGTGAAAGCATCTTAGCAAACTTGTTTTTAGAGTTTGGTGTTTCCTTGTTGCTGATAGCTTACTTTGTATTTTTCACTTCAAAGTTATCTTCTCATTCTTCTACCTATTTGATCTTATAGAGGCTGAATCAATTTTCACTTCAGCAGTAATATTGATGTAAGTAAGTATCCATTAGAAGGTGAAAACATTTTAGGAAGCTAGTTTTGCTATTACAATGAGAGTTGTGTTAGGGATAGCAAAGTGAATTTGACCTCACTCACTGTAGCCAAGCAATGTAAATATACAATCAAACAAGTCCTTATGAAAAAACCTTTGGTTTGAAGATTAAAGCCGAAACTGTAGCGGAATAGTTTAAGAGGCTGCTTATACATTTAATTGCACGGTTTGTATTGGTTTTTAATTTTCGCTCTTCAAAATTTTGTCACTTAAATGAGTTGGTCTTTAATTTTTGTCTTTTAAATTGTAAAAAATTCACGGGACGCTGTATTTTGGTCGCTCCATTTAACTAGTACCAATTTTATGTTATATTTTGCACGAATATCCAGCTTCCAGGCAAAAATGCATGATTCTTTTTCTCTTCTTCTGCTTTTGCATTCAGGCACACATGATTAAAACTTTAGCCGATTTTAACATGTGCAAAGCGCAAATATACATGAAAAAAAATTAAAATGGTGCTAAATGAGTTTTGTTAGATTTGTTGTTATTTTTTCATAGATTGATGATTGATGTTTGTTCTTTATGATACATGAAACTTATGTTTCAAATTTGAGCTTATTTAGAGTAGATTTGGGTGTTAAAATTTAAAAATAAAATTATTATATTTTTGGCAAAAAATTTCATACGCACGTTCTTGAAATTTTAACCAATTTTAACATGTTAAAAAGGGGCAAATAAGTTTGTTAGATTTGTTGTTGTTTATTTTTGAAAATTGAAGCTGAAATAACTCTAATGATGAAGACAATTGTGTGACTGATAACCCAATCTCTATCTTGCCAAACATCCTAATATAGGACATTTTTATTTCCAGTAGCAAGATCAAATAAATCAATGACATAAATTCAAGATCCACCAGGAGGACGGAGAAAAAAGTGGAATTAACGTCAATGTTCGCGACATATATTATTTTTCTTTTTCAATTTTTTGGGTTTTCTTAATAAATATTATCTTTTGGCCTAAAAAATATTTGTATTAATACTATGCCGAATTTACATTGTTAAGAAATAGTTCTGTTAGCATTTGTAATTTTTATCAGTTCTAAGGACTACGTCAAGAGGAGATTTGGTTTTGTAATCCTTTACAAATTTATTTTTAGTTGAATGTCACTTTATACAAGAGATAATTATTTTTACACATAATAAATCTTCATTGTTATACATAAGAGATTATGGAAGATCTTTTCAACCTACACATTCAGAGTTTTAACAATGTATGTTTAGTCTAATAATACAAGGACCAAAACCAAAATTTGTAAATAAATTTGGGGATTTAAGGAAAAAACCTTACACACTGTAATCTCTTTTCTTCGCAGCAAAATTCCCAACTGGAAGAGTTATTATTTCTGCAAACCCAAATGGAATCTAAAGAAGATGAAGCCGATGTTCAGTCGTTGCCGATGCCTAACCTTCCTGTTGAACTCATCACAGAAATCTTGTTAAAACTTCCTGTGAAATCCCTCTTGCAATTCAGATCTGTCTCGAAATCTTGGCTTTCGGTAATCTCTTGCCCTGATTTTGTGAAGAGACATCTCTTATTATCCGCTAGTAACAAGGACTACACCCATCATCGAGTTATGTTTAAGGTTTATAATGTTAACCGCGATGTCAAGGACAGTTCTCTTAGGGATTTACTTTATGATTCTGTAACTGAGGCACTCGACTTGGATTATCCTGGTAACAATCCCAATGATCATCCTTGGATTGTGGGTTCTATCAATGGATTGATTTGTCTTGCCACTACAGTAATTAGCGGATTATATGACTTGTTTATATGGAATCCATCAATTAGAAAGTATAAGAAACTGCCTAATTTTAGTATTAATGTCAGCCACCATTACTATTCAGATATATTTGTTAAGTTCAGATTTGGTTTTGCATATGATGAAATCCAAGATGATTACAAGGTAGTGGGCATTTTCCTATTTACACAACTGGATGTTCCTTTCGTGATGAGGTCAAAATATATAGTTTAAAGAGTGATTCTTGGAGACGTATTGATGATTTTCAGGATTCGGAGTTGTTGCATCTTTTGGGTAAGGTTGTGAATGGGAAACTTCATTGGCTTGAGAAGTACGGGGACATCATCTCTATTGATTTGGCTGATGAGAAATGGTCAAAGATAAAGCATCCATCCTTTATAGGCTCTTTGGTGCTAGGAGTGTTTGGGAGTGATCTTTCAGTGTTTTGTAATTATGCACGGAGTTGTGTAGATGTCTGGGTTATGAGGGAGTATGGGGTAAAGGAATCTTGGACAAAGATGTTTACCATCAAGTCTCCTCGTGATCCTACAGGACATACATTTTATCCACCCATTTTTATGTTAAATGAAGGTGAAATTTTGCTTCAGTTTGGATCACGTCTCACGAAATACAATCCAAAGGATTACTCGATCAGATATTTAGATGTTACTCACTTTGCTCCATGTTTTGAGATAGAAATCTATGTTGAGAGCCTAGTTTGTCCTTTTTCACAAAGAGACCACGAATGTAACAACAACAAAGGCTAAAATAACTCAATGAGGTCAATTATGTGATTGATAACCTGTAACAGTTGCACTCTATGTAAGTTAGTGCTGTTAAATTCTGCTTCATATTGCTTGGGATCTTATCAGTCATTTTCTTTTTTCGCACTATTTTCAAGAAACTATTATCTTTTGCAAGAGCAATATTTTTGGTTGTACTGCATGGTGTATTGAACTTTAAACTCAATGGTACTGGACGTTATTGCTTGGAAATATTTGTCCATTCTTTCTTTTCGTGAAGCATGTTGCAATCTGCACAAAGACTTGATGTACACAAGGGAGAAAAACCACCGACATCTGCTCACTCATACACATAACACACTCCCTCTCCATCTTTACAACATGAGCCGAGCCAGCACTTTCTTCATAGGCTGCTAAACCCTTTGTCATTTGAGGAGTGCCTTGTTTAAGTGCCTTTATTTTTGAACGTTCAGACTGCAATCTCAACTGAGAGATTTCGCTCTCAACCTTTTGGATATCTTCTTCACATTTTTGAATGTTTCTCTCTGCCTTCTCTCTCAAATTATCTTCCTCCACTTTCCTCGGAGCAACAAGTCGTTCTCTTTCAGCTTTCAAAGAACCAGCTTGCTGTAGAAACCTTTGTTTCACCCTTTCCTCCTGCTTTCATAGAATCTGGAATACATAAATATTTACAAATTTATTTTTTATAATAGGAGGAATATCAAAATAGCAAGTGCATTAACAGCAGGACTGCATAAGTGAGTGAATGCTTGAGCCACTATTACCGGTGGCAATAAGTAAAAAAGAAGTGACATTATAGTTGATACTGTAACAACGAGTCATTAACGGCCTGAGGTCTCTAAGACACTAACTATATTGGTAAAAAAACATTTTTCGTTGATCAACTAGGAAAAGAAGTTTCATTACTAGAATAAAAATACCTCAAACTGGTCCAGCCGATTGTTGGCTTTCTCTTGTTGCTTCTGTAAATCAGCTGTTTCCTGTTTGAGAGTAGAGAACTCCTGCAATGAGCGCTTCTCCACCTCCCCTGCTTGACACTTCTTCACTGTCTCCTGCTCCTTTGCTAAAGCTTTATCAATGTTTATAACAGACACTGCGGCAGAGAGCTTTAAGGCCTCCATCTCCTTCTTTAGTTCAACATTTTCCCCTTCCAACCTGTTAAGATAACAATTAGCTGTCTCAACTTATGCCATTAATATTTACCAATGCTTGCTCCATCTCCAAAACCCTCTTCGTGGTGTTTTCCTCCAGCATTTGCTCTTCCTTGTGAACTTTCTCATCATCTTCTATCCCTTGCCTCAACATTTTAAGCTTAGCCTGGTCCTTGCCAAGCCTCCGAGTAGTCTGCATTACCTTCTCATTTGTCCAATCAGACCACTGTTGGAGCTCTTTCTGCGATGTCTTCATATGGGGAGTTAACAAAAATATAGTTTCATCTCTCTCATTTTGAGGGACATATTTCCCCAGAGACTCATCATATGGGATACCAGCGTAACAATCTGGCACCACAGAAGAAATAGTCGTGCTGTCTGGGGCCCTTACGCTAGACTTAGGTTCCATGGCTAACGAATCAGGATCCTTTTTGTTTACATTATCTTGCATAGGTGGCACGCTAGAGGTGTCAGTTGCAGGTGCGATGGATGAGGAAGGACATGGACTATCAGAACTTGCTTTTGCTAAAGGTTTATTGCTTTTGACCGAAGTATTTACTTTAGAGTGAGAACTCTTCTTTGTTGCACCAGAATAACCTGATGAGTTCAGCGTCTTGTCCAAAACCAAACTGCCCCAGGCAGTGATGTTTGCCTTAATGTTCTTATGCGTACTTCAATTGATAAAGGGACAATTCAAAGCAAGTAACTTTGGTATATAGGAGAGCTTTGTTTGAGAAGGTATTGTATATTGTAAAGTGCAGACTTTTGTCAGCCACAGTTCAATCTCTAAAAATATTCAAAATTAAAGTCATAAGGTGTCACAGTTCTTTATCATAAAGTGAGTTCAAAATCCCTTTTTAGTGCAACCCAAATGTAACTCTATCATGAAAAGTTGCTGGAAGTTGGGTCTTGATAATGTCTTGTTCCAGGTTTCTTTTGCTGGTATATCTTGAGCTGCAATGTTCTTTTTGGTAATAAAATGTTGATTTAAAAAAAAAAATAGTGATATTTCAAAAACTTGACCTCACTGTAGCCTAAGTAATACAATCAAACAAATGAACAATAGCTAGTCCTTGTGGAAAAATAACGTCAAGAATTTGACAATCATGCGAGGGGGATGAAGCGCAGACAACGATAACCTCAATGTATTTTGATGTAACTATATGATGAAATAAGAAACAGAAATGTGTGCATGTGGGAATGTTTGCAAGTCAAGGGGCATGGTTGAAAAAAAAGAGGCGGGGTGGGGGTGGCATTGTTTCTTGACTAATCTTGTTTCACGTCGGCTAGGCCCTATTAGGGGAGCTAAAGCGCTCCCTATTAAGTTTTCCGTTCTAGTGCTCGAACTCGAGACCTCTGATTAAGTGCAGTTGCATTCATTATTTTCAGCTCGGATCACTCACTCATAAACACGTATATACTTATGCATGACGCACTCACTGACAAATCTTGAATTCTTTGATTTTAAGATTCTACCACGTCTGTCCACCTCTGCCAGAATTAATGCAATTGAAACGGAATCTGGCCCTGAAAAGCAATTCAAAATATACAGGACATAAGTAGTTTATAAATTTGGTCTCCTGCCACCAAGTTGCAAGTTGCAACAGCATTTCAAGCATGGAAAAGTCCAAATAGGTGGCAAATGGGGAAAAATTCAGCAACATTGAAGAGACATGGAGCTGGAAGGATGTTTGCTGGATTGCGGAACACTACAAGCCCATGATCAGCAGTATGCTAGTCAACTAGAACAAACTTTTTGACTAACAATTGGAAGCTTTATGCCTCTAATCAACAAAGCAGGAGCCAGAGGAATTGTTAGGAATAGAAATGGGGACATGCTTATGGCTTTTGCATATAACACCCAATTCTACACGAACAATGTAACACCTCGGAGATTATTCCACCTTCTAAGTAGCTAATTACTCCTTTTCAGACTTGAAAACTGTGTCGTATGACCCTTAGAAATCATTTTGGATAAGTTTTGGGACCTAAACAGAAGTTCTGGACACGTGAAAGGGATAGGGCGACGCTGACAAGGGTCACCGCGATGGGGTCCGCGTCGCACCTGTCTCAAAAACTTCAGAGAGGTTGCAAAGTTGTCCCTTGGCGCTATGGGAGGCGCACCGCGCCACACAGTTAGCGGTATGGGAGGCGCACTGCGCCTAGGTGTTTTCCAGATGGAATTTAATCCAAGTCCTCGTCAAATTAAGGGCAGTAAGGTCATTAAACGTTCCTAAACGCCCCTAGGACGACTAATAAACTCCCAAAGTCGTCATAACTTAGTATATTTCACGAAATAAGTTCCTCTCTCAAGGATTCTCAAGTCAAGAGTTCTTCAAGCAAGGTCTACGGCACTCCCAAGCTAAGTTTTCTCCGTGGAATTCCTCCGTTTCAGGTATGTAAGGCTAATCATAGTGAGCCTGAAAAGTGCTCCGAGTCTCCTCCCACTGTTCTAACTCGAGTCTTGGCACCATCATACATGTCCTTTATCGCCCCCGTGTAAGCCAATGGCACACCTTTAGACTCCAAGCATCTCCAAAGGACTTCTCTCGGGACTTTGTCGTAAGCATTCTCAAGGTCAATGAACACCATATGCAAGTTTTAATTTTTTTCTTTTTCAATTTCACAACATATATTGTTATTTTTCTTTTTCATTCTTTTTTATAGATATTACCGTGAATGAATAATTGTATTAATACTATGCCGAATTTACATCGTTCCAATTAATTTCAAGGTAGCATATGTTTTAGTCTTAATAACATATCTACTAAACTCGCAAGTCTCTCAAACTTTGGGGTTTAAGAAAAAAACATTAAACCCTGCAAAATTCCCAAGTCTCTCAAACTCTCTTTTCTCCACAGCAAAATTCCCAACTCGGAAGAGTTGTTATATCTGTAAACCCAAATGGAATCCAAAAAAGATGAAGCCCTCCCAAACCTTCCTGCTTATTTTCCGTCCATTTCAGTCTTGCCGATGCCTAACCTTCCTGAAGAACTCATCACAGAAATCTTGTTGAAGCTTCCGGTGAAATCTCTCTTACTATTCAGATCTGTTTCAAAATCTTGGCTTTCGTTAATCTCTAGCCCTGAATTTGTGAAGACTCATCTCTTATTATTCTCTAGTAATAAGGACCATGGAGCTATGATTAAGGATTCTAATGCTAATCGCGATATCAAGGACTGTTCTCTTAGCTCTTTACTTTACGATTCTGTAACTGAGGCATTTGACTTGGATTATCCAGGTAAAATTCCCGATTCTCATCCTCGGCTTGTGGGTTCTATCAATGGATTGATTTGTCTTTGTATCAGTCCATTTTACGGATTAGATTACTTGTTTCTGTGGAATCCATCAATTAGAAAGTATAAGAAATTGCCTAGTTATAGACTTAATCTAAACCGCCGTTATGAGGAGGATGATCTTGCTCATTTCAATTTTGGTTTTGGATACGATGAGTTCCAAGATGATTACAAGGTAGTGGGTATTTTTCCTATTTACAGATATGTAAGTCTTTGTCGTGGTGAAGTCAAGATATATAGTCTAAAGAGCAATTCTTGGAAACGTATTGATGACTTTCGAGCTAAAGAACTCTTGCATGATTCTGCTAAGTTTGTCAAAGGGAAACTTCATTGGCTTGACAGGCAATGGAACATCATTTCTATTGATTTGGCTGATGAGAAATGGGTTGAGGTAGAGTAACCCTGTTGTTTCAAGAGATGTGGATTTTTGAAGCTAGGAGTGTTTGAGAGTGATCTTTCTGTGTTTTGTAATTACGCATGGACTCATGTTGATGTCTGGGTTATGAAAGAGTATGGGGTGAAAGAATCTTGGACAAAGATGTTTACCATCAAGTCTCCTGAAGATTCTACAGGACATATATTTATCCAACCATTTTTATGTCAAATGAAGGTGAAATTTTGCTTCAGTTTGGATCACGTTTCACGAAATACAATCCAAAAGATGGCTCTATCAGATATCTAGATGTTACTAACTTAGCTCTGTGTCTTGAGGTAGAAATCTATGTTAAGAGCCTAGTTTGTCCCTTCTCAAAAAAGAGACCACAAATTCACCAACAACGGAGGCTGAAATAGTTCTGATGAAGACAATCGTGTGACTGATAACCTGTAAGAGTTACACGTTATGCATTTTTTCAAGTGCTGTTAAATTGCTTCATATTGCTTGGGGATGTTGTTAGTTAATTTCCTTTTTGCACTATTTTCAAGAAATGATAATCTATTGCAAGAGCAATTATTTTGGTCGCATTACTGTTATATTGAATTTCAAACTCAATGTTACTGGACATCGCTTCTGATCTTCTTGAGAACTATTCTAGTTTTGGTTTTCTCGTTGCTGCTAATAGTTGATTGCTTATTGTTAAGTGCAGCTGCATTCTTATCTTCAACTTGGGTCACACATACATATACACATATGCATATGACGTGCTCACTGACAAATCTTGAATCCCTTTTTTTGATTTTAAGATTTCACCAGAATGTTGGACTTACGCGAGAAATGATACAATTGAAACGAAACTTGGCCCTGAAGCACCATAGAAGTATAGAGGTTTCAGGCCATTTCAACAGAAAAGTTGTTTATAAATTTTATCCCATAGCACCAATTGCAATAACATTTCAAGCATGTCATCCGAGACATTATCGTTGAATAGGAAAGTCCCAAACTCAATTTTGCAGGGACTTCTGTTTTGTTCTCTTTTTTTTTTTGGAGCATTTACTAAGATAAGATATATATTCTAAAGATCGATTCTTTGGAGACGTATTGATAATTTTAAAGGTGGAGAGCTCTTGGATGAAACATCATTTCTATTGATTTGGCTATGAGAGTTGTAAAATATACTATGATGCAGAGTATGATGAAGAAGATTAGTGTGGCTTCCAACGATGCCCAAATTGCAACGAGAATGGGCTTGCACGATGCCCGATTTGTTGTGATTAACTTTCATCAGTTTATGAGCAAGGTTCAAGGCTAAACTGATAGGTAGGGATGGATCTAAGGCGAGTTTTACATGGATTGGACCTCACGATGTCCAGAAAAAAAAATTGAGCAATAAATTAATAATGTAAAGTGAATTAGGTTAGAACTACACAATGATCTCTTGTTCACCTTGAGAAATTATAAAAAGATTCATAATATATCAAATTGATTTGGTCAATTGACCTACATATGATTGATATTAAAAAAAAATCAATTGGGAGAATTATCTCCCAATAAACAAGACTTAGTTTGAAAACTATAATGTGAATGCTATTGTATTGTTGTAGAAAAGAATTTATAGAAGTTCAAAACATTTCTCCAAGTTACCTAACCATTAAAGATTTTTGTTTTTCTTTCAAAAATTATTTACCATATTAGAGTAATATAGCTTTAAAATAAATTAACTCGTTAAAATTTGATAACAAAAAAAGACTTCTAAACATAGAAAGAGTGCTTCAATGTTTGATAACGTGAGTTTGGTCATTGGTGGGTGTTTTTTAATTTTTCTATTAAAAAGACTCTTTGATAACGTGGCTTTTCCTTTTTACTTATTTTTTAAAGTGAAAGGACTCCTAAACATAAAAGGAGTGCTTCAATATTAACTTTAAACCTACCAACATTAATTCTGGAAAAAAAGAATATATTGATATTTTTTCCCAAACTTTTAGAGCTTTCACATCAAGAACCTCGTAGTCTCCAACTCCAATAGTTCTAATGGAATCTGAAATCTTGCCAATGTCTGACTTTCCTTCAGAACTCATCACAGAAATCTTGTTAAAGCTTCCTGTGAAATTCCTATTACAGTTCAGGTCTGTTTCAAAATCTTGGCTTTCGTTAATCTCTAGCCCTGAATTCGTGAAGGCCCATCTCTTATCATCCGCTAGTAACAAGGACTACACCCACCATGGAGTTATGTTTAAGGTTTCTAACGCTAACCACGATATCAGGGGCTGTTCTGTTAGCTCTTTACTTTACGGGTCTACAACTGAGGCAATCGACTTGGATTATCCTGGTAAGAATCCGGATGATTATCCTTGGATTGTTGATTCTGTCAATGGATTAATTTGTCTTGCCGTCAGTCTATTTCACGGATTAATAGACTTGTTTCTATGGAATCCATCAATTAGAAAGTATAAGAAACTACCTAATTATAAAATTAATATGTGCCTTCATTACATTGCTGATTTCAAATTTGGTTTTGCATATGATGAGTTGCAAGATGATTACAAGGTAGTGGGTATTTACCCTATTTACAGAAGGGGACACTTGAGTCGTGTTGAGGTCAAAATATATAGTCTAAAGAGTGATTCTTGGAGACATATTGATGATTTTCAAGGTCAAGAGCTCTTGGATGATTCTGCTAAGTTTGTCAACGGGAAACTTCATTGGCTTGACAAAGAATGGAACATCATTTCTATTGATCTGACTGATGAGAAATGGGCAGAGGTAGAGAAGCCCGGTTGTTTTAAAAGAGGTCAAGGATGTGGATTTTTGAAGCTAGGAGTGTTTAGGAGTGATCTTTCTGCGTCTTGTATCAGATGGACTCATGTAGATATTTGGGATATGAAGGAATATGGGGTAAAAGAATCTTGGACAAAGATATTTACCATCAAGTCTACTGAAAATTCCATCGGACATACATTTTATCCACCCATTTTAATGTCAAATGAAGGTGAAATTTTGCTTAAGTTTGGATCACACTTCACGAAATACAACCCAAAGCATGACTCGATCAGATATCTAGATGTTACTAACTTTGATCCATGTCTTGAGGCAAAAATCTATGTTAAGAGCCTAATTTGTCCCTTTTTCACAGAAGGGACCACAAATGACACAACAACGGAGGCTGAAATAACTCAAATGAAGACAATCGTGTAACTAATAATCTGTAAGAGTTACACTCTATGAATTTTCTTAATTAAGTGTTGTTAAATTCTGCTTCATATTGCTTGGGGATCATATTAGTCAATTTCCATTTTTGTACAATTTTCAAGAAACGATAATCTTTTGCAAGATCAGTTTGTTAAATTTTGCTTCATGTTGCTTGGGGATCTTATCTGTCATTTTCCTTTTTTGCACTAAGAAATGATAAAGAGTGCAGATCTTTGTCATCTTCGTTATTTTGAACAAGAAACGTTTCCGTTTTAGTTAATCCTATTTATGTTCTAATAGATTCTCAACCTGTATCATCTGATAATTCTTTTACATTTTAAAAATATTCAAAATTAAAGTCATAAGATGCCACAATAATATATCATTTAGTAAGTTCAAAAACATGTTTAGTGTAATTGTATTTGTTATGTTATCAACTATCAGTAGTGATATTTCAAAAACATGGCCTCACTATAGCCTAAGTAATATAATCAAACAAATGAACAATAGCTAGTCCTTATGGAAAAATAATGTCAAGAATTTGACGAACATGCAGAAAAAAAGAAGCAGAGAATGCTTGCAAGTTAAGAGGCATGGTATCTATATATATATATTCTTTGAGCCGAGAGTATTTCGGAAACGACCTCTCTACCTGACATGGTAGAGGTAAGGTCTGCATTCACTCTATCCTTCTCAGACCTCATGTGTGAGACTATATTGGGTATGTTGTTGGTTTTTATATATACAACTTGAGACAGGATGCTTGAGTTGGTTTTGTTTGAACGACCTAGCTCTTTGAGGGCTTCATGATCTTAAATTGGGTCACGACAGAGAAAATGCCTATGTGATGGATTAAATCCCATTTTGTCGGTAGTCCATCTTCTTTGGTTTTAATCATCTTGTATTTGAAGCTTGGATCGACTTATCTTGTTTTGTCGGCTAGGCCCTACTAAGAGGGTAAAAGACTCTGTCAAGAAGTTCTTCATTCCAGGGCTACAACGTGAAGCCTCTGGTTAAGTACAGTTGCATTCATTATCTATTTTGCTTGGATCACGCATGCACAAACATATATACATATGCATATGACACGCTCACTGACAAATTTTGTATCACTTATGCGAGAAATAATACAATTTTGAAAAGAAACCTGGCCTAATCCTATACCCTTACGGGTAAAATAGCTGTTGGTCTCCATTTCCTAGCTAATATCCAGTTGTCTGGTAATGTGCTTATTTGTTACGTTACTCATTCATCTTGTATATGCCCGCGGATAAATGGAGCTCTACGTTCCTGTTTCCTTGCTAATGTGTTGTCTTTGTGGAGGCTGCGTATACATAAAACCTTGACCAATAAATTGATTGCACATCATAAATTAGAAACAAGTTCTGTTGTGTCTCATTAATACAATCCCTCATAATATTCTTCCTCTATAACAAAACTACCACAAGTTTTCGACCTTCAAAACCTACCACAAAGATATTTCTAAAAAGTCAATTATTTAGCCTAAGCTATGCCGACTACTCCACTAGCCACATATAATCTGCAAAACAACGTGAAAATCATAAATATTGCAGAGTAGTAATAGGACTTTTTTCTTAAGTAACAAGATCAAATAAATACGTACAATCACATAAATTCGAGATCCAATGGAGGGAAAGAGAAAAATGAAATAAATGTCATTGTTCGCTTTTTCAGTTTTGATAGTTTGTAAATATATATATTTTGGCCTGAGAGGATATTTATATTCAGAGTTTAAGTTAATATACAATGCAAGTGTAAAATATGTTTACATTATTCGGTCCTCTTTACATGTTGTTGCAGGTAGATTACAAATTCCTCTTTTTAAATATTCCTTGAATGACCTGATAGTCCAAAAAAATTGTTAGATTAATGATATATATAACCTGGAAGAATTTTAAAATTTATGTTATTGGATTGGCCGGACCTCACGATGTCTGGGAAAAAAGCAGAATCAGACTCATAGTCCAAACCCAAAACCAAATATTTTAAAACTTCAATTTGAATTTAGAGTTAGCCCAAACAATACCCACCCCTAGAATTTACATCGTTCAAATCGCTATTTCCCCAAACTTGGGGCTTTCAACAAAAATTGTTAGATTAATGATAATACTTGTAAATAATAAATTCACTTATATAAGCGGATGATATCCTCTCGTAAATGAGATAATTTATTAGCAATTTATGTGGGTGTTAATGACTTTCTTGAACGAATGAACTTATTCATTTGCTGTATTAACTACAATTTCATTTTGAAAATGTTAAAAAGGCATGTAAAGTTTATGGTATATTAATGACTTCTATAATTAAATCATTACATCTTTTTGACTTCTTACAGGAGTAATTGGGTGTTCATCTATATTGAGCTTTGATATACATATAATAAAAAAAATGAAAGGCCCTTATCAAACAATGATCTTATTAAATATATTAGGGTTGTACAAAATCGAACCGCAAATCGCACCAAATCATAAACCGAATCAAACCGTAAAAAAAACCCGACTAATGGTTTGGTTTGACTTGGTTTGATATTGAAAAAAAAACTCAACTATAATTGGTTTAGTTTGGTTTTAACTAAAAAAATTCAAACCGAACCGAACCAACCCGATATTACGTGTATATTATTTTTAAAAATATTTTATACATAAAAATATTTATTGTGATGTAATTTATAAATATTTCCTAAACTTTTTCATAGTTTTTATCTTTCAACATATTGTTTCAAGTTTAAACTTAGAATTTTTAAATGGTCCAATAAGTTTTTATAACCCATAGATATTAGTAACTCAAATCAATACTAATGCTAACAAAAAGTTATTCAATTCAACACTAGGAATGACAATCATGTTTGTTAACTATTCTTTAATTTTGATAAATACATAAACTTACGATTCTTTTTAATCTTTATTAATTGTATTTTATTTTTGTTTTATCTTTATACAATGTATATTTACCTTTTTGCATTGAAAAAGTTGATGAATGCTTGCTTGAGGGGCAAAACTGTCGTTCAACTTATGATGGTTATTTTCGACTTTCAACTTTTAACTTTGAGGCTCCCCACTTATAGAGTTTTTTGTTTTATCTTTATATAATGTGTATTTACCTTTTTGCACTGGAAAAGTTGATGAAATAATGTTGTTTGAAGGACAAAATTGTCGTTCAACTTTTGATGGTTATTTTCGTTTTTCAACTTTTAATTTTGAAGCTTTCCGCATATAAAATAGTATAGTATATAGTATGTGATGATATGATATAGATATAAATAGATAATACAAAGACCATAAACAAAATTGTGCAATAACATAAGTGCTAAAATCGCTATTTCTCCAAACTTGGAGCTTTCACAACAAGGGAAAAACATTAACCCTAGTAGCCTCCAACTCCAAGAATTGTAATTGCCGCAACTCAAATGAAATCCGAAGGAGATGAAGCCGTCCCTCGACACCCAAAACGAAGCAAAATCATTTTTCGTCCATTTCAAGCCAAGATTCAGTCTTATCAATGCCTAACCTTCATGCAGAACTCATCACGAAAATCTTGTTAAGGCTTCCTGTGAGATCGCTCTTATAAGTGAAAACCATAATTTTTTCTTGCAATCCATATTGTTGTTTATCAATTTTTGTGTCAAAAAATACACCGCTCAACACAATACATTGCACCATATAGTCATATTTTTAATTTACACCCAACAACACAACATACTCAGTGGAATATCACAAAGTGAGGTGTGAAAAGGGTAAGATATACGCAAATTATATCTCTATCTCGTGGAGATAGAGAGGCTGTTTTCGGAAGACCCTCAGCTCAAGTGAAACAAATCAAAGTAGTGATGGAAAGAAAAAGAAAATGGTGATATATATTTCTTACATTAGCCAGTTTGTTGCGCAATATATTTGTAGTCATTTGTGAATTTTCAAGCTTTTAAAAATCCGACAATAAAGCTTTTAATTTTTCTCTTTAATTCACCCAACAATGTTTAAATCTTTGATAATAGACATAATTATCACTCTCAATCAGTTTTTAATCATCGAAACATGAAAATCATAACCACAAATTAAGAAATTCACTCTTCCGTAAATATATTAAACTATACAATAAAATAGGCTAAATATCTGAAAATATGAGCTATTTTGATTATAGGGTCACAATATAATTATATTTCTATTAATACGATGCTGAATTATATTATTCATAATAATTCTGTACTTCCTTCGAACCATTTTATTTGACGTTCTTATTAAAATTAGATAATCCCAAATAGTTGTGTTTTAGAAAATTAAGATATAATTGAGTACATTCGTCCCATTTTGCCCTTAGTACTAATTATTTTTTAAGGTAATAAACATTGACTAATTAACATACAAAACCTAAGTGATGAGCACATATGCATACTCTAATATTGAGAATTGTTTAAATTAAAAAGAGAATATTTATTATGGTGTCAAACGGGCGGGTTAGGCTGAAATTGAGCAAGTTAAAATAGGTTGAGTCAATTAATGGGTTGGGCTAAAATCATCCCAAAAGCTACTTTGACTGAAATGGATTGAGCTAAAAATGGGTTAGGTCATGACCCGCCCAATTCGACCCAGTTTTTTTTAGCCACCTGACCATGACCCGTGACCTAGGAACCAAGCCTCGATCCAACACTTGAGACATGAGACTAGAGACCCAACCCAAGATCCGAGCCGTGATCCTAAACTGGAAATCGAGTCCCAACCCCGATTCGACACCACTAAAAAATGTTAAAAACCCACCTCAAGAGGTCGGCTTTTATACTCTTTAAATTTAGAGGTTGTTTTTATTTAAAAAATTACAAAAATCAAATTAAAACCGACCTTCAGAAATCGATATTTTGCAAATTATTTTTTATTTTAAAAAATGACTTGGGAAGGTCAATTTTTGTAATTTTTCTTAAAGAAACCGACCACTTTTTTGGCACTGAAAGAACCAATCTATGAAGGTCAGTTTTTTTCCTACAAAACAACCTAGTCCCGAACTCGTGATGCAAACCCTCGATCTCTATCCAAGATCCGATATAGACTCAAAACCTCATTGACCCTGACCCGGTACTCAAGATACTGGACTCGACCTTGACCCGAGATACGAGACTCGACCCTGACACGAGACTCGCCTCGCCGCGACCCTAACTATGACTTGAGATTCGAGACTTGTGATCTGATCCTCGACCCTATCTTAGGACTCGAGCTTGGATCCCAACCTTTACATGGAACCCAAGTTGAGACTCGATCTGAACCCGAGACCCAAGTTTGATCCAGGACTCGAGACCTGACCTTGACCCCATACCCGGGACCCGAGACTTGAGTTCGCTCCTGAGTTGGGACTCGATCACGACCTTGACCCGAAACTCGAGACTCAACCCAAACCAAAGACTCAAGACCTGACCCAAGACCAAATACTCGAGACCCGTGCCCCAATTCATAAAAAAAAAATCAAAGTAAATATCAAGGAAAAAAAAGTAAATCTTAAATATGGGCTAGAATGGTGCTAAAGTAGTTCAGAGGGAGTAGTATTTTAGTTTCCGACTTTCTATAAGCTTCGATTAGTTCCAAGGGCTAAAATGTCTTTTTGATTAAATTCATGGTTAAATAACACAATTGTGCAATAACATAAGTACTAAAATCCTATTTCCCCAAACTTGGGGCTTTCACAACAACGAGGGAAAAACATTAACCTCCTTTATAGTCTCCAACTCCCAAGAGTTCTAATTGCAGCAACTCAAATGGAATCCGAAAAAGATGAATCCGCCCCAAAACGGAGCAAACCCACAAATCTCCCTTCATTTCAACCAAAGATTCAATCTTGCTAATGCCTAACCTTCCTGCAGAACTCATCACTGAAATCTTGTTAAAGCTTCCGGTGAATTCCATCTTGCAATTTAGGTCTGTTTCAAAATCTTGGCTTTCGTTAATCTCTAACCCTGATTTTGTGAAGACCCATCTCTTATTATCAGCTAGTAACAAAGACTACACCCACCATGGAGTTATGTTTAAGGTTTCTAATGCTAACCACGATATCAGGGGATGTTCTGTTAGCTCTTTACTTTATGATTCTGTAACTAAGGCAATCGACTTGGATTATCCAGGTAAAAATCGCGATGATTATCCTAGGCTTGTGGGTTCCTTCAATGGAGTGATTTGTCTTTCCGTTAGTCCATTAGATGGATTAAAAGATTTGTTTCTATGGAATCCATCAATTAGAGAGTATAAGAAATTGCCTAGTTATAGACTTAATCTAAACCGTCGTTACTATTTGGAGGAACCTGGTGGTTTCAAATTTGGTTTTGCATATGATGAGTTCCGAGATGATTACAAGGTAGTGGGCAACAACAACAACAACAACAACAACATACCCAGTGTATTCCCACAACGTGGTGTCTGGGGAGGGTAGAGTGTACGCAGTACGTACCTCTACCTCAGAGGTGAGGATTATAAGGTAGTGGGCATTTTCCCTATTTACAGACATGTACGTCTGTGTCGCGTTGAGGTCAAAATATATAGTCTAAAGAGGGATTCTTGGAGACGTATTGATGATTTTCAAGGTCGAGAGCTCTTGGATGAATCAGCTAAGTTTGTCAATGGGAAACTTCATTGGCTTGACAAGCAATGGAACATCATTTCTATTGATCTGGCTGATGAGAAATGGTCAGAGGTGGAGCAGCCTTGCTGTTTTAAAGAATGTAAAAGATATGGATTTTTTAAGCTAGGAGTGTTTGGGAGTGATCTTTCTGCGTGCGTCTTGTAATTACGCGTGGATTCATTCAGATGTCTGGGTTATGAAGGAATATGAGGTAAAAGAATCTTGGACAAAGATATTTACCATCAAGTCACCTGATGATGATGATTCTATGGGACATTCATTTTATCCACCCATTTTAATGTCAAATGAAGGTAAAATTTTGCTTCATTTTGGATCACACTTCATGAAATACAATCCAAAGGATGACTCGATCAGATATCTAGATATTACTAATTTTGTTCCAGGTCTTGAGGCAGAAATCTACGTTAAGAGCCTAATTTGTCCATTTTCACAGCGGAGACCATGAATGCCACAACAACGGAGGCTGAAATAACTCAGATTAAGACAATCGTGTGACTAATAACCTGTAAGAGTTGCACACTCCATGTATTTTTTGTAAGTGCTATTAGATTCTGCTTCATATTGCTTGGGGATTGTTACTTATTTTCCTTTTCTGCACTAGTTTCAAGAAACGATAATGTCTTGCATAAGCAATTTTTTTATTACCTTATGTGTTGAACTTTAAACTCATTGATACTGGACATCATTGCTCTTCTTGAGCTGTTTTATAGGGGATGTTGTGCCTTAAGATAGAGTAAGAATAGATAGCACCAGAGACATGGAAAGTGTTGTAGGTGAATGCACCAATAACACTTAAGTGTAGCCTTTGTACATATTTTTTGATCCAGGGGGTTTCTCGGGGTTTCTCTGGCTATTTTTCTTTAGGTGAAAGCTTAATAGTGCAAAAGGAATTATTTAACAAAGTTTTAAACTCTGAGATAGTATCTAGTTTTGGCGTTTCAGTTGCTGTTTATTTCCGTCTGGACTGTTTGGTGACTGCAACAGGTGCATGAAGAGTGTAGGCTGTAAAACCTGGTATCCAGTTACCATTGTTGTCACGAAAGGCACCACCAATACCACAAGATCGTTTTGTAGAAGGGACAGCCCTATCTACATTCAGTTTAATAGCTGCAGTAGCAGGGGGATGCCACTTAATGTATACAGGAATCTTGGGTACCAACACTTGATTGGAACAAACAAGATAACAGTATCCAGAGGCTTGGGTGATGATCAACTATGGAGTTCTTGTTTTCAAAGATGTTTTTATTACTCGTACACCAAATATTCCATAAACAAAAACGCATGAAAATCCTATTAGGAATAGAAGTAATTGGTATACAAGCAGTGTAGTTGACAAGATCTTTTAGCCAGTTTGCCGGATTAGAGGAATTTGTTTGGATGTTTCCGATAAAAGTATCCATAGAACCGTCACTTTTGAGCATTGTAGAAAGATGTGATGTATATCCTCTTCTTGTTGGCCACAGAACTTACAGTAAGGTGTAAGAGGGATCTTGATGTGGTAGAGATAGGAAACTGTAGGAAGTCTATTGTGACATCCAAAGGAATGTTCGATTTTTGGAAATAGAGGCTCGGAGTTGGAAATTTGAAAAATTAACTAATGATATCTTTAAAAGGCTAAACAATCAATATGCATCTACAAGAAACAATAACAAATAGTAACAATACTGTTTGTTTCTTCCGGAATGAATCATATCTACCTACAAGTAAGTTATAATATTTTAAAAATACCTCTTCTCCTAATCTTAGTATCAAGAAAACATGAGGGGAATATCAAGTAGAAATCTTTAAATTTCATGAATTTACAAGAAAAAAAAAGATAGATAGATAGAAAGAGGAGTAAATAGCTAAAAAAAACTAATACAATTTTATTAATAGTCATGAGATGGCCCATGCAACAAAATTGTTTAAAGGACATCTCAAGAGTCAAGACGCACTTTGAACTTAAATTCTACACTTCATACCACTGGCGAAGCTATGAATTTTGCTAAGGGTGTTCAAAAATTTAATATATATCCTTAAGAAGTAGTTTTTAACCTATATACATAGTATTATTTTCTATATACACAAAACATGGAAAAGAAGTGAATGGATAGTTTTAAAGGCGGAAGCCAAAAGGAAAGGTTTAAAGTTCAATAAATAGTGGGAGATGTAAGAATTCTTACCTTATAGTTAATCTTAGTGTAATTGAACTTATTTATTTAAAAGATACTTTTAATTTTTTTGGAGATGGACAAAGTGGTCATTCAACTTTTAAAAGATATTTTAGTATATTAACTTTTGACTATATCCCATATTAATCGGCATAAATTTTTTATATATGTATTTCACAGAATTTTGGATCATAAGTAACCATGGAATATTGATCTCCTTACTCTACAGGGTTAAGAAAAAAAAAAGATGATCTAAATAAATTCCTAATACATCTAAACAAATGTATATATTCACAAATATAATTGGTAGAAGAGAACATGCCAAAAATAAATTGAAACGGCACAAAAAGTTGAAGCCAAACTACAATGAAGATAAGTACATCATAGGTAGACACAAAAGACAAATGAATTTACCTGTTAAAATTACAACTTTAATGGTATTTCTCAGCTATATTTTTTACAAAAGTTCCTATATTACCATTCTCCATTTTTCCTCTACTAATCTAAATAAAGATTGTGAGATAAGGTGAAATTTGGTGAAATAAACTTTGTAATATTGATTTAAAATTCACTTATATAAGTGGATCATATCCTCTCATAAATGAGATAATTTATTAGCAATTTAAGTGGGTGTGTAATGACTTTCTTGAACGACTGAAATAATTCATTTGTTGTATTATTTACAAGTTCATTTTGAAAATGTTAAAATGGCATGTTAAGTTTATGGTATATTAATAAATCATTACATCTTTTTGACTTCTTATGGGAGTAATTGGGTGTACGGCTCAAGTTAACTCTGTCTTCCGATTCTTTTTAATCCTTATTAAATTTGTTTTATCTTTATACAATGTATATTTATATTTTTGGACTGAAAAAGTTATGAAATTATGCTTGCTTGAAGGGCAAAAATTTCATTCAAACTTTTGATGGTTTATTATGTCTTTCGACTTTTAATTTTGAGGCTTTCAACTTATATATATATGTTTGCTTTCCGTCTTTTAATTTAAATCTAAGGGAGTCTTGTCTTTTTAGTGCTTCATTGTAGCTTACGTGTCTTTTGGAGGTGTACTGAGCGGACACCTCATTATTTGTGTATCTGGATTCATCTTCATCGTTCTCCGCCTCTTCAACTTTGCCTTTTTCCTCTTTTCGGTTTTTCTTTTTGGTTAAAACCCTAATCCACTTTCTCCTCGATTACTTTTGCTGCTGAATTATAATACCGTAAACACAATTGTGCAATAGCATAAGTGCTAAAATCGCTATTTCCCAAAACTTGGAGCTTTCACAACAAGAACCTAGTAGTCTCCAACTCCAAGAGTTATAATTGTTGCAACTCAAATGGAATCTGAAGGAGATGAAGCCGTCCCACAACACCCAAAACGAAGCAAACCCACAAATCCTGCTCATTTTTCGTCCATTTCAAGCCAAGATTCAGTCTTACCAATGCCTGACCTTCATGTGGAACTCATCACAGAAATCTTGTTAAGGCTTCCTGTGAAATCGCTCTTACAATTCAGGTCTGTTTCGAAATCTTGGCTTTCGTTAATCTCTAGCTCTGAATTTGTAAAGGGCCATCTCTTATTATCTCCTACTAACAAGGACTACACCCACCATGGAGTTATGCTGACGTGTGCTACTGTATCTGGTTCGGTTGTCAAGGATTGTTCTCTTAGGGCTTTACTTCACCATCCTATAACAGAAGCATTTGACTTGAATTATCTTGGTAAAAATCCCAATGATTATCCTTGGTTTGTGGGTTCTATCAATGGGTTGATTTGTCTTGCCACCCGTCTATTTGGCGGGTTATATGACTTGTTTCTGTGGAATCCATCGATTAGAAAGTATAAGAAATTGCCTAGTTTTAGACTTGATGTAAGCAACCATTACTATTCGGATGAAATTGCTGATTTCAAATTTGGTTTTGCATATGATGAATTGCAAGATGATTACAAGGTAGTGGGTATTTTCCCTATTTTCATAAGGGGACACTTGAGTCGTGTTGAGGTTAAAATATATAGTCTAAAGAGAGATTCTTGGAGACATATTAATGATTTTCAAGGTCAAGAGCTCTTGGATGACTCTGGTAAGTTTGTCAATGGGAAACTTCATTGGCTTGACAAGCAGCAAAACATCATTTCTATTGATCCGACTGATGAGAAATGGGCAGAGGTAGAGCATCCCTCCTATTTTAAAGGAAGTGGGTTTTTGAAGCTAGGAGTGTTTGGGAGTGATCTTTCTGTGTCTTGTATTTACACATGGACTCATGCAGATGTCTGGGTTATGAAGGAGTATGGGGTAAAAGAATCTTGGACAAAGATATTTACCATCAAGTCCCCTGATGATGATTCTATGGTAATGGAACATTCATTTTATCCAACCATTTTAGTGTCAAATGAAGGTGAACTTTTGCTTCATTTTGGATTACACCTCATGAAATACAATACAAAGGACAACTCGATCAGTTTTCTAGATGTTACCAACTTCGGTCCATGTCTTGAGGCAGAAAGTTATGTTAAGAGCCTTATTTGTCCCTTTTCACAGCAGGAACCATGAATGCCACAACAACGGAGGCTGAAATAACTCAGGTGAAGACAATTTGTGTGACTAATAACCTGTAGGAGTTGCACTCCATGTATTTTTCATAAGTGCTGTTAGATTCTGCTTCATATTGCTTGGGGATCATTTTGTCGTTTTCCTTTTCTGCACTAGTTTCAAGAAACGATAATCTTTTGCATAAGCAATTATTTTGGTTGTATAACCAGGTGTGTTGAACTTTAATCTCAATGGTACCGGACGTTGTTGCTCTTCTTGAACTGTGTGTTTTTGAAGGGGATGTTGTGCCTGTAGATAGAGTAAGAATAGGTAGCACCAGAGACATGGAAAGTGTTGTAGGTGAATTCACCAAAAACACCTACGCGTAGCCCTTTTAGATATTTTTTTTTATATAGGGGGTTTCTCTAACTATTTTTCTTTAGGTGAAAGCTTAATAGCTCAAAAAGAATTATTTAACGAAGATTAAGCTGAAAAAGTGATGTCAAGAATTTGACACAAATGCAGTATTGTCTTCACTGGTTATCGAAGTCGAAATGTGTGCAAGTGGGAATTCTTGCAAGTTAAGGGGCATGGTTTCTGTGTAAACCTCCAACTTTAAGTTGACGATCGATTTTTGGCAGTGCAATGTGCTGCATATGGATCAGCAGAACTATTTACTTGTGACTTGTTTTTGGCTTTTGTTGTTTTGGTATTAATTTTGTTAGAAAGTGCAAAGAAAATTTTGTTTGAAATTAGCACCCAGAGAGTGCAAAGGAAGTGGTGTTTTGGTATTTAGTCATTCAAACAAACACTGTATTGCGAAATAGCGAGAGTTTAAAAAATTACAAGACATAGCGAGAGTTTGAGTTTTATCTGTTACTATATGTGAATTGATACACTGTATCGCAAGTTTTTTAAAGTAACTATTGCTACGTTGGTACTTAGCCAAACTATCTCTATGATTGATAACTAGAGCTTAAAGTACCGTTGTTTATGAAATTTCCTCTTTAATTTTTTTAGACTATTCGGTATATGAAGTCTAGTGGCCTAGGCTCGACTAATCGGATTTGCGTCAGTTGGTTAGGCTCATTAAGGTGTAAAGTGTTCTCTATAGAGTAGTTTTTATTTTTAGGACTAGCACCCGAGATTTTAGTTAAAGATGGAGGAATCCCGTTCATCTCACCACCTTGTTGATCCATCACTTTTTACTAGTGTAAAGTAATTCATTTCTATTGCTGTTTTTTTTTTACTTAGAAAATAGATACATATCTTGTACATAGTTATTTTCCTAACTGAATGATTGATATACTAGATAAGAGTTAAGATAATGACTTTAATTTCCTGCCTCTTATTAACTACCCAAATATTTTATTGTCAATTGATTTATCAAATGATTCCCCCAGCACGTTAAACCATGTTAGCTTAGATAATTTAAATTGTTTTTATTTTACAACGCCATAGTAATCTTAAAATTTTAAAAATTATTGTTCGGAATGCCCCATGCATATTTTGCCCGCAAGGGTATGATCGAGTGGTTGGGAGGTGGATCTCCCATGTGGGAGACCTGAGATCGAATCAGCTTCCGTCTGCCGCTTAGTCATGAGCTCGTCGCATGGGGATTGCCTAGTGCGTTTACATCTCCTGTGTGGTTTGCGAGGTATTGAACAGTGAGCAGGTTACCACTAAGTGCTCATTATAGAGTGTTCACCCGAAAGGCAGAGGTTGTGGGTTTCCTTGGGGGTTCAAAAAATAATAATTATTGTTTGGATATTAATTCAGATAATTAGTTTTTAATACAATCAACCAGCTCAAATCACTATTACGTTTGATCAATTAAGGTTTTCTTTTTTCTCTAAAACATATAGCTTTTTTAATATAATTGTGAACTGTACCGTCGAAAATTTGTATATATTATATATATGATTACTACATTATCATCTTGTGTTTTATATGATGATGTATCTGTTACACGAATAATAGTTGTATAGAAAATGAAGTGGTTGATGTTTTAGTTTAACTTTTTTTGTTTATTTTGTTAAAAAAACAAATATATCTCAGTTTGTTGCTATATAATGTAGTAGAGTAGGTATTCATTAGGGAAAAGATATTGTATATTTCTATCTATATTGTGGATTGTATAAAATTACTTCATCATATCCCCAGATTTTTTCAAAACCTAACATTAAGGACGTTACGACGATATACGAGAGGAATAGAGAAAAACTCGTGATTGGTGTGAGGCTTGTCTTATCTCAACATCTAAATAAATAAAGGGTGGGCACCGAAAAGGAACCAGCCCTTGACCAATCTTTTCTTTCAGAATCGTGGTCAGAAGGTAGCTCTCTATTGTATTGTATAGAAGATTATACAACCGGCGTTCTCTCTTTGGTCAGAAATCAGTGTACTCTTGAGCCTTTCACAAAGGGAGTTCATGCAGGCAGCTCATAGATAATATAAACATTAGACTCCGGTTTGCCCTGCTTTTGTCTAATTCCAAAGAGTTTAAAGTCGAGTTGGTTGAGCAGGTGATCTCTCAAATAGAGGTCACAAGTTTGAAAGTTTTTGTATGCTTTCTCGGTCAAATTCGTTGTATTGCTGGCTTACATTGAAGCGGAATTTATCTTGTGCGCACTCAAAAAGTAGCGATTGTGGTGCCCTTGTCAACAAAAATAAAATTACTCCACCACTTGAATTCATTTTCAAATATAAAAAGATGACATACTGTCCCCAAAATATTTCTTAAAGTTTTTATTTTTTAAAAAAGAAGGGTCCAACAAATGAAAGGTTAGTTGAGCCATGTGACTTTTATCAAATATAATAATGATCTCTTTTAACTTAATTCATTTTGGCATTTTGACAATTTATGAACATGAACATTAATTGTGTTGGCATTTTAATAATGAACATTAGCATCAAGTTTATTGACTTGCATTTCACGGCACGTGACAATACATTTGTTTATATATATTTAGACGTTAATTGCATCTGATAGTTAATGGATCGTTTGATTCGTAAAGTTATTTCGAAATTATAATATAAGAATTGTAATACTGTTATTAACTATGTATAACATGCTGGTTGTTTCTAATTAAGTTCGAGATGCAATCTAAGCTTAAAATGAGCCATGATATTACATGATGCTTATATATATATATAAAAAAAATATATAAAAAATTAAATCAACAGGAGACGTCGATTTAATCAATCAAAAAATAAAAATACCTTGCTATTTCAGCAACTCATCTATATAATATTCACGTCATCACGCGATATCGCGTAAATTAAGCTCTCGTTTGACAATAGATTTTAAAGTTGAAACTTGAAAATTTGAGTTGTTGAAGTTGTAATTTTTGAAATTTGAAATTGTGTTTGGACATGTATTTTGAGTGAAAGTCCTAAAAGTCTAAAAACTGGTATGAATTTAAGGTGAGTTGCTGACGTCATTATAGTTATACGAAAATTTCATACTTCCGTTTTCTAGACAGAATTTGATATTTTCTAGGTATTTTTGAATTTTCGGTGATATACAAATGTTTGAGTTATTTTTATGCCGTAATAATTAATTTTACGATTTTAGTATAATAAATAAAAAGTTAAATGTGGCTTTTGTGGCAGATAAGATGAGAAAAATGAGAATTAAATGATTTTAACATGTGAAGAGGAAGTACGTAGATGTACCAGTAAAAAGACGTGAGAAGTTGGCTGGAGCAAGAGTTTGGAGAGGTATTAGAGGTAGACTCAAGAAAAACTATGAGAGATAATTAGGCAAAACACGACACAACTTCAGCTCATCAAAGACATGAACCTAGATAGAATGATTGGGAGGTCGAGGATCAAAGGTAGAAGGTGGTTGTTGAGGGTTGTCGAGTGTACTTTATGTGGGAGGGGCTGACCTCTACCCATCCTTATTAGCAGTATTAGTTAATAATCACGTAATTTTTAATTTTTTAATATGTATCATTATCTATTGTTTTATTTGCTTTGTATTTTGCTACTTTGGTTGCCATATTCTCTTGCAATCGTACTACAAATTTTTTTCTTTTTAAGCAAAATAGCTATTGAACACAACCTCTCGATCTCCTTTCTTAAATTTTACTGGCAAAATTACTCTAATATGGTGTTGTTATTATAAATAAAAGTGGAATGATAATTCCTCAACTTTTCTGTACTTAAAGATACTTCTGAAAATCATGACAAATATGAAATTTAATAAATAGACTTTTTGTTTATCCCTTTTTATGTTGCCTAAAAAGATCCTTTTCTGATATTTTCAGAAAAATGAAAATTAAAAGAACCATTCATTCATTTTTTTTTTCTTTTTGCCCTTTTCTGATAAATAAAAAACAACCCACGTTCGAAGGCCAACCATATCCATGAGAAATTCCAAGCTATGCATCGGTGTACATATATTTTACTCCGCGTTTTATATTAGTTGTCACTTTATTTTACATATCTGTTAAAAAATTATAAATAAAAAAAGATAATTTTATTAATTTATCTCTTAAGATTTTTTTTTTTGAAACCTTACAAACTTGGTTACAATTTGAAAAAGAATTAATTATAAGGTTTGTTTGGTATGAAGGAAAATATTTTTCAGAAAATATTTATCGATCTTCTCATGTTTGATTAGTCAAAATTTTATAAAAAAGAAAAAAAAATTCTTTGAAAAATAAGTTCCTTAAAATTGAGGAAATACAACACAAATGTCATTCCACATTAATAATTTTCTCCTCGTCTTTCAACATAGCTTATTTTCACCTCCATCCGTCGTAACCTCCGTCTCCACCACCCCCTCACCCCTTACCCTCTAAATTCACCTCCTATAATATTTGTCTAGATTATATATAAATAAATTTAGGCTATTATTTATTTGTGTATCGAACACAAGAAAATAAGTAGGAAATCCACTTATTTTCTATAGAAAATATTTTTCATCATATACCAAACACATTCCAAAGGTAAAATGAGAAAAACATAATTAATTTTATCTTAATTTCATAAATTAACAAGTAATTTAGGTCAATTATTTTTGTTTAATAACGTGGACAACTAATATGGGACGGAGAGAGTAATAAATTCTCATTTCTCCTCCCAAGTTTTCAACCCATTTATCAAATTAATCGAAAAATACTACTACTACTAACCAAAATTGATTCTTTTTTTTCCACACTCCATAATTACTAGTACTATATTATGGTAGCAAGCATTTCTAATATTAATAAAATCTTCGAAATCTTTTCGTAGAAAACAATGCCTTTAATCTCTTCTTTCTCTGCAATTCTTCAAAGGGTCATTACATAATCTTTGAGGGAAGAAAAGGGGTTACACAAAAATGCTTCAATTGCATTGCCCATCAGCTCCATTACTCAATCCAAGATTCTATCATATTTCTCCTTCCAAGAGGTTTGTTTTTATATGCTTTTCATGAATATGTTTTGTTTTATGTGGCTAATAGTATGAATGTAAGGACCCATTTGGCAATAGATTTTGAAGTTGAAGCTTGAAATTTGAAAATTCGAGTTGTTGAAGTTGGTGATTTTTGTAACTTGAAAGTTGTGTGGTGTGACCTAGAGGTCAATGGAGTGGGTTAAGAACCATGAGCGTGAGGTCTCAGGTTCAAATCTCGGTGGAGATAAAAAAAACACAAGGTGATTCTTTCAGTCTGTTTTAGCTTTGGTGGATAGAATTACCTGGTACCGGATGCTGATGGGAGGTGCCAGAAGTATCCGTGGAATTAATTGAGGTGCGAGAAAGCTGGTCCGAACACCACGGTCATAAAAAAAAAGTTGTGTCTAGACATGCATTTTTGTTACTTTTCAAATTACTTGGAAAAAATTTGATCTTTTGTGAGTGAAAGTGAAATTTCTCCTATAAACTGTCCAGGCCAGTTTTTGAGAGCTTGAAACTATTTTAAAGATAAATTTTCAAAATCTAATCGAATTTCATGGCCAAACAGATACTTGAGGATAAATTTTTAAAATCTATGGTCAAACGCTAGCTAAATGTGCAAGTGAACTTTAGACACTTGAAAGTTATGTTCTTGCTCTTGGGTCTGTTGAGTATTGTAAAGCTTGAAAGTAATTTCAACATTTCACTACTATTTCACCTCCTCTTTTGGCACTTCTGTTAGTGTGTTCTGATCTGAATTTCTTGCATCTATGTGTATTTTCTGTAGTTCTAATTGCATTTTATTGTAAAAAGAAATACACAAGTTTATATGTAGAAATTGACTACTTTAATCAACATTATAGACTTGTGCACCATAAGGTCTCACATTCAAATCTCAACAGAGACAAAACACTAGGTGATTTCTCCTTAGCTGTTCTAGTCCTGGTGGAAAGAGTCACCTGGTACCTGTTGCTAGAGGGAGGTGGCAGGTATCCCGTGGAATTAGTCGAGCTGGCCTGGACACCATGGTTATAAAAAAAAAACTACAGAGATTGAATGAAAATAACATGGATTTCACACAAATATGAGATTTGAGATTTTATGTTCGAATTGAGTATTCTATTAAGTAGAAGTAATTAATCATCATTCGGATAGGATCAATCTAAGTCAGCTCCCTTACAGCCAGTTACATCATCATTCGGATAGGATCAATCTAAGTCAGCTCTCTTACAGCCAGTTACATCGATTGATTGGGGAGAGAGTGCTAGTCTAACTGCTGGTGGGGGTATGCTAATAGACTGAGGATCTTCCAGTCCTAGAATAAGAAAATCATAATGTTAGGAGTAGTGGTGTTCATACTTCCCCAAAGTGTGTTAAAGGATGTTGACAAGAAATGCCGGGAGTACTTATGGGGTAGCTCAGAGGATAAAAGTTTTGTAGCCTCAATGTCAAAGGAAGCAAGTTGTGCAATGTTGCATTAGTAGGGACGTTGTTGTGGCAATTAGCAGGGAAGAAGGATATGCTTTGGGTTAGGTGGGTTCATGGTGTGTATATGAAAGATAATCATAACATCTGGGATCACATCCCTCCACAATATAGTAGTTGGTATTGGAGAAAGTTGAATGCTTTAAAGAAGGATATGCTGAATTGGTACTCTCAAGATACTTATGTCCTTACAGCCAATGGAAGATACTCAATAGTAGCCAGTTATGCTTCAACGTTGGGTGCTCAAAGTAGACTGAGAATTGCAGAATTGATTTGGAGTAGAATTTCACAACCTAGACATAGGTTCATTGTCTGGCTAGCTGTGCAGGGCAGATTATTGACTAAAGACAGGCCACGAAGACTGCACATTCCAGTGGATAATATAACATGTTGTTTACGTGATACTCAAGCCATAGAGACTCAAAGTCATTTATTTTCTGACTGCGAATGGACTAAGGGGATCACAAATGCTATGGTTCAATGGCCGGGGGGGGGGGGGGGGGTGAAGAATTGGAAACAGTTCTACAAAGAAGTATAGCAGCTCTTTGGGGATCAGTAGTATATCATGTTTGGCAGGCTAGGAATTGGAAAATGTTTAGACATACAATTCTTCATATGGATACAGTAATCACACAGATAGAGCAAAGTTTTGTAGTTAGACTAGATATAGTCAGGAAGTCTAAAAGAGGCCTTAGATGTGGCACTTTGATTCAGAAGTTCTTTATGTAATTAGAGAGATGTTGGAGGCCTAAATTTCATAGCACCCTTCCTAGAAGGTGGTTCTGTGGTTCGGTGCCCTTTAGGTGTATTGGTTTTGTTGTTAATGGTAATATTTACATCTGTTACCAAAAAATGTTAGGAGTAGTGGTATGGGATTACCTGGCATCACTTAACCATTTTGGCTCTGCAGTTTCGTCCATCTTCACAGATATAAGGCTTATAGCAATTAGCATTAATACGAAGTCCTGTAAACAGAACAGTTAGCATTGGACAATCCTCCATTTCAGTTAGTTGCATATCTAGCATCACCAAAATAGAATATGATTTCCGAATCTCAAGACTTAGATCACGGACTATATTTCTTGAATAGATGAACAGTGTCCTAAGGTGAAAGAAACTGCTGCAATTACTTGATTTGTTTGGTGGAAAAATGTTGACTGTTGGAAGTCTGGTTATTCCCAATATTCTGTGTATTGAAAATTGAAATATGTTGTTCTTTATTTTCGTTGTCTAGAATGTCCCAATCAATCTCTGTTATAGTTCAGAGTACGGATGTCTAGAAATACTGGATCTTGGTCTCATGTAGTGCTGTACCAGCTTCTTTTCCACCAAAATGTTGCATCTTTCTGATTTAACAAACTTGAAGAAACACTAGATACACAATTTTATAATGGATATTCTAAAGTGACAGTTCTGAATGGGTAAAATTAAACAGTGGTTGAAAATCTCTAAGTGTTCTTTCAAATAGTATGTTGTTTATGGACTGGATACACATTTTCAGTCAGAAATTTGGTTGGTTGTATTAAATCAGGGTACATTTAAGTGAATGTATAAGCTCAGATATTTGTGCATAAGGCTGCTAGGCCTTGCAGCTACAGCCCAAAATATTCATGTGATATAGAAACTATCCTTTTTCGCATTGTTTTAACTAAAACTGTTTCAATTTCCAGAAAGTCATGGACTTGTCCCTGTCGGAGAAACCATGCTTCTGCTTTTTGTATGAATGACTGGATGGCCAAAAGTAAAGGTGAGTGCTTATGCCAAAAATAAGCTCCAATGCAGCTGAAGCTCATGAAAGCTGAGAATTCATCACTATGTCTTTAAGAACCTTGATGTACTGCTGGTCCATTGGCTCTTATCCTCCTCCTCCTTTGGAACTGCATCCTAGTAATGTGTGTTACTCCTTTCAACCAGGAAACCTTCCAAGCATTCAACAGAAGACATGCAAACAGCTTAGTTCCACAGGAAACATGAATATCTGGGAAAATCTGAATCATCAGCCATTGAGGATTTATTTGAAGAACAGTTCTCAGGTCCCAAAACCTCTTGGCACTAACTGTACATTAGTTTCAGTTTAAAACAAAATATTTTAAGGATTCTAGAATACGTAATATTTTATTCTTTAGATTTAATGCCATGTTACTTTTGGCCATGTTTGATATATAATTTAATGGTTCTGCTACTTGTAAAGAAAAATAGTTCAGTGGTTCATGCAGGGTCATTTGTTGCCAGATTTCTTTCAAGTTTGTTGCTTTTGGTTCTTCTACTGAATTGTTTACTGAAGGCAAAATAACATCTCTCAGCACCATAGTATTTTCCCATAAGTTTAGGAAGTTGGTCTTATCAATAATCAAGAGATAAGCAACTGAATTTGATGGTTGTCCATAAAAAACTTAGTCATACTTCTCCTTGAACCCTTCTCAGAATTTTCATGATATGCTTACTGATTCAGTTCTCACCATTGAATCTGAAGTTGACCACCTTCCGAAATATAGAGGAAGCTAGTATCTGTACAGATTTTTAAAGAACTGCTATCATAGTACAGGGAAAACTCCATTTTTTTTAATGAAGTAAATATTTGGTCGCTATGTTAGTTCTGTAAATGTGACACTGCACCCAGCATAGTGGAAAATCTTAACTTCTAGATGATGCCATCTTTGTCCCCAAAAAAGACGGGCGTAGTTTACAAATTCTCCAGTTGTTTAATATAATATTTTAGCCGACTCTGACTTGTTTAGAACTGAGGCTTAGTTGTTGTTTAATATATTATTTTAAATGTCTGATGAGGAAAACCTGAATGTCAAGTTGTGAGGTTGGTTCTTGATGATGTAAATTTCTGCTCCATATTGGAGCTATTGGGATTCTACAACTACCTCTTTACTTCCAATGTTTCAGCTGATTCCACTTCCATTATACCAAAGAATTTTTCCATTCTGTATCCTGTTGAAATGTAATTTTCTGAACAACTTTGTGCGAGTTCTTCTATAAACTGATTTCTGCAATGTTGAAATTTTTATTGGTAACTCTCAAAGGTAGATTGATTATATCATGTAAATATTTACTAATGAGAATGTCTAAATGTGCAGGACTTCCCAGCTAAAATTGTAATAGCTTCGTTGGCATCTTATTTCCTGTATAAATTGAATCTTCTAAATCTAATTGGTAAGAAGATGGGGATGGTCCGAGAGTTATTCTTCTTTGTGACTCAAACATCAGGGGCTCAAAGTTTACCTTTTGCTTGTCTTTCTAAGTCCGTGAATAAACCAATACCACTTCAGTTGGATGTGTCCTTGCCTTCACTGAAAGACATCAAATGGAGTTTAGCACGGTTAATATATTTGTTCAACATACAACTAGAGAAAAATGTTGCCATGTAAGTAAGCCAATTATACCTCCTTTGTAGTATGTTACCTTTCTATTCATCTTTCTCAATGGCTTAGCTGGGTGATGGGTGCAGAAATGACATCATGGAACATGCTAGACAAATATTAAAAGTTTGCTTTTGTAAAAAAAAAATATAGTTGGCTTGAATCAGGAAACTTGTACTCGTTACTTTAATTTGTTCTAGACCTGAATTGTAATGCTTATAACTTTTCAAGTATTCATGGACTTGTACTAGTAGGGTTTTAGGTCATCTGAACTTAGTATTTTCTCTCATTTCAGTTGCAATAATGCACTTCCAATTGTAATCTGTCCACAGGCTTACCATCTTTTTAGGTAGTTTAAGATTATAATGTATGAAGAGATAGGAAAAACGTATATGCAGACGGTAGTTCTTTGTAGCACATTCATAAAAATACAGCATATGCAGACGGTAGTTATTTGGATTTTTCCTGAGAAATGTGAATCATCTATTCCATTTTGTGCAGGTTTTTTATTGTGCTTTTGGTATCATGCTTCTCATTTGTGATGATTGGTGGTTTTCTGTTCTTTAAATTCAGGTAAACTCTTCCAGACATGATATTCAGTATACTAATTTGTGCTCATGTTGTCTACAAATGTATGAAAACTATAAGTAGATAAAATTTCTCGTTACAAATGCCGAGTAATCCCCCCTTGTATTAATATATTTTGTAGATTTCTCCTGCCTTTGTTACCGCAATACCTATTACAGAGGTCATTAGTTTGTCAGTTGCTGAAGAACTAGTTATCTATATTGAATTGCATAACCACCTCAGCTTATAGTTTAAGCTGGTAGATAAGTTTTATTTTATTTATTTATTTCGGGTCTTGTGGCATGCCCCTCACATGTAGGCATGCTTCCTTGGGCAAGCACATACAAATATTTTTGTTGATGGATGGAACTGAAACTTGAACCACAACCTCCTCCTGCTTTGGTACCATGTTGAATTGGGTAAAGCACATTAGCTAAAAATTTAACTGCTACTGAGCAAACACTTCTATTGTTAGTTTTAAGTCTGCAAAAATCAAGGTGCAGAAATGGCTGCCACCACTTTCAACTTGAAGAATCACAGAGATTGATGCTTTTCGGTATAAACACATGCATGTAGCAGCATGTGTAACAAAACAAACCATACATTCTATCAGCTAATGGCGAAAAGTATCTAATATACTCTCAATTAGCCACTATCAACTAATAATGACCACTTTAAGAAAGTTGAAAGTTCTTTAGGATGCTGAATAAAATAAATACTATCTGGATTTAATTGCACCAGAGGTACAAAGCCTAGCTATGTTGAGCGGACTCTTCAAAATTCTTGCCCCCCGATCCGTACTCGGATCCATACCCTGGAATCCTAAATTTATGTGATGAAGAATCAACCTTTAGATCCGCACTTGCATCGGATACCCGTACCCAAGTCCGAGCAACATAGTAGCCAAGTTTAAGTTTATTTCAAGCTCCGGCGTGGTTTTAACCCATGATAAAGCAACCTGCATGTTTATTTGGTTTCACTTATGCCATGCTCCAGTCAGTCATGTTACTTCTCTTGTGATCTTATTTTCCTTGCTTTCCCTCTCCGTTCTTTTCTTTCCCTTTATTTTTTCCTATTGCTGAAAGCACTGTGTATTACAAATCTTCTTCATTTTTTAACTTTCCCTTGTATGAAATTTGGCAGAATTTGGTGGTTTAGTTGCTTTCAGATTTAAAGTAACATTTTTTGATATGATCTTATCCATGGAATAGTTTTATCACTTGCTTTCTTTTGTGCTTCACTATATTATCGCGTCTCATATTGTTTCTGATAGTGAATTTTGTTGAAGCTTTATATGAGAAGTTATTCATATTTCGATCTTCTTCTCCAGCTGTTTCCCTATCCGCATGTTTGTTTGCTGATCCGGATATTTTCATTATGAAGAAAACGCAGGGGTAGTGCTTACTCTTTGGAGGACTGCTTATGGGAGGCCTGGGCATGCCTCTGTTCATCATCTACTCACCTGAAAGTGTGGTTTATCTTTATCACATTTGATTTTGTTGATAAAATGTAATCTTCTTACTGATTAGCAATATTTAGATCATAACAATTATCATTACTAAAAGGACTTGCATTTGACTGCAGCAAAGAACAAGAGTTGAACGTGTGATAGGATTCATCCTTGCCATATGGGGCATACTGTTTTATTCTCGCCTATTGAGCACCATGACTGAACAATTTAGGGTAAGCTCTTGAAAAATGCTACATTCAAGCTTAATATCAGCAGGCAGTCCCCTGACAAGCACTTCAACAGAATAATATGCAAAGACTCAGAGAAGGGGCACAAATGCAAGTGCTGGAGACTGATCATATTATAATTTGTGGAGTTAACAGTCATCTAAACTTTATACTAAAGCAGCTAAATAAGTACCACGAATTTGCTGTTCGCTTAGGTACTGCCACTGCTAGGTAATATGATTGCTTACAGTTCACGATACAAACTATACATAGTGCTGCAAATATTACAAGTGGAGTTACCTGTTTGCAGGCGGCAGAGAGTTCTTCTGCTATCTGATCTTCCAAGAAAGCAAATGGACAAAATATCTGACAACATCACCAAAGATCTCAATCATATTGATGTCCTTACAAAAAGGTCAGTCTCACTTCATAAAGAAAAAAAAAGTTAGGTTGCAGAGTCTGGAAATTTCTGTAGAAGATCAAACAAGTCCTAGTAAAGCTACTCCATATATAGATCACCTTTGTGTATGTTCTCTATAATAAGGAAAAAAAATCAGCTCCGGGTAGGAAAAGACAATAAGGGGAATACCATACAAGACGCTTGCTTGAACAAAGCTATGCGCTACAGCTGTAAATCCTTACCTTTTTAAGGAATTGAAGTGCTTCATTTGCGGTTCCAAATCTCCAATTTGTTGAACTGCTTAGATGGAATACATCGTTTTTAGGGGATGCCCTCTTTGTAAAATGCGCTGTTTTGTTAATGATGTTGTATAATGTTTCTGTGCATCCTCTTAAAGCTTATACTGTATAGTGAGGGCCACCACTTGTTTATTTAATCTTATTAGATTTTCAATTACTCTCTCTTGTATGGGATCTTTTCCCATGAGCTAAGCAAATCACCATATTTGATTATGGGTGGCTACTTAATTTGAGGATCTTTGTCTACTTAGAAACCTTATTGAATATCAACCTACATCTCATCCGAAAGCTTAACTGGGGTTTTCTCACTTCCAATGAGTAAGATTGACTTTTTCATAAAAAGCAGTCAATACTCCCAAAACTTGATTTCAATTTAGCATTAACAGTATCAGGTTTTTATTATTCGAATCCTGGTAATTATCAAATTCAAGCCTGAGACTTGATGTGGGTGGCTGAGATACATATTTCCGTAGTGGATGCTGGTCCAGTCTTACTCCAGAGCATGGTGTGTGCATCTATCTCCCTCACTTTGAAGAGGAGGAGCCGGTTAAAAATCCTCTAACTTGTATATATTGCTAATGGTCAAAACATCAAGTGATCGTAGTTTGGCTTTCGAAGTGGGTTTTGTTGTGCTGTGCAAGATCCCATAGGTCGATTGGGCCTCGGGTTCAGAGGCCTCAGTCTGTCCATGTTTCCTGAGTTATTCTATTATTAAATTGAAGTTGCTGTAAGTTCAGTTGCCTTCAATCTAACATTTCATACTTTTTCTCTAACAGTTGCAGTTTAAGTATGACAAAATCATTTGAAAGAGCTGCAGCCAATAAGGCACGGGCCATTGTTATACTTCCAGCGAAGGGAAATAGGTATGTGTTTTGTTTTACCTTGGGCACATTATGAAATGTTTGTCGTATCAATTTTCTTGTTATTTAGTTCTCTTCAAATGGTAAGTGGTCAAAGGGATAGAAGACAGTTCCTAGTTGAGCTCTCTAAACACTACAATCACTTCTATGATTAATTCATCCTCACATAGACATGGGAGAACCACTCTCCCCAACTTAAAAAATTCTATTGACATCATGGACTTCAGGAAATTATATTCTTGAGTTTTGATACTTTTCCGGGTTTTTGTTCAATATTTGGAAATTAACCAACAAACTATTCATCAATATTTAAACTAATGAAGAGTGATTCACAACATTAGCAGCTGGGTAAAATATGATTTTCACTTGAAAGAGGTCAATTCTGTATTCCTTTATCCTTAATGATATGTTATAATTGGGTTTTAAGATTACTGAAGCATTTACTGTACGTAATTTAAATAATTCCTGTGTTTTCCAAAAAGTTAAACTTACAGCTTAAAGTTTCATCGTGGTTTGTTGTTCTCCGAGTTATGTTCTATATTGATTGAATCAGTATGCAATACGATTCTGAAAATGATCTCTGAAAGAGAGTCCTTGTAATCCATAGACAGAACATGTGGAAAGAATAGAACACTCAACCATGCCACAGAACCTCAATTTGTTATCTGCAACTTCAGTGCTTAATTCTAGACCTTATGAAAGGCCTTATGCCCTGACACCAGGTGACATGTATGTGATTGGGATTTCTTGTTATTGGGAGTAGTTTCATGCATGGTTCTCTAAGTCTTTTGATGTCTACATTTCCCTAATTTTGAAACTAATGGTATTTTATGTGCAATTTGAATTTTGTGTTTGTTCTTTCTTCCTAATTTCTTATTTGCGATGTTCTTAATTTAATTAGGTATGAGGTCGACACAGATGCATTTCTCTCAGTGCTAGCCCTTCAACCCCTTCCAGAAATGATCTCTGTGCCCACCATAGTTGAGGTATATTGCTCTGGAAGAGTACATTCAACGTTTTGAATTATCATTTATAAGTTAGTGACTCCTTCCCAGTTTTTTTCAGGTTTCGAGCTCCAACACATGTGAACTCTTAAAGTCAATTTCAGGATTGAGAGTGGAACCTGTTCAGAATGTCGCATCAAAGTTGTTTGTTCAATGTTCTCGCCAAAAGGGACTCATTAAAATATACAAACATTTGCTCAATTATCGAAGTAATGTACTGTTTCTTGGTTAAATCATTTTTGTTTCATGAGTTATTTTTATTGAATGCATAATCTCAAAAGGAAGATTTGGCAGGTGTCTCATTGTCTTCCACTGTTTTAAGAGCTGCATTCTGATAGTAATGCATTTAATTTTTGTCGAAAAGTGGATCATCCACTTGTGGAGTGGTAAACTTGAGTAAAATATCATGCAGCTTGTTAGGTTATGATGGCTAGTTGGGTGCTTTTACTTCATCTGCCTGTAGCCATTTGTAACAAAATCAACTTCCGTTTTATTGCATCTTTTGTTCTGTCTGGTATAGAGCTAAGTTCTTTAAGACATTATGAATTCTGTGGTCTACAACCTTAAACTATGGACATCCCGTGCTTAATTCAAAGCACATGTCTTCTTAAGTTTCTCAAAGCTCTCAGAAAACCGGAACTCTGCTCTGTCCTTAATTGTGGGATGACATTTCAAGTCTGAAGTGTCTGGTCGTTGAAGTTTTTGCTTCATATATTACGTTTCTTTCTTGCATTAAATCATGTCATATATCTTGCAATATCCTGGCAGTGAATTATCATAACAATGTACATGGATTTGTTTCATGATTGGACACTTTTTTCTAAGAAGGGCATGGTTTCATCTGGCAGAGAACGTATTCAATCTTTGCAGTTTCCCTCACCTGGTGGGATTAAAATATAAGCAATTAAGGCGTGGCTTCCAAGAGGTAGTCTATTTGACTAGAATGGTTTTAACTAGCGATTTCATAAAGTTTGTAGATTTTGAAATCATCTTCAATTCTGCTTTTCTTTCAGGCTGTTGTTTGCGGTCTCTATCGACAAGGGAAGATAAATTTCCATCCAAGGGATGAAGAAGTGTTGGAAGAAACTGATAAAGTATGTTTCTCAACATTAAATGTTGCAGTTTTGTCACCCATACGAATAATCCAACTGTAGAAGTTAAATCAACTTGGACTATCACTGCGGAGAAACAAAAATTTACACACTAGCTTCCTTTGGGGGGACCTAGTTTGTGAAAGTACATTAATACACAGTCCATTGCTTTTATACTGATCTAATATTCTGCATCAGTCCTTTAAAAATATTGTATGCTGCTTATTGATTTGTAAACTGTACATCTATTATAAGCCATCCTACATTAGTCTCAAGTATAAGAAAGGAATATTAACTAGAAGCAGATTGATGGAACTAGGTGAGATGAATTCTTAGACAGGTATTTATTGCTTTCATGATTGCCATTGAAGAGAGTATTACGTCTACAGTTTTAAGCTTTGATGATTTATAGTTTGAATGTGAAAGTGATTCATTTCATCCAATAATGCTTTACACTTGTTCTTCCTGTGGACCTGCCCGTCCAGTTTTTTCGTAGACGTTCACTTGCATCACATACACAAGTGCTCTCTGAACCGTGCAATATCTTAGATCATGTATGAATGAGAGAGGGTTATAATAATCAGTTGCTAGTTATACTTGTTACTTCGGTGTTAATGGAATCATCAGTTCTAGGAAAAGGATCAAGAACATTTATTAGGGGTAAAAAGTGTTTACAGCATTAAATCATTCCATGGGTTATCCACAGCTCCTTTCTGGCTCCAATGATTACTATCTCTCTGTTTCGGTGTGGAGATCAGACAGTTGAGCATATGATAGTAGTTGTAGTGCCGAGAGCAGAAATTTTATGTACTATTCACTTCGTTTCATAATTGACTCGAGCATACAATGTTGTGTATGTTCTCATCAGAAAGTTCTGAAAAATGTACAGAGTTCAAATATTTTTTTGCTATAGTCCCCTAATTTAGTTTACTTGCATGCTGATACTCTCACTTTGAATCATACAGGTTTTGTTTATTGGACCTGTTCATGGAAAAAAAAGGCCGCAGCTGGCATACTCAAATATTTCTGATGAAAGTGACAATGCCATAAATGACTCTCACACTGTGGAAAAGAATGGACAATTCCGGAGTAATGCTTTGGAGATAACAAAAGCACGCCTTGAGAATATAGTGAAACGAACAAAATCAGGGTCTAAGGTATAACATATTAGGAATGGCCATTGCACCTACCAACTTCATTGCTTAGTATTTTAGTTAAATTCTTTAAGTATCTAAATTCAGGCATCAGATTGGTGTCCGGGACCTAAAGAATGCATATTAATGCTGGGATGGCGGGCTGATATTGTGGAAATGATTGAAGAATATGATAATTACCTGGGACCTGGCAGCACACTGGTAAGACATACTCTTCTGGAGACCTCCACTTCTAACCTTTAGTGGCGGAGATAATTAGATGATTAACTTCTCTATTTGTTATTGGGGGACACACTTTTCTTGATTCAGCATGACATCTGTCAGTATTTCTGGGATTCATGACAAGGAAAAATCAAAAGTGTCAATCTCAAAAGGGGTGCAATGTAAAATGCAACCGAAACGCTTGGTTCTTAAGTTGTGGGGTTGATTTTGGATTAATTTTGCTATTTTTCCAAGTAGACACAAGAAATTGACACAAAAAATATCATGATCCTGTCAACCATTCTGCACCATATCACTCCTTCCATGAATTACTTGACATCATTGCCGTAGTATGAAGAGAGGTGATTTATGGATCACATTTCAGGAAGATAATCCAGAGAGATTTCTTTCATTTAAGGTCATCTAATGTTAATAGATTATGCTACCTTCCGATTGATTTGAAGTATGAAATATTGGCCTTAACAGTTTCTAGTTCATTTAAAAAATACTTGATTTGATTTTCTCCTGATGAAAAGATGCTATTAATTTATTCATGTGGATCTTTGGGTGATAGTGAAATGTCTCTTCTAAACTCAACAGAATCAGTAAATGTAGAATATTCTTGACAGTTAAGTACTGTCAAGAGAATCATTACGAAGCTGAATACATAAGCAGACACTTGAGTTTGTCCGAATTTTTCACCTAGCCGCCTGAACTAAGCCTATAACCTATTGAACACTTGATCCGTGGCTGACGTGGCACATAGCATGGATATCACATACATTAAGCACGTGAATGCATTGAAAATGAGCTGTCATGGATTTTTTCCCCTCGTCATCTAATTCTTTTCTCGTCTCTCATCTCTCTCAACAAAACAAGACCCATCTTCCATCATTTTCACCTTAAATCTTCACCAACAAACCACCACAGCCACCCTTTCTCCCATGACATAAACAAAAACCAACACCTCACCACCACCATTACAGACCACAAATGACCTTGCTGCCACCAGCTTTCTTCTCCTCTGTCAACTCCAGAAACAAATACAAAAACAGAGATTCAACGCCTCATGGACCCCATGGATCCCTCTCTCTAAATTCTCCAACAATCTGCCATCCATGGAATCTATATCCAACTATTAGTTTCTCTGGCCAAGTTTTCCCTGGAAAATGGACAGCTTTCGCCACACTTAATTCTGTTAGCACTTTCTTTGCAGCATATGTACCCGCCATCTGCATTTATTTTGAATGTCCTGTCGAAATCCTCTATAGTTGTGTTTAGGATGAATGGGTATTTCCCATCAAGCACGCCAGCAGAGTTGATCAGGATGTTGGCTGGCGATTGAAAAGTTGATTCGGACTCGTCGAAAGAGACTTTACTTCATCTTGGTCGAAGATATTGAAGTGGGAAGTTTTGGCCTTGGGTATAGTGCTGATGAGTGGTGACCTCTTCTTCCACCATGATTGAAGAAAACCAATGATTGCTAGGGAAAAAGGAGAGAGGAAAGGAATTTTGTGGATAGACACCAAAGAGTGAAGATTATGCTTTGGGGAGTTGGAGATATATGTCAATGAAGGGAGAGAGAGTTGGAGATATAACAAGGAGGTCAATGCTTTGGGGAGAAGGGTCATTTATGTAAAATATAAACAGGTAGGACATTGGTGTCCAAAAACTGTCAACTGCTCTTATGGTGTGTGTGTGTATGGGGGGGGGGGGGTAATGAAAGCTATCAGAAGCCACTGAAGCTATCTGCATGCCAACTCTGCAATAAGGGCAGGAAATGGAAGAAAGACTATTTTGAAGTGATAATTCACTGGGACATGGCCCTCTGAAAGCCTGAACTTTTTAACATAGCAAGACTATTTGATGTGATAATTGACTGGGATATGGCCCTCTTAAGGACATCTTTCCCTGAAAGCCTGAACCTTTTAACATAGCTTCACTCCCCGAAGAAAATCCAGAAGAGCTGTGAGGTGAAAAAGGGTGGAATGTTGTGTTCGGACTTCAGAAGACTACTGAATGATTAGGAACTTCAAAGAGTTGTTGATTTCTTCAAGTGCCTGGAGTCTTTCCGGGGGTTCAAGGAGGTTGAGGACACACTCAACTGGTGCAGAAGCATAAGTGGAGAGTTCACAGTCAAATCAGCTTCTACTTCTCCCTCTCTAATTCTGGCCAGGAGGCAGGAACTGGCCATGGAGGTCAATATGGAAAGCTAAGGCACCTTTCAAAGTGGTTTACTTCACATGGTTAGTGACAAGACAAGCTTGTCTAACCCAAGAAAATCTCAAAAGAAGGGGATTCCAACTGTACACTAGATGCTCTCTATGCGGTTCTGCTGTGGAATCTAATAGCCATTTGTTCCTTCAGTCCAATTACTGCTCAACTGTGGCAGCTGTTTATTAGCATGGTTGGTTTTTACTGGGTGATGCCACCAAATACTGCTGAGTTGTTACATTCATGGAACTATAATGGGGGAATAGTGAAGTAGAAGGGATGGTGGAGAGTGGTGCCAACTTGCATATGTGGTCAGTCTGGAAAGAGAGGAATGCAAGATTTTTTTTTTTGTCAAGCAGACTTCAACACAAACTTAAGATGAACTATATCTTGATGCTTCACTTTTGGTGTAAAGAAATTAGAGGAGAGCAGAGGAGAAAGATTCCCTGATAGATATGATAGGTTCTCTGTAAATTTTATTTGGTGCATAGCAGGGCTTTTGGATCCCTTGTAAATATGGTTTTGCACTGCCTTAGTGTTTTTTATATATACTAACATATTACCAGTCTCACGAAAATGTCTTACTTCTAAAACGCAGAGCAGTTATAGATTAGCATCTGAATTATCACCATATCTTTGGATTTTATGACTGAGTTACTGTAGATTTGCTTACTACTAGACTAAGTCTTCTTTTGTATCCTTTTGTTGTGCGTCCCATAAACTTGTAGGAGGTGTTATCAGATGTCCCAATGGATGACAGACATACGGCTAGCAGACTTGCTGGTCAGGGAAAGCTAAAAAATGTTCGAGTCTCTCACAGGGTATTTCTGACTCATTATCTTATGCTGATTACCTGGATTAGATTTGGAATTATCCATATTAATCTGTCCATATTCATAATATTTTATAGATTGGAAACCCAATGGACTATGACATGCTGACTGACACCATCGCAAACATTCAAAAATCATTTAAACAAGGCGAAGAATTTCCGTTCTCCATTGTCGTAATATCTGACAGAGAATGGTTACTTGGAGGTAACAAAAATGGTGTTATCTTATATGTGATATAGATGCATGTTTGAATTTATATTTCAAAAATGGTGTTATCTTATATGTGATATAGATGCATGTTTGAATTTATATTTCATTTCTCCAGATGCATCGAAGGCAGACAAGCAATCTGTATATTCTCTCCTCCTGGCTGAAAACATCTGCAACAAGCTTGGAGTGAAGGTATTTGGTTAAAATATGTCTTCACAAATCTAATTTCCTACTTCATTATTCTTTATAAAGCTCTAAGGTGTGTAAGATGCCCCCCCCCCCCCCCCTCCAGTTCCTTTTACAAATCGAAGACAAGTTTCAAGTGCAACTAAGTTTGCAGAGAAGTTGATGGGAGATTTTGGACATACATGGACTAACGGGGTTTTGGAATAAGAAAACATGATATATTGACAGTTTTGGTAATATATATGTGCTGGTTTTCTTTTTTACTTCATCATTAGTACTTTATTAGTGTGGTACTGGGGTGGGGGGGTTGCAACCATGGGTTGACTCCTTTTACCTTGTATTAAATTTTTGTATCCCATAGTACAGTCACAAACAATTAGCTATGTAGCACTATGCGCTCTTTGAAATTAAGGAAAAAAGGGCAATCCGGTGAACGAAGCATCCCGCGTGCACATAGGATCCGCACACCTCAAGGGAGTGTGATGTAGGCAACCTACCTTGATGCAACATGAGTGGTTGATCCCATTATTCGAACCCATGGCCAGGTCACATGGAAACAACTTTGCTGTTGTTCCAAGGCTCCCTTCCTTCTTTGAAAATAAGAACAGAGACCAATTTAGATACCTATCTTTTGTCAATCTATACGTTTTGTATATCCACTTTATCCTAAAATGAGAAGGGTGCTCTCTCTAGAAGATTTGCTCGGAGTTCTTTTTTTTTCTTTCACTTGCTCAGTGGTATCTTGCAACCAAAAGAAAACAATTTCATTTACTTGCATCATAGCATCTGTACCACCTTAGTGATTTCAAGATGCATGAGTAACCTTTAACTACCTATGTGTATCTAGCAACCTTCTTTACTGGTATTATTTCTAGCAGATGGTGACATAGCTGACAGGAGTTATACTAAGATGTGTATGCTTATCTAATGCCAATCTTTCCCTTTCCTACAGAATGTATGTTTTGAAAATGAAAAGTATACTGCTTATGTAGTGGCAGTCATGTGCAAAAGTGATCCTATTTATAGGAGGACAAAAAGGGGTAAAAATGTGTCTGTTTCTATTTCCTATTTTTTAGGGTATTTATACATTTGAATTCTCAATGCTCTATTGGAAACAACCTCTCTACCTCCAAGGTAGGAGTAAGGTCTACATACACTCTACCCTCCCCAAACACCACTTTGTGGGGTTACACTGGGTATGTCGGTTGTTGTTACTAGGTCAAGAAGCTACATCTAATAATTAAACTATTTAATTTGGGTTGAAGTGATAAAATAACAATATCTTATATAGGCTTTATAATATTGCTGCTGTTGCCTGTGCTGGCATCTATGACCTGAGAAAGCACATAAAAACTTGAATGCTACTATGTAATGGTTTAAATGCTGCTCAAATCTTCTGATCAGAGTATCCTGATGTTTGAAGAAAACATCTTATTTCATCACTATTCCTGTATTTTTCTTTCCATGGGAAATTGTCAATAACACTATTGATTGGTTCGATATTCTGCTGTGCGGAATCAATGATCAAATTGCAGGTGCAAAATCTTGTTGCAGAGATTGTCGATTCCAAATTGGGTAAACAGGTAATTTGTTTCTAACAAAGGCTGTTCTTGGGTAATTTAAATGAATGTTTAAGTCATGGCTTTGTTTTGCTTTAGAGGGTGTTTGGATTGACTTATTTTTAAGTGCTTTTGGCTTTTAAGCACTTTTTAAGTTTTGGTGGTGTTTGGCAAAAGTAAAAAGTGCTTTTAAGCACTCACTTTTAGGCCAAAAAAGTGTAAAAATAAGCCAAAAGTTGGGGATACCCAACTTTTGGATTTTGGCTTTTAGCTTTTAAGCTACTTTTTAAAAGTCAATCCAAACACCCTCTTAGTTGTGGATTTTTGATGGCATGTGTGAATGTTCTGCTCTACAGATTACAAGAATCAAGCCTTCCCTCACTTACATTGCTTCAGAGGAAGTAATGAGTCTTGTGACTGCTCAAGGTTTCAAATATTTCCTTACGAAGGCCAAATGGATTCTTCTTAGTGAGGTTTGAAGTGATTCCTGAATTGTGTTTTTTTTTGTTTTTTGGCACAGTTGCAGAAAATAGCGAATTGAATGAGGTTTGGAAAGATATTTTGAACGTCGATGGAGATGAAATATACGTTAAGGTAATAATTTGTTTTTTTTAAAATATAGCAGGTGTGAAAATGGACAAAAAAAGTTAGCTTCTAAAATAAGATTATTGTCAATCATCTTGAACCTCATGTATAATCTTTAGATAAGCTTCACCTCTCTGCGTCTGAGCTAGTTCATGAAGGAATTGACATGTATTTCCACTATCCTGTTATGGTGCACGTATACCAAACAAGTGCTTGTGTCAATGGTGCATTTAACAGGCATGCTTTTGGTTATTTATTGTTGTATGCTTCATTTACCAAAAGGTGTGAATATTTAATATATGAATGTATGAACGAGTTGTGACAAGTGTGAGAACAATAGTCGGAAATATAAAGGAGTTTCCAATAATCGTGGGTTTATATCAGGGATTTGCATTGAGCAGGTACTTGTTTTGTTTACCCTGGTTATAGATGAGATATTTAATAATATATTCATATTGAGGTCCTATTGTGTATGCTATATGCATTGGATATTGTGTTAATTGATGAAGCTAATGAGATGTCAACTAAAAGCTTGACTTATGAACAATCACGCTAGAGAGTGAGAGTTTTACGATAAATAGAAGTAAAATAGACTGTGCTCTGGGAGTTGGGCATTAAGACTATGTGATCTGAGGTCTCAGGTTCAAATCCCAGTGGAGACAAAAAACGCTAGGTGATTCTTCCCATCTGTTCTAAGCCTTGATAGACATCATTACCTGGTACATGTTGCTGGTGGGAGGTGGCAGGTATCCCGTGGATATAGTCGAGGTGTGCGAAAGCTGGCCCGGACACCATGGTCATCAAAAAAATAAATGACGAGTAAAGCTGATGAGACACTAAATGGGGTTTTGGTGCTTAATGTAGACAATTCAAATATGAAGGTTAATGTTTCCCGAGAGTGGTATGTTGGATGAAAATGTAAAAGATAGACTTGAATAGAATGGTAGAAATGGAGAAATGCTACTGGTAGGTGAAATACAACTTGTGTATTGCTGTATAACCAGCAATGTTATATGAGAGTAAATGTTGGGCCTCTAAGGTCTAACATATTCACAAGATGAGTGTCGCAGAACTGTGAATCTTAAGAGGGATGTGCCCTCATATAAGATTAGATATGATCTCATTCAACAAAAGGTGCAAAGTAGCACTAGCACACTAGAGGATAAAACAGGAGGTCATTTAAGATGGTTTACTCATGTCCTACGTAGATCTAGTCATGTCAGTAAGCTTACATTAGGTCCAATATTCCCTTACGTCAGTAAAAAATGTAGAAAGCCTCCAACGCCAAGAAACGTAAATTATTAAATATTAGAATGGAACGTGTTCAAAATGGAGTGTAATAGATGATGAGGATTCACATAACTGACACCCAGTAGCTTAGGATTGAGGTGTGTTGTTGTTATTGTTGTTACTTCATTTACCCCTTTCCCCCAACCCCAATAAACAAAAAATTAAAAAGTAACTAAGAAGGAAAATAAAATATAGCCACGTTTTGGGGAGTATCTGATTTCCTTAGTAGAAAATATAGTTTTCGTTTATGTATGAGCATTTCTCTCTTTTGATCTTTGGACATGAATGATGTGTGTGTTCCTTAGAACATCGACTAAACGTATGTAGTTTGCAAATTCGTTTCCTTTAGAGTGATGAAAGAATAATGCCTATTTGTTGTACCGGACTCGCCAAGAATGGCGAATGGGCAACATGTAGAGGTTGCTCCCCTTCCTATGGACTGTTCTGTAGCGCTACAATTATGATGCTTGCTCCGTGCGGAAGAGATACAACTTTCTTTCCGGATGTTGCAAAGCACAAAAAAACACCTTAGTTAGCAGAAGAAGTCACTCTCAATCCAATCTAGCAAGAAAAGCTTTATCCGTAAAGTAAGCGAGAGATGGTCGATGCTCTCCTTCTCTACTACCTTAGCTGTCGGAAATAGCTTATTTGAATTCCGTTCCCCTTTCTTTCATCTTCCTAATGGTGTTACATTAATTTCTTGGAGAATTATTCTCCTTCTAAGACCTTTTAAGGACGCTACAGGTGATCGTAGAAAGAAACTTCATTTTCTTTTTTTAATTTCCTCAGTTCAACACAGCCTGAGTTTGTCATAAGATTAAATGGTGAAGTGAAACAGAAACTATTAGAGCTCTTGACTTGGTTGTGACTTTCTTTTCATCTGCCACTTACAGGACATTGGCCTTTACATGAGGGAAGGTGAGAAACCTTCATTTGCTGAACTTTCTGAAAGAGCACATCTGCGAAGAGAAGTTGCTATCGGATATGTGAAGAACAACAAGAAGGTATAGAATCTCGATTTGCTTCTTAAATAGAACGGACATTGGAGTTCAACTTAATGCCTCGTTCATTGCAGGTTATCAACCCAATCCCGAAATCAGAACCCCTTTCTCTTGAGCCGGGTGATTTGCTGATAGTGATATCAGAACTTGAAAGAGAACAACCCGTGATCACAGTTCAAGCAAAATAATACAGATAGCACCTTACTTCTTATTACACAGATTGTTTTCTGTTGGATCGTCAGTTCTCAGTTCTTGGCTTCTCACAACTGATGAAGAAAGAACAAGGAGCAAGCATGATAAGGAGATGCAAGTCACTGTAAATACATCAAAGTTGAACAAAGAAAAACATCGTCGTTGGATTGAACTATAGTGTTTTTTTCTTTTCTTATTCTTTTGTTTTCTTCCACCCCTTTGGAAATGAACTCTCACACATCAACTCAAATGAGAGGGTTATAGAAACAGTTCAAGCCAAATGTGATTTCATTTTTTTTTTTGAAGGGGTGATGAAGATAGCTGGTGTAGTCACTTCATTTTCTAAGTTTTTTTTGTGATTCATTCTTGATAACTCGTACTTTGTACAAAAAAGTTCTTTTGATCTTTCTTAAACAATATGACCATCCATTACAGAAAAAATGAAACGGAGGAGGGCGTGTTAATGTAAATGGATAGAGACGGATTTAGAATTTAAAGTTTATGGGTTTCAATTATCTCAAGTTTTTTAAAAAACTTTATTATAGTGCCTGAGGGGAATCAAACCCGAGCAACAAAGCTTCAACAAGTTCCATTTTTGTTGCCGAACAAGAGACCCAACAAATAACTTTTATAAAATGGATTCTCAATATAAATATAGAATCTATTTTAAAAAATGACCTTTATAAAAGATGGTCTTGAATTTTGGCTCCCACTAAATAAAATTCTTTTAAAAATGACCTATATTACCCCTCGAAACATTGGGCATAAAATAGTTTGCTCGTAAAACAAAGTTAGGGAAATTTCAATAATTTGAACTTGCTTGACTAACCGCAAATTCTCCTCATAGATAAAAGTTACATGTGTTACTTAAATGTTATTCCTATGTTATTGCACGAAGCGACTCATTCTTTAATGCATGCTTCGTCTTTCTGAACAATCTGACTTACCATTGTAAATGAATATTACGTCAATAAAGTTCATAATTCAATATAACTAAAACTCTTAGCTCAATTTAGAATACACTACACACTATCTTCACGATTATTAACTTCTTAAGATGTTCATAACTCTTGCCTTAAAATTAACTATGCCCATATCACAACTAAAATTTAACAATAAATATAGTTTTTAAAGTCTTATATTTCATAAAATATTTATTTGAATTTCTTTAGAAAAACTTCCAACCCTCCCCCCCCCTTCCCCACCCCAACACCCCCCAAAGGCAAGTCAACAATGAAAAAATATTTTTTATTTTCAAAGTGAAAAATAATATTTAAAAATTAAAGTTGTTTTTAAATTTTTATAAATAATTTGAAGTGAATAAAGTAAAAACAGAACTCTTCGAGATTTTATGACCAAACATATTTTTCGGAGTTTAACACTGAAAAAAGTGAAATATTTTAATGACCAAAACGCCCCCATAGAGCGCAACAATTTATTTTAAAATGAACCCCCAAAACCCAAACACCCCACAAAGGCAAGTCAGCAAAAGGGGAGGGAGCTAAAACCTAGCTACTCCAATCACTTTTTCAATACTCCATTGGAGTCCCACAAATGGCCGCTCCACAGAAGTAGAATTGCTCCTTTGTAATAATGGCGCACGGAGGTTATGGGAAACGCAGAGCCCCAGAAGCTAATAATAGAAACCGCCGACCCAAATCGTTAGGTGTTGACAAGAAATCAAAACCTAAAGCTGTCTCTATCAAAAACCAAATTCGCTCCGTCGAACGCATGCTCCGCAAAGTACATACCCTTTTTTATCTCTCCTCTAATTTGGTTCCGATTATTACATTCATATTTGTGTTCATATTACTTTCGTTTTTTTTTTTCAGGAATCACAAGTTTAGTTTATTTATAGTACTTGTCAATTTACAAAATCAAGATAAAATTGATTAATTTTTTCCATTTTGCACTTAAAATTAATTCTCTTTTTTATAACCATGGTGTTCGGGACAACTTGCATGCACCTAGACTAATTCCACAGGATACCTAACTTTATCCACCGAGGCTAGGGCAGATGGGAAGAAATCACTTAGTATTCTTGTTAGTATTCTTGTATCTGCTAGAACCTGAGACCTCATGGTTCTTACCCATTTCATTGACCACTAAGTTACATTCTTGGGTAAACTAAATTCTTTTTGAAAGTAAAAACATTGTAAAGTTTCAAAATAGTTTCGTCATTGTTAATCTTGGTATCGATGAATAAGGCACATAAATAGAGTTTATTAGAAAGAGTTAAAAGGGTAAATTTGTAAAAGTATCCTTCTTATTTATGATTTCTTAAGGGGGCGTGTAAAGGGGAAAGTGGATATGGGATCGAGGGAGTAAGATTTTAGCATTAGGTAGTATGTTGTGTAGTAAAAACTGTTTGAAACATTACTTAGTTAGTTAAAGAAAAGAACTTTTTTGATTTCAAAACAGTCATGGCGCATTGTAACAGGAGTATCTATACTAGAGCGCCATGACATTGGGTTGATTAGTGCTAATTTCTCTGAGAAAATGAAAAGAGTGATTTTTTGGGATGGTAAGGTTTATGAAAAGATTGACTTGGGAAATACCCCTTTTTTTTTTTTTTTTTTTTTGTCAAATATGGTTTTGATTCTTAATTAAGTTCATTTCTATGTGTGCTATTGGAGAAATTGCTTTGTGATGCAAAATGTAATTTTAAGTTTGAGTTGGTTGCAGAATTGGTATATCATGTGTTGTGTTTGTTTCTCTTAACTGAACTAGTAGTTGCACACCATGGGGTGGTTTAAAGTTGTTGTCTTTGCTCAACTTTGATGTTGTTTATCTGTCATATGTTTTGTTTATTAGTTTGAATTGTGAACAAGCTATTGTGGTAAGTACAACAACAACAAAATACCCAGTGTAATCCAACAAGTGGGGTCTGGGAGGGTAGGATGTACGTAGACCTTACTCGTACCTTCCTGGGGTAGAGAGGTTGTTTCTGATAGACCTTTGGCTCAAAAAAGCGTAATCAAAGCAAAATAAAAATGAAAATAACGACTGAAAATAGCAAGATAAGCAAAGAAACGAAGTAACATGTAGAAGTAAAATTGAAGAATAAGATACTATGTGAATACTAGGTAGGACTACTGAATAAGGAGAAGAGGGGACTAGCTCCCTGCCTATTGTGGGAAGTGTTTTGGAAATAAATGTTGATCGTAAAGTATGGAAATTGTAAGTATGAAACAAATGAAACTTACAGATTTGGAGAAACTTTTAGCATATAGGTAATAGGAGTAATAGGATGCTTAGTTTTGGTTTTTTTTCAAAAGGGAAATGGGTTAGGGGATTACAAGGTGGAGAATCGAACCTTAACCAACAAGGTAAAAGTTCAACTGAGCTACTAAGATTTCCTAGTTTTTGGCGTTTAGTTTACTGTTTGATTATTTTCCTAGCATGTTCTGGGAAGGAGTTGCTATAGCCCTGGATTACTGAACAATCTACCAAGTGTAGCGATAACTAGTTTCTCCCAATAACTGATGCTCATTTATGACAATGGCTTCTATAAGACATTAGCAACAAACTAGTGTTTTTGATAAAAAAAAAAATTATTAAGCAATTTTATTAGATCGGACAAATTAGACTTAGGCAATAGTTAGATAAGACAAAGGAATGGATGTAGTGGATTGATATGCTGCAACTGGTTTGGGATTGCGACATAGTTAAATGATTGATTGGCATGTATTTATATTTGGGTTTTAGTTAAAGCAAGTGTGACGTCAATTTAATGATTATGGTATTCCCACTAATTGTATTGTATGAAAACATCCTGTGAAATTATATGTTGGATGATTATGGATTACATTTTTTCACATTCTACATGACATGCTGCTGTGTCTGTTCCACTTTGAACTCATAACTATCTAGCTGTAAATTTTGTTATCTGAGTTTTGACTCCTAGACAAGCATCCTGACTTGAGACTCAAATGTGGTTTTGCATGAAATAGATTTAAAGCAAAGTTCTGTGCTTGGTATCAGCCATCTCTAACTTCGAGCTCTATCAAGTGACATACAATTAATGTAGGAAGCTAACATGATCATTTAGCATTTTTAGTCCCTAAACCCTGAGGTGGTATAAGATTTGAGTGAAAAATTATTGAAAAACATAGTAACAGGATAATTTTTCCAGGATCTGCCTCCTGAAATTAGAGAAGTTCAAAAACAGAAGTTGGAGGAACTCAAAAAGCAGCAAGAGCTTCAGACTCGTCTTGCTGTAGAACGCAAAATATTTCTTCGCAACAGGAAGGTTAAATTTTTTGGTTAGTAACTTCTTCTCTGCTTTATAGATTTGATATGCTTCCACATGTTACGTTCTAATGTCAAAATTGATTCATTGAGTTTCAATTTATGGGCAGACAGAAGAAAAATTGAGAGAAGAATAAGACGTTTGGAGAGACAGCAGCGCACTTCATCTTCTAGGGCCCAAGAAACAGAAACTGCCGAACAACTTGCTAAATTGAAAGAGGACCTTGAATACGTTCGGGTGAGCTTCTGATTATTTTTCCTGTTTCTTATGTTCTTTGGTTTCCATCTCCGGTTGAGTTCGACTCTGTTTCTCACAGTAACGATCTTTTCACTGAAGCAGTTTTCTACTTTTTCTGGGCCAAGATTTAGAGTTTAGTCCATTTTCTTTGCAAAGAAAAAATTTTAATGAGAAGGATAAAGTCAAGTGTTTTCTTCTGAATATTATCGTTGTTGCCATTTGTTTTTTGCTAGTGCGAGCATTAGGTCCTCTTATCGTCTCAAAATGGCACTTTCATATTGATGAAGATGCAATAGTTAGCCTAGATTTGGGGGAATTTAGGATTCCTTTAAGAATTTGCTAATGCAGTCACCTGCCATAATGGCTAACTCAGAAATCTACCTTTTATAAATGGTTTCTCATATATGACGTCTTTGCTAGTGTAAGTTTAAACATATTGGTCATTTTTTGTCTTCTCACTCTGATAACGAAGTACTATTTTGATCGCAGTTCTTTCCCAAGAATGAGAAATATGTATCCTTGTTTTCGGGAGGTGACGAGCAAGATATTGTTGACAAGAGATGTAAATTACGGGAGCAAATCAAAGCCAATATAGTTGCTGCTGCCGCAAGTGGGAAAGATTTGGAAGGTACTACGCTGTTGTTCAATCTGTAGATCACATTAGTTTTGACTAGCTCCTCATAGAGTTCCTTTCGTTTTAAAGATGCTTATTGCAACACCTGGTACGGTCAAAATCTGTAACTACATAACAGAATCTGTCTAAGCTGATTTTATCTTATCTTAGCTACTAAGTGATCAATCCTCATATCCTCATCATCACTAAATGAATCTTTTTTCTTTCAGATAAAAAGAACTAAATGGAATTTTCTGTTTTCTCATTTTAAGCATTTTAATATCTGCAAGACTATCAGTTATATGAAACATGTGAGCAAGAGCCTTAATTACTTGCATAGGGAAAAAAAGTTCTTTTTTATAGAAAAAAGCGCGCTTTGGTTGATGGTTATGTAGTGTTAGTTTGTTATTGGCATTCAAATTAGATATTTTCGTCCATGCTTCTGAAACAGCCTCTCTTATCTTTACGAGGTAGGGTAAGGTCTGCGTACACTCTACCCTCCCCACTATCCTCCCCAGACACCACTTGTGGGATTACACCGAGTATGTTGTTGTTTTTGCTTCTGAATGATGAATTGTGAACAATATCTTGGTTAGTTTCAGAGAAATATATAAGCATAATTTTTGGAGCAACATGTGGTTACCGACTAACCGTATTGCGTAAGATTGGTAACTTACTTTTAAGAAGCTCTTAAGATTTAGCAGATCTGAGAGCGGGAGATGGACTTTGTGTTAAGAGCTGCAACATTGTGACCTTCAGTCGGCTTTACTAGATGGACTTGTAGACAGAACTTCAGTTGCTCTTCTCATTTGTGTGCTTATTAATTTCAATTTTAGTATTGGCAATTGGTTGCATCGACCATAACTGACCCCTCTACTTGGGCCTTTCCTAACAGAAACAGGGAGCGAAGATGATGGGCTTCTTGATTTAAGCGATGATGATTTCTTTGAAAGTGGAAGCTCAAGTGATGATGCTGATGACGAGTGGACTGATAAAAGTGCAAGGTAATGATTTGTCCTTAAAAACTACTCCCTCTGTTTCAACGTATGTGTCTTACTTTCTTTTTTGGTTTGTTTAAAAAAGAATATCATTTCTTAGATTTAGTAGCTCTTTAAATCCAATATCATAGATGGCATATTTAAGACCATATGATTCAAAGGTCATTTTGGTGCAATATACACCTCTTTAGTTTAAGACCATAAAATTCAAAAGTCTTCTTTATTTTCTTAAACTCCGTGCCTAGTCAAATTAAGACACATAAATTGGAATGGAGAGAGTAATTGCTATTGACTTCATTCTTGCAGGACTTAGTAATGTTCTGTGTTGAGTAAAAGTATCCTTTGGGAGGTGGACGAAAGTCTATATTGTGTGCAATGGAAATGGAAATTATGACATTGTATCAAGGGTCAATAATTTTCTCATGATGTTGTTTAATCATTAGTGTTAGATTTTAGAACATAGTATGAGTTTGGCAGTGAAGTTAGTACTAGTTAATTTGCAACTGGAAGCTGGTGTATCCACCCTGTTGTAAAACTCAATGGAATGAAGTAATGACACAAAATCCAATCTCCTCCTAAAACTCAATGAAAGGGAGTAAAGTACGCCCCTCTTGATTCAGGTTGTTGTGAATGCGTTGAAGCCAATTAAATTAAGTATTTAATTATATTTTTAGTAGCTTCTTTATTATTCTAGAATATGATTTATGTTTCATAGTTTCGTACGGATTAGGTTTAGCGATAGTTATTAGTTTAGAATAGGATTTATGTTTCCCATTTTTATAAGGATTAGACTTCCTATTGCTATAATTAGACTCCTATTTAAAGGGGTTTCTGAGGAATAATTCAGTTAGTCGTATTTCAACAAAAAACAAGAGATCGGAGTTCTCTCTTCCATTGAACTCTAAGGTTTCAACCTCCCTTTAACAAGCTGAAGTTATATACAAAATAGGTCGATCTAGGAATTTGAACAAAGGCAAGGGAAAGTCGAAGTCGATTGATTTAGACTTTTCTATTCATCGTCCTGTGTCCTCTAAAAATCCTAACACAGGTTGAGTCTGCTTGTGAACTCTTTGTTCTAGATTCTTCATTTATTAAATCAAACAAACAACTATGCCTCAATCCCCGACTAGTTAGCGTCCACCTCCCACTTCTTAAAAAAAAAAAATTGGAGTTCCCCGTGGGGTCTTGTCACGACCCAAAATCCGGGTCATGATGGCACCTACCCTATCCCCCTGGTAGGTAAGCCAACCTTTCATAAGCAGAAAGCATAAAGAACTTTGCGGAAGTAAATTAAATGATAACACAAATAATCAAAGTCGCCAAGTTTATCTTTCATAAATTATGCAACAGTACAAACAACACCAATCCAAGACTCAGTGGCACGTGTACAAGAGCGATCTACTATAAGACATGTCAAAATAAATAAACACTGCCTGCGAAGTAGTACAACAACAACAACAACAACATACCCAGTGTATTCCCACTCTTCTGCATCTTTTCTGATGTAGATCCTGGTAGCGCTACTTTGAGGGGTTGGCTTACCTAACTGGAGGGGTTAAGGTAGGTGCCATCATGACCCCAGTTTTTGGGCCGTGACAGGTCTCCAGAAGGTGATTAATGATCTATTTGCAATGAAGCCTTCAGTGCGGAACTTCTTTTTGTGCTTTTCTTGTTGATCATTACAAGGATAACCCAAACACTTTTTATTGCAGAGAACAAGCTTCTAGTGCATCTGGGAAAGCAGCTTCTAGCATGTCCAGCGATGAAAAGAATCAGGTCTCTCTCAATTGGACTTTTCTACTTTTGCTACTGAAAATTGACTTTGGAATTTAATAATAATGTAGTCTCTTACCATTGGAAATGGTGTATGCAGAGGCAAATGTCTGCCCGTGCTCTAATGCCGCCACCTCGTCCTTCGAGCAAGTCTTTTAGTCATTCAGCAAATAAAAAATCACGGTTTGGAGGATCTACTAGTAAGAAATCATCTTTCCGTGATATGTCAACCTCCAGCAATACATCAGATAGCATTAATAGATCTACCTTCAGAAAAGGAAGACCTGCAGATTCACTCACAAGCAACAGTGGCAACATCAGCTCTAACTCTGATGCTCGAAAACCCCGAAGAAAGAGGAGACCAAAGAAGAAAAAACAACAGGTTGTTACTTTTAAATGCAATGCAGCTTTTCCTTCCTGATCATCAATATGCATACTCAATTTCAAGCACACTTGCCTTCTCCTTAGTTAACTACGTCCTACTTTTGGTCTTTTGGGCACTTGACATACTGAAGATGGACATAAGCTTGAGCCCAAAATAGTCAAAACAATAAGTTAAAGTATTCATGTTGTAAAATTTGAGAATAGTCTAGTTTAATTATGTCAGGCTCTAAAACATGAGCACATACACAATCAGTTGTTTGGGCGTGGAGTGGGAAGAACCGGAATATCCACATACATATATAGTGCATGTACTACCTAGTGCAAAATATGTTGGAAGTATATTTGCCTCATGTTGTGTCCTCGTATCCTTGAATAAAGGTTTACGTCTTTCTGTGTTGGTTCTCATAATGCTGCTCGGCGTTGGTGTTTCTGTCATTTTGTACATGAAAGTGAGTTTATTGAGGAATGAATTATTTCGTGTTGTTTTCTTCTCTGTTAGTGGAAGTCACGTCTCTGGTTTTACTCTTTAATAGAAGAATCTGTCTAATGCATCTTCTTTTCTTGTCTTTTTTCCCTCATGTCTGAAATGCATCTTTTCATGGTTGAAATACCAGATGATAATATAGGCTGGTTTAAATTAGGTTGCTCGTTTGTGGTACTCTTTTCTGTTACTTCGTAGGTCTTTTCTTGGAGTTTAGCTTCACGAAGTGTAAGATAGATATATAGAAATTTATTAAGTGCATCTTAGCCAAGTTCATCTGTTACTTCATTAGCTCTGTATCTTACTATTTTGCTGTCATATTTTCTTGCGGTCATGCTTCGAATTCTTTTCTTTTCTGTCGAACCAAGGGTCTATCGAAAACAACCTCTCTACTCCACAAAGGTAGGGGTAAGGTCTGCGTACATCCTACACTCCCCAGACCCCACCTGTGGAATTACACTCGGTATGTTGTTGTTGCATCTTAGCCATGAGCCTTCGGTATAAAATACAGAATCCTTGGACAGTATATTAAACACTCCTTTGACATTTTATTTCATAACTAACTCTTTCAGTTTATATTCATAACTAACTGGTTCCTTGTTTACAATTTTCTCAGGCTTGAATCAAGTTCCTATAGCTCCAAATACATTGTTGTACCAGAGTTGTGAGGACAATTGAAATGCCTCTTCTTATATTTCAAGAATTAGATAGCAAGTTGTTGAGGCTACATATGTTTGAATAACATCTGTTTGATATTGTCTTTCATTTTACTATTGTAATCACTATCTTTAATTTTCAACCTCTTACACTAGTGCCACCCCCAATTTTCTCCTAAGGGGTCAAAAGTAATATGTGTTGGGATCTGGCAAGTAAGTTTGACCAGATTGTGGATACGGTGGATTCATGCATACTATGTGAAAGACGAGCAGTTTGATGATATGCATACACCCAACAAGCTAGTGCAAGAGTCTAACTACAACACATCCAGGGAAACCCCAAGAGCTCTCAAAGCAAAATTCAGTTCATGTACTTACAACTCCTAGACAATCATCCTCGTGTACCCTGAAAATATTTGATGTTCACTAACAATGCTAGATCAAAAACTCTATTTACCCTATAGGTCTATTTACATGGTCACCTGCACACTGATCCAACGAACACGATTTCAGCAGTGCAACTATGCTAAAAATTTATGGAATAGGCTCTTGCAGTGGATGGCTAGAACTGTAGCAGGGGCAATAGATGGTACTGAGATGCACAGAAGGATATGGAGACAAGCCAAAGGAAAATCAATCCAAGCATAAATTCTAAATATGGTGTATATTGAATACATTTATGTATTGTGGATAGAGAGAAATGCCAGAGTATTCAATCACACTGAGAGAAACTCAGAGAGCCTAGCCAAAAAAGTTGCATGTCTATGCAATGTTAGAGCAACAGTGAGAATGCAAGAAGTATTTCAAAAAAAATATATTTCAACTTTGTAAATATTTATATAGATAGCTTCACGAGTGTTTGATGTATAGGAGAACAATTACATAGAACAAGAAGCTGTGATGTAGCTTAGCTGTGGAGCTTTTAGTTTTCTACTTGGTGATTAATATAAGTGATTAGTTACCAAAAAAAATTAAGGATTAAACTAGTTAAAAAAATATCGAAAAATAATTTAGACTTTTTTTAGTAAGTATAAATTTGAAAACTTTCTTTTGAGATATCATATTAACTTTTTTTCAATAATCTCAAAAATATATACTTGAGAAATTGTAAAAATAAGAACGTCAATCAAGTTTTTTATTAGGTGAAATTTTTTTGTTGGTATAAAGTTTTAATGCGGAATTTTACTGTTAGCTTAATCACAAATAATATACAAGTCACCAATAAAAATAATGGTGGAATGGATAAGATCTCTTCACCCTTAACCAAAAATTTTGGGTTTGAATTTTAAGTATAGAAAAAAATAAGGTAGGAAACATTTTCTCCTTAAATGGACCTTACGCGAAATCAATCTGAATTAGTCGAGGCTCCAATGCGAATATCGAACATCAAATAAAAAATATAATATATTATACTAAGTCTTGTTAATTATGGTATCAGAGCAATTAATTTTGGCTTAAAATTCTTGTAAGTTAATATAATATTTGGTTAAACCCATAAAAGAAATTACTAGTCACATAATCAATGCAATATTTGGTATTATAAATCTTAGTAGCTTAGTTGAATGACTACCTGATCTTTAACCTTGTTGGTGAGGTTTGAATCCGCACACTCTCTCCCCTATTTGTTTTTTTCTTATTCAAATTTATTTATTTTTTTAAAATGCTATGTTTGATTGACGATATTAAATAATATTCATATCAAGTTATGCATAAATCTATGTATTACTTTATGCAAGATGAAATAAGAAATAAGAAATGAGAATACATGTATTAATAATTTGGGAGTTAAACTATTCTAAAGAAGGAAATATATGAAATAATAACTTGTCATATGAAATTATAAAGACATTAAATGTCAAACTAATCTAGACATTTTTTTAGTAAGTATGAATCTGAACATTTTTTTTTAGGTATCATATCTTTTTCTTTTCAACAATTACAATAATGTATATTTGAGAAATTATAAAAAATAAAAAGGTCGATGAAATTTTCTTTTCTATGGGAAATATTTTTATTGACATAAGATTTAATGCAAAATCTTTATTCTAACTTAATACACAAATAATATATAAGTCACCAACAAGGATTGTGGTGGGATGGATAGAATCCCTTCACTCTTAACTAGAGGTCTTAGGTTCGAGCCTTGAATATGAAAAAAAAATCTGACAAAGAAGCGTTCCCTTCTTAAATAGACCTCACGCCACGCGAATTCAAATTAATCGAGGCCCTAATATGAATATCAGATATCTAATTAAAAAAAAATAAAAAATTATACAAGTATGTTTTGATTGTGATATCAGAGCAATTAATTCTAACTTAAAATTCTCATACGTTAATACACTATTTGGTTAGTTGAATAAGAAAATATTAAATTCATAACTAATGCGATACTTATTTGACAATATTAAATTATGCGCGTATCAAGCTATTCATGAATCTTTATATTAATTTGTGTAAAACAAAATGAAAAATAAGAATACAATTAATTAGTATTGCACCGCTTCACGCTTTTTTTTTCTTTTTTCGTTGCTGGTTGTATAAATCATTATTTGGTGCAAGGTGATCATCATGATTAGAGCCCTTTCCTCGATCACGTTTATGATTAAGATGGTATGAATATATGCACACGTAAAAATACATGATTGTCAAATAATAAAATGATTAGAAAGTCGAATGTCAAACTAACAATCTTTTGGATATAAATTATAATCAACTAAGAACAAATTGCGATCGGTGCCATGATCTTTTTCACGCTTAGCTTGGTGAAAGTCTCACTTCAGAAAATGAACTAGAACCAGTAGGTGATTTTCATAATTTTTCAGTAATAATCCATTAATTTGTTCCACCACAAGAAGATGTGAAATTAGTTTAGATGATCTCATATCTCGATATTGTTGCTGTAGAAGTACATTCAAGGCATGAAAATGGTAAAAAAATTCTCCAATATATCATGATCAGTGATATTTTCAGTGAAATAATTTTAAACATGAAAATTATACTCATGGATAGATTTAAAATCTTATAGCTTTAAATAGTTCCAATCAAAATGTGCTTGTGGAAGAATGACCTTCTTCAAATGATCATATCTATCTTTCAAATTATTTCACAAAACAAAAGAATATTTAACAGTAAGATATTTCAGTTTTAAGCCTCATCAAGGTGATGGCAAAGGGAATGCCCTTGTACGATCTTGATTTGATGTTTAATTTTCATTTTTGATGGGATATGTAGACTCATCACATCAAGAAGAATTTCAGCATCAATCACTCAAGACATGTAGTCATTGCCCAATATATTCAGAATCACAAATTCAAATATAATTTTTTTTATCATTAATTAAGAAAAAAGTTTCACACTTTCAATGCTTTTAAAGTATTTGCTCGAAATGATAGTGTCTCGTGTTGATAATATATTATAAAATAAAAATCATAAAGTAAATACACCATAGACAAATATAAAGAGGTCGACATATTATTCAACTTCGAATTGATATACAAATGAATTGAATTGACTTTTGATTTATAGAAAAAAAGAAGCTGCACAAAGCTTTTCATGAAGCAGCTACAAAAAATTTCAGAAGCTACTTGCCAGTTACCTGCTTAAGCTACTTGCAAATTATCTTCTTAATTTTAAATTTATTCAAAAAATTAAGTAACAAATATCTACAACACGATATGTTTATAACAGATTAATCATTAGAGAACAAAAAACACCCTTTTAAATAACTTTTTGTGTTTCTTACACCTTTTCCTTTTAAACTTTTTGTTCAATTTTTGGGTGTCCAAAGGATTCAGTTAATGTTACATTGGATTCCAAATTTTTTGGATTATTTTTTTGGTCAAAACAATATATAATTAACCCCCCCCCCCCCCCTTCCCGCCACAACCAGAAAAAAAATATTACTGCAGTTCTGACTCATAATTAAAGTAATAACTAATAAGGTTTAATTAAAAAGGTGCTTTTGCTCTGTCAAGTTATTACACTTATTATAATGGGGAAATTACATTTTATGTGCACGGTGCTAACAATCATATAATAATATTAATGTTATTTTATCTGTTATAATAAATTATTTATTATTTTATTGTATATGTTATTAATGAATACTTATTAAATAAAAGTATCTATAATTATTTTTTTAACTGATTTAATAATATAAATATTGGTTATGATAACAGTGTATAGAATTTAAACTCTTCTTAATATGACATGAAAAATGTATCCTAGATACTAAGTAGATATTTAATCATGCTTCATTGTGAAAATAGAAAAAAGTAACTTTTGTTTTCAAAGCGAAAAATAAAATATTTGAAAATTGAAATTGTGTTTGGTCATGAAATAAATTAAAGTTATTTTTGAATTTTTATGGATAATTTAGAGTGAAAAAGGTAAAAATAACTTTTCGTTGTTTTTGAAAATTTTGAAAATTCTTGAAAAAAAGTAAAAACAAATTATTTTTTTAAAATTTTATGATCAAACATGTTTTTCATAGTTTAACTTCAAAAAAAAGTGAAAAAAAATTCATGGCTAAACGGGCTCTAATTAACGTGGAAAATGTTGCAGGCTAACTGAATCAATTCAAGTGAATCATTTCATATCTTTTCTTAAAAGTATCCAAAGAAGTAGAGATTTTCTAAAAAGAATAAGATTTGCTAAAATAATGAATAATAATAAGGAAAAAAGATCAGTTAAAAAAGGTTACTTTACTTAAATTACTGTCTAATTGTTTGCTGAAATGTGAACAATTGCAACTATTGCCTCGTAATTCTCACCATTAGCATGTGTTAATTAATTAAATGTATGTGGACAGTGAGTGAAGAATAAGATTTGAGATATTGATTAAGAAGTAATTCCTCCGGACCACTTTACTTGTCAACAACACCAATAACAATAATAACATACAGTATATTCTCACAAGATAAGGTTTAAAGAGAGTAAAATGTATGCAGTCCGCATTATTAAGATTGTTTTCAATAGACTCTCGGCTCAAGACACCACTTAACTTGTTATTTTTATTAAAAGTGAATAGTTCAAAGTAGTTGTCATCATTTAAAAATCAAGATATAATTAATCATTTATATTCATATTTATCCTTAGTCATAAATATGGAGAGATATTAATATAGTGCAAAAGAGATCGTATAAATTATTAAATATTGTGAAGTAATAAATAAAGATATTTTAGTTAAATTACACTCTAATTAATAATTTTTTAAAAGAATGTGTAAATAAAAAATGTGACAAGTAAAATAGTCCGAATGAAGTAATCAAGTTGTTAAAATTAATTTAGTTATTTTTCAGTTAACTTTTGTTTGCTTTATGTAGTAGGCACAGGGCTCTAAGATAATTTATTTTTTTAAGTCTTAAAATTCGTTTACAAACATTAAAAATTAAAATTAGTAGCAGAACACAAGAAATATTTTCTTGATTGCTCGATAAGATTCTTATTAAAAATGTTTTAATTATTCGATTAATGTCTTCTGTCCACTAACTAGCAAACATGATCCTTAACAAAGACTTTGGATTCTTATGTCAAAAGCCTTAACCCCCCACCCCCAACCCCCACCCCAACCCCCAACCCCACGAAAAAAAATTAATAATTACCTATTAAAAATTGGTATAAACATGAGGTGTGCATAATATTTTTCTTTTCACCAAGTCTCTATACATGTGAAGGAGGGCAAGATAAGAGCAACTCGGTGCACTAAGTATTTCATATTCATGCAAAGTGTATCGTACTTGAGGGGCGTAATGTACGTAAAGAAAGATACTTCATGTCTTATGTGTGATTTTCTTATATACATTGACAAATGCACGCATGTAAAAAATTACTAAAAATTCTAGTAAATGTTCTTTCTTGTTTCATTTTATGTGATGTTATTTGATTTGGCAAAAATAAAAATAAAATATATATATATATATATATTATCTAAAACAAATTATAAATATTTGTATGACTATAATTATTATGTGAAGGACAATTTGAGAAGTGTAAAGTTAAAATATTTTTAAATATTAAAAATTGATTATTTTCCTTAGAATAAACCAAAAAAAAGTTTATCACATAAATTGAAATAAAAGAAATATAAAGTTTTGAACTCACATTTGCAAAAGTTGAACTATAAGGGTCAAACGTACTTATCATGTTTATATCTTAAATCCGTCTCTAAGGAACTCCCTTCTAGCACCTCGCGTAAGCTAAGAGGGGCGAAGCTAGGGTGTTCATCTGGATTATTCTTATTGAGAAATTATATTTTATATATATGAAGAATTTTTTAAAGTTCTTTGCGTGTTTTTTTTTTTAGTGAAAAATCAGATTTCACTATCGTAAGGCAATGTGTAAAGATACCATAAAAACTGTTAAATTAGGTTTGGACCTAACTCACGCTTCGAATTATCTAAACCTTATAAGGAGTCCAGAGTTCTTTCCCTTCACCAATGTGAGATTCATTCCGTCATCACCCCCACCCCCGATTCCCCCACTTCACGCTCAAATTCGGACATTCTTTTCCTGTGGTTCCATTGTCCGGTCTAATGCATGTACATTTATGGACCGGGGATGTTTTCATCATCGCAATTGTACGGGATCGTGAGAGCCGCATCAGATTAAAACCTTATAATACAATGTCTAATTAGCTCTTACGCCTAACTTACACCTCAAAAACTAACTCAAAAAAGAAAAAGATTTCTCAAACTTTATAAGGAGTCAAGATTCTCATCGTTCACCGACGTGGGATTGATTCCATTCATCAGAGACAATATAAATTTGATAAACAGAACAAAAAATTGATCACATGAATCATTGGAATTAGAATCTTTTTTTTCTTCCCAATTAATCTTCTTTCTCTCTGTGTGAAATAGGGAAATTCTGCAAGAATATAGGCATGTTCATTAATGGTGTATTTTTTTAAAAAAATAAAATTAAGGACTTTTAAGTTTAATGCATTCCCTGCATCTGTACTTTCACTTATTCTGAACTTTGACCATGTCTGTCATTAGATTCATGTGGCAATTTATAATATAAAGTTTTGTTCTTTAATTATTCATATAATTGAACTTTGACTTTTTCTTGATAAAAGAAAATTTAGGTGGACAGTGTATAATGATTGTTCTAAGCAATTAAAACTTCTAGCCAACTTGTTAATTAATGTACCCTGGCCTCTCAAGTTAGAATCCAATGAACTTAGCATTTTTCTTTGGTCATAGAAAAATATTTTGAAAAATAACTTTGAGAATATGGTTGCAATTTGTTTTCTAAGTTCTAACAACTGAGCTTGCTAATTGAAAAAAAAATGTTGTTTGAACTGTTTGTTAAATGTTGTGGTAGGGTGGTAAGTACTTTTTTGTTCTTAATTAGAAATGTCGACTTTTGGAGTTCGAGAATAAAGTCGTCTTTGATAGGAAACACTTTACCTTTAAAATGGGATTTTCCGGAGCAAATCTGGATTAGTCTCTCCTCAAAGCAGATATCGAACACCGAGTGGAGAACAAAAAAAATCCTAAGAAAGAATTTGGTTTCATTTTCGAAACCCAAAATTTATTTTGTCAAATTCATTTTTGGTACTAAAAAGGAACTTTGTTGTGTACCACACGAATGTGTATGAAAGATTCTAAATGAAAAGTTTGCAACTTAGCTCTCTTTTTTTATCCATAGTTTTAATAGATTCCTACTTATCTTGGTGAGCATATAAGAATCTAGTGGAATTTATTGGATAAATTTAGGAGCAATTAACTATTTACAGTTTTTTATTGGATTTTTTTTTATAATACTGATGTCCGGACTAACTTGCGCGCACCTCGACTAATTTCAGAAGATACATTATCTTCTTTTGGTTTGAGGTTATATTTTGAGTTAGGGAACAATTTAATGTTATTGAGTCCATATAAGTTCAGCTTTGGATATAAAGATTGAAATTACTACTTAAAAAACAATCTATTAAAGGAAACAAAATTTAAAGAGTAGTTTGACGCATTAAATCTCCTGTTATGTGCGAGGTTCAAAAAAGAACCGAACCATAAGAATATGAGAAGATTATTTTATGCATCATATGTTTGAACTTCCAACTAAGAGTTGAAAAAAGATTTCATCTTTCACATTTTCTCGAGTTATTCTTTTTACTTCTTGTTGTAGGTATGAGCAATGGGGATGGAGAGTTTTTCAAAAGAAAATTTGTTACTTATCTCAATACGAATTTAGAATATTGTATGAAGGAGAGGGAAGGAAAGGAAAGGAAGGGTATTATATTCCTCCTTTCAACTCTGGTGTATTGGTTCCTTTGCCTTATGTTATATATAACAAGTTCTACAATTAACTACATTTCTTATCTATTGAAATAAAGGGTGTTTCATAATACTGATGATGTTTTAGACTTTTCAATTCTTGGTAATAAAACACTCCATTTGCTAAAGTCATCATTTTTGTTCTGATATGATTTCTAAGGCAACAAAATCAAAATGGAATTGTTATCATCATTGCAGAACAATAAGTCTGTTTAGTAAATATGAAACAAGATTGGAAAAAGAACAATTTTGCAAGATATTTGAGAGCCAGAAACAGTATTTTCTATGAATTTTTACAATTGCTTTCTTAGCAACAAAAAAATAAACATATAGTTTACTAGGTATGTTTGATGGGATTATTCCAAAACAGAACAGAATATAACACTTGCAGGATCTTTAAACCACCATGGTTTTTCTTTCCTGCTATACATATCAATATATATAATCATATGACTTCCAAAAGAAACAACAAAATTTAATAAAAACTGTAAAATTACTAAGGTTTCTTCTGTCCAGAGAAAAAACTGTTTTTGATTACAAGAGCATTGCCCAAAAAAAAAAGATATCAATATTCAGGTTCATTTTAACTCAAGAACCCAAAAAGACTCTCTTTTTACTGCCAAGAGAGACAAAAAAAACTTCATCATCTTCATCATATCATATAATCTTCTTCTTCTAGCCCTGTCATAGAAAAAGGTACAAACTTTCTATTTGGGAATTATATAATTTTTATAGTTATACTCCACATCCCAAGCCTCTTGCTTCTGATCCTTTCATTATTCTCAGCCTCTTACAAGAAGACATGAACATTCTGCACAAATACAAAAACCCCATTAGAATTATACATTTAAAAAAGGAGTCTTTACACAAATAGTTTAATTTTTCTAGTCGATATACATGATATACATAGATTATATACTAATTATACACAATCATACAGATATTATACATGATATACATAGATTCAAGAACTTACTCCCAAGGGACATCACCAACAAGCATCAAGTCACCATCTTTATCTTCATAAGCAGGTGCAAATTCAGACCCTTTGTAGCCTTCTCTTTCTGAGTATTCACCTATGGTGAGTTTGAACATGTTTTCTAAGGCTTTTAGCAGTTCTGGATAACACTTGTACATTTTCAAATCAATTTTTCTAAGATAAGGTGCACCATCCATGCTAACTTTGACATACATTCCAGATTCAGATTCTGTTTTCTTTGGTTGGATGTTGTTCTTCCTGTTAGATCTCACTGGTGGCCACCCCACAATTTGTGCCCTGCAAACATTAAATCAACAACAAATATTTTAGTCCTCATTTCTTCAATATGAGTCCAAAGGGGTCAAAAAGTTGAGATTTTTACTAAGGGAAATTTCAAGAAACATTTCTTTTATGGTTATTATAAGGTGGGAACTGAGCTACTAAGATTTTCCAAATCTCAAGAAACTTACTTGGCAACAGGTGGGGTTTTGACATGGTCAGAGCTGGACTTAGATTCACAATCTTCATCATCATGAGCTGATTGAGGCAAAGCCCTTTTGTTATTATTCTTTGATGACAATATTTCTTGGTCAGATTCTTGATCTTCTGTACCTGGCAAACCTAATCTCAGCTCAGTTGCTTTGAAATTCAGATCTTTCTGATGTGCCACTATACTTTCCATGATTCTTGAAATACCCAAAAACCAAACTAAACCTCAAACACAAAAAAACCCAAAAATTTCCAAACACTTTCTTGATCAAGATTGCAGCTTTATCTTATCCTTCAAGATTTTGGCAAAGAAGAGTTGTGTGTAATGCACTTGTAGACAAAGGGACTTTAGGTGAGGTCTTTGCAAGTTGTGGGTTGCTGTTATTATATAAAGAGAAAGGGGCAAAAGGAAATTTGTAGACAAAGGGACTTTAGGTGGAGGTGGGGGTGGGGGTATTGAAGAATCAAAATCATATATTTTTTAATTAGCATAAATTTAGGACAAAGGCAAGGTAAAGTTGTCGGTAGCAAGAGTAGCAGCTTTAAGACAAGTGAGCCAACATTTAGGGGACAAGAGTGGGACAATTACAGCCGCCCATATGGAAGAGAGACTTTCTTTGAGGATTCAATTCAATGGAAAGGGATGGATGGTCAAGATGAGTTTTGGGACCTTGGGGAGATAAATCAGGTACGTTGGATTCTATTTCTTGGGGTTTGAGAGATAGGGTGGGTGGTGTTATGGGTAAGGTGGAAATCTTTATTATTCATTTTTTTTTTTATAACCGTGGTATTCGGTCTAGCTTTCGCGTATCTCGATTAATTTCACGAAATACAGATACTAGAGAACTTTGTCTATTAAGACTAGGGCAGATGAGAAGAATCACCTAGCTTTTTTGTCCCTGCTGGAATTTGATACTCCAGCTATTTCCTATTACTTAACGTCTGTTGATTTAACATACCCCTTAAGAATGTTTTAACTAGAGATGTATTTTACTAAATTAATCTTATTACTGATGTCTTAGAATTCTAAATTTGACTATTACTACTTTAGATAATTATTTAATACTAAGAGTAATATTGAATTATTATTATTTTTGATTTGTTAAAATGAATAAGTAAAATAAAATATTTATTCTTAACACAAAAATTAAATAAAATGAAATGGAGAAAGTAATATTAATTGTGTGAGACATCTTTTTATTTTATAGAATCAAAATTTGTGAATTTAAAGTGTTAAGATTTGAATTGTATCGACTCAAATAGTTAAATTCTATTGCTCTTAATTAAAAATGACGAATTCGAATTTAAAAAATAATTCATACAAAACAACTAAATATAATAAATTTTGAATGGCAAATAATTAATGAGAAAAGAAGAAGCCTAGCATGTGAAATGAAAAGGAGGGTCCACATGAGTGTTGGCTATGTATGGGCAAGGCATGGTATAGCTTTAAGGGGAACTCAGATTTTTGGTTAAGTTCATGTATGATGTCTTTTTGTTTTTCATTTTCAGTTCAATATTTATATTGGAGTTTAATTAAATTTAAAATTATATATTATATGACTTATTTTTTGGAATAACGCTTTCAATATGACTTTGTATTCTCAAGATTTGAATTTGAAATCTCTATTAAGAGCCTGTTTGGCTATAGATTTTTCAAGTATTATTAAAAAAAAAATTGACAAATAATGTTTGGTCATACAATTTGTCATTATTTGACAAATATTTTTGACAAATAATCCAAATCTTCAAATACTAAAAAAAACTAATATTTAGGTCAAATTCTATTATTTGAGAACTTTTAAAAAATTAAACTTTACCCCAAACTTTTATATTTTATAAAAATACCCCACTATTTGTTAATCTCAACTAATATCTATTTACCAACCAACTCATTAATAAACTTTGTTAGCTGACTCAAGTATGTAATAGTATTATTGCATAATACTTGTTAAAAGTAATATAAATAAAAAAATTGAATACTCCTTTATGAGTTAAGAAAACTACGATAACTCTTGCACTGATGTGTGAAATTGTTTATAAGTAGGTTAAAACTTATAATTTATGAGTTTAATTTTTTACATGGAACATGTTCGTTATAAAATGATAATACAAAGTTATGTGGATAATTATAATAGTTTTTAAAACTTATAGGTATAAATCATATTTCTTAAAAAAATAATATTTTTCTCAAAAATTATGGCCAAACACATGATGAGATTTCACTCAAATCTAAATTCAAATATTATTTGCCAAAAATATTTGAAAATCTATGGTCGAACGCTAGCTAAGAGTTGGGGGATCCTAATTATTTTACCGCAGTTCATATTGGTGTGTCTGATGTATACATTAGCACATGATGGATTATTTTGTTTTTAGTTTAAATTTCTATCTATTATACTATAATCAAATTATTTACTAAGTAATTATAAGTATTTTTTTTTATAAATATTAATTAATAATTTAATAAAAATGATAATTAACTTGTCATTATAAGCTAAAATCTATAATAGTATAATTGTTAATATATATATTTGTTAGTGACAACAATAATAGCATATTCAGTATAATCTCATAAATAGAATATGAAAAAAATATTATGTATGTACACCTTATCCCTTATGTTGTTATATATTTATGATGGAATATAACTTAAATTTATTTTTAAATATCACTAAAAACTTTGTGTGTGTTGTGTATGAAGAGTATGCAAGTCACCCTATTTTCATATATAATATGTTGTGTGTGTTGTAAGTATCTGATTTGACCTTTTCTTGAGGAATTTTATATTAATTTTTTTTTTCTGTGTTTGGCTTAATTTGGTTTAAACTTGACTAATAGGAAAACTCCAAATGAGATATATATTGTTAGAAATAATGAAATAAAAACAAGACATGGAAATGTTAGCTTTATAAAGTGCTAACACCTTTTCAATTTGTGTTACCTTAAATTGTTGTTTTTCTACTTAATGTCAATTTAAGTTGCCAAAATAAGCATAGTTTTTTAAAAGAATAAATGTGAGTACAATGTTTTCAAATCATAATTTACTCCTTTTTTAAAAAAATAAAATTACTTTCATGGTTTCAAGATAATGCATACTTTTTAAAATCAAGAGAGTAAACATTCATTTTGGTATCTTGTTTAACATCTCCTAAATGAGACATCTTTTTTAAAAAGATAAAAAGAGAAGAAATTACTTTTATATTTAATAAACATTGATTGGAGGTTAGAGAGGTAATGTTACTACTTCCCCCATTTTAATTTATTTATCTAAGTTTAATTGAACACGGAGTTTAAAAAATAAAAAATATTTTTAAATCTTGTGATCTTAAAGATGTCAGGTGGGATGTTGGAATTTAAAAAGTTGTCAAATTAGGAAAGAGACATTCTCTTTTAGACAAACTAAAGAGGAAAGTAAAACAAATAAATTGAAACGAAGGGAGTACTATTTTTATTTTTGAGAGACGTGATGGGATGAATGATATTTCTCCACTTTTAATTATTTGTCTTGAGTTTGGACCATGAGAATAATTAAAAAAAAATGAATTAGCTACGAAATTAGCGATGAACTTTAGTTGTTCAACGACAAAATCCCCAGAGTAATTCATGCTTCCTTTGTAATAATGGAGAAATTCCAATTACAAATCATTTCTCCTTCAGTCTTATACGATGCAAATTTGAATTAATCGAGTCAGTACATTTAGAATATCAAATGGTTATTAAAGAGTGTTAGAATACTAATAAATTTCTTCATGGAGTACTCACAAAGATATACTAGTAACACTAGCAGTTTGTTTTCTTCTTAACTGATCCTTTTTTCTAAAGCAAAAACATTCACCCTCCCAACAACAAATTATCATATACTTGTTGACACAACAAAAAAGCAAGAGCGAAATACAAATCCATAGTATATTTATATTTATCTTTTATACGTATATATTAAATTTTAAACATTCTTCGTGAAATTACTAGTTTTGTAAGTGAACCATTCCAATGCACGATTGGCCACGGCCAACCAACTATACAACACTAGTAAAATATCACTTATTTTTCTATGGAATTTGTGACTTATCGAAAATACTTCTGATGAAAAATTCCATATTTTTGATGGCACTCTAATGGATACGCCCGTTAGAAATTTGCATGTTCTTATAATAGTGTATAAGAGCTAGGAGAATTTCGTCCATTACAATTATTAAGAAAAAAAATCTTCTCTTTTTAATCAAAACAAAGCAAATATTATCATATTTTTAACCAAAATAAACTCACCACTCACTGGTGAAAGAGGAGAGAGAAAGGACCAACTGAAGTCCCCGGTGACTAACCATGGTCCCTAGAAAGGCGAAAGCGGAAAATCGCTTATACCGACCAACAACAGCTTAGCTTAGTAGCAACACTCTCTCTACCGGCCGAAAAGCGAGAGAAACCCCATCCCTCTCTTTCCTTTTTTTGCCCCCATGTCGCCATACGAGAGTTACATGAGGACGTAAAGAAGGAGGATCGATATGAACATCATGAGTTGTCCCGTAATAAAACTAGTTGTTGCTGATAAAGCAAATATTATCATACTCCTATTACTTACTATTCTAAACAAAAATATACAGAGTAATGGGGAACTAAAGAATATAAATGATTAAGATGATGTCCTTATAGTAAGGCTACTAGTCCCACATTTGTTCATCTGTTTTCAGTCAAATTAGGCCATGGGATTCTCCCATCCTTTTTATTATGAACATAATATGGCCCATTACATTGTGCATGTGTACTCAAGTTGCTGAAGAAAGTGTCGAAGCAACGATAAAATTGTCTTCGTAGATCATGAGTTCGAATCGTGAGTGTAGTTACCTAGATTGTTTATACCCAAACCCTGCATAGACGCGGAATGCTTTGTGCACCGAGCTGTTCACCTTGCACTCAAGTTGTTGAAGGAGTCTTGGAGCAACGTTAAAATTGTCTTCATGTGACCTATAGGTCATGTGTTTGAGTCGTGGAAGTAGTCACTAATACTTGCATTAGCCTAGACTGTCTACAACATAGTACTTAATTCTTTACAGTGCGACTCTTTTTCGGACTTTAAATAAACACGGGATGCTTTGTGCACCGGACTAACAACCGTGTACTCAAGTTGCAACTGTTTGGGCAAAGTTAAGTGGCTAGATTTGTTATCTACCCACCCATTTTGTTTTCATTCTAATCAACCAAACTTAGTAGGGAAAAAATAAAGAATTCTTTTATAAAAATAATAATGATTACAAGGAACATTAGTAGCCTAATTAGTAGAAGTATGAAGGAAATTTCCATTCAACAAGAATAATCATAGATTACGCGTATCAGTTTAAATGGAATTATTCCTAATGTGAAAATTAGCAATTTTAATGAGATTCTTTTTTTTAATGTTTGAGAAAAAGTGACATATTGAAATTTCTTTGCAGTTTAGGTGCCTTTTATTATTCAAACCCCTTAATACAACTTGGTAGAATAAAGAACAATAAATTATTAGTCATCATGAACAAATTTAAAAATAGCTTTTAAATGTTAAAATGATAGTTATATACTTATATTCATCTTATTGCTGGGAATAATTAAAATTTCAAAATATTGTATGTGTATACGACGTCTAATCATTTTGATGATGCAAAACTGACTTATCGTATGCAGCAAACTCGAATAACTCTGACTTTGGAAGGCACATGAATCTATATGCTATATTACCAGTTATTAATGAGGCTTGAACCATTCACCTCAACTATAGAAAACACGACGCTCACCACACCAAGTAAGCTAGCACTCAACCTCAATGCCTCCCCAATTACGAAGTGCTTTTAGTGATTTCCTTTTTAGTTTTTCACAAGACATCTCGTATTCATTTTAGAACTCGTCTAATCTGGATGCACGCTAAACATTTTACTTTGAAGATAAAATGCTATTTATCAAAGGCAATTATGTTTTCAATGTTCAAACTCCCAATCTTCCAAAACAAAATAACATTTACTATTTCACCACAATCGTTGTCCATGTTTTTTTTTAGGAAATATTTTTATTTTAGTTTATTTACGATTGTTCACTTCATGGTAAAACGAAAAAAAAAGAAATTAAAAAGAAAGACGCGTAAGACACGAAGAATAAAAGTGGAACGTGCAATGATTTTGTCTGGTGGTTCCAATTTTATTCTTTTTTTCTTCAAACTTTATATTAGTAGTAATTTTATTTTATTTTTTGCTTTGCTTGAATGGATTAAGAAATATGATGTGATTTATTAAAAAGCATATTTTGATAAGATTCTTTGTCTGGTCTTTAAAGTACTCATCATTGTTAAAACTGAAAAAAAAAAAAAAAAAAGAAAAAAAAAACTAAAAAGATGATAAAGATTCTTTCGTTGAAGGGGCATTTTCAAAGAAATATGGCTCTTGGCGTTTGAGAATATGTCGACCTAGGTCGAAATTGATGGGAATCCTATTGATAAAGAAGAGGTATGAACGTCGTCTCTTAGTTCAATCCATCTTTTCCGACTTTTCCAATACACTTTTGATAAGAAAAAAAATCTCTCGCCACAAAGAAAAGATCAAAAGTCTAGCTTTTCTCTCACTTTGTTCGAGTTGAATTACATCTACAAACATGTTGCAGTTTATTCTTTTCAAATAGTATTAAACTAGATATAATAATAGCATTTTTGGTACATAATTGTGTTAAGTTTGTGATCTTACTCGATATACAATATAATTCTATATATATATATATATATATATATATATATATATATACCCGGAGCCTGGAGAAGGAGCATGATGATTTCATTGTACAAGAATAAGGGTGACATCCAATATTGCAACAATTATAGGGGTATCAAGTTGTTGAGTCACACCATGAAGGTCTGGGAGAGGGTTGTGGAGTTGAGGTTAAGAGGAATTGTGACCTTTTCTGAGAATCAGTTCGGTTTCATGCCAGGACGATCGACTACTGAGGCTATTCATCTCGTGAGGAGATTGGTGGAGAAGTATAGGGAGAGGAAGAAGGATTTGCATATGGTGTTTATCGACCTAGAAAAGGTCTACGACAAAGTTCCCAGGGAGGTTCTTTGGAGGTGCTTGGAGGTTAGGGGTGTACTCGTGGCTTACACTAGGTTGATCAAGGACATGTACGATGGCGCAGAGACTCGAGTTAGGACATCGGGGGGAGATTCCGAGCAATTCCCTATGGTGATGGGGATTGCACCAGGGATCATCCCTTAGCCCCTTTTTATTTGCCTTGGTGATGGATGTGTTGACGCGACAAATTAAAGGTGAGGTGCCCTGGTGTATATTATTTGCAGACGATGTAGTTTTGATTGAGGAGACCCGTGAAGGAGTTAATGACAAATTAGAGGTTTGGAGACAAACCCTGGAGTCTAAAGGGTTTAGGTTGAGCAGGACCAAGACGGAATATGTGGAGTGCAAGTTCAGTGAGGTGACATCTGTGACCGACGTGGAAGTGAAGCTTGACACGCATGTCATCCAAAAGAAATAGCTTCAAGTACCTTGGGTCTATTATCCAAGGTAATGGTGAGATTGACGAGGATGTGACCCATCGTATTGGTGCAGGGTGGATGAAATGGCGGCTCGCATCCGGGGTCTTGTGTGATAAGAAGGTGCCTCTCAAACTGAAAGACAAGTTCTACAGAGTAGCAGTTAGACCAGCTATGTTGTATGGGGCGGAGTGTTGGCCGGTTAAGAACTCCCATGTTCAGAAGCTGAAGGTGGCTGAGATGAGGATGTTGCGCTGGATGTGTCGGTTTACTAGGAGGGATAGGATTAAGAATGCGGATATTCGAGAAAAGGTGGGAGTGTCTTCAGTGGAAGACAAGATGCGGGAGGTGAGGTTGCGATGGTTTGGACATGTGATAAAGAGAGGCACAGAGGCCCCTGTGCGGCGGTGTGAGAGGCTGGCTATGGATGGGTTTACGAGAGGTCGTGGTAGATCGAAGAAATATTGGAGAGGGGTGATTAGGCAGGATTTGGTGCATTTGAAGCTTACCGAGGACATGACCTTAGATATGAAGGTGTGGAGGGACCAGATTAGGGTAGAAGGTTAGTAGGTTGGTTGGCTTCTTTGTAGGGAGGAGTGTAGTATTTTGTTGCTTTTTTAGTAGTTGTAAGGCTACGCTTGTAGCTTTTGTTTCATCTGCGCCGGCTACTTGCTAGTGCCTTGTGTAGTTAGATTATTATATTATTTTGTTATAGTATAGTTTTGTGCTTATCTACGGTTTTGTTTAGTGGTTTTATATCTTGGACTGTTTTGAGCCGAGGGTCTATCGGAAACAACCTCTTTACTTCACCCTTGTGTAAAGGTATGGTCTGCGTATATTCTACCCTCCCTAGACCCCACTTTATGGGAATATACTGGGTATGTTATTATTGTTGTTGTTATATATAGAGAAAATAGCCTAAAACCCCCCCAATCTATACTCGAAATCCCAACTACACACTCCAACTTCACGGGTGTCCTATCACCCCCCTGAACATTTTATTTCTCTATTTAATACACCCCTGAGTACTTATCTGTTCACATACACCAAATATATTGAGTAACATGTTTACACGCGCGGGCCCCACTTCTACCTTTTCTTTTCCCCCTTTCTCCTCTTCTTCTTCTTCTTCTTCTTCTTCTTCTTCTTTTCTTCAATCCCAAAAGCTATGTTTTTTCTTCTTTTCTTCCCATTCTCGTTCTTCTTGTTTTCTGCAATTTTAGAATCCAGAACAATTTTTTTTTTCTTTTCATTCTCTTTCTCGTCGGTCAAGATTTTCCGATGAGGATGTTTTGAGAATGAATTTAGAGGTCTTCAACATTATTTATAAATTGTTTGACTATATTTTGTTAATAGAAAGCTTATTATAATAGCTTCGAAGTGGTACTTTAATGGCTGGTTGTTAATTTTGAAATTGGGTGTAAGCACGTTGAGGAGAAGAGAAAGAGAAGTTGTGGCGGCGACGGCTAGTGGGGTGGGGGTAGGGGGTGACGATTTGAATAGGAGGTGGGGGTTAGATTCTTGATTTTTTGATCTTTGATTCTTGAATTTTGTGGGAATTGGACAATGGGAGAAGAAAAATGGGTGAGAAATTTATATGGAGAGGAAATGGGGGAAGGTGAAGAAGAATGGAGAAGTGGTGGATCCATTGGAGATGGTGGTGGCAGCGCCAATGTCGACGGCGACGGCGGACTTAGGGTAGTGAGTGGTGGAGAAATGTATGAAGAAGAAAGAAAAATAAATAATTTTAAAAAATAATAATTAATATATATAAAAGAAATATTAAAAATAAAGATTTAATATTTATTTTTGGTGCTCACTCTCTCAAAGAGAGTGAAATACACTCACTTGCCACGTCAGCATTTAGGTAGATATATATTCCACTTTAAAAATGTTTAGGGGGGTAATAAAATCCGTATAAAGTTAGAGTGTGTAGTTGGAATTTCGGGTATAGGTTGGGGAGGCATTTGGCCATTTTCTCTTATATATATATATATATATATATATATATATATATATATATATATATTATTTTTTTTTGAATTATTATTTATCCTGTTCATCTCTCTCTCTTAATATATATATATATATATATAATCCAAAAGAGAAAAGAAAAAGAAAGTAGAAAAACAGAAGACTTCATCACAGTTCATCTTGTCTGTGTGTAGTTAAAAAGTAGACACCAAAAATAACAAGATATTTCATGTTTTTTTTTTCTTCCATTTTGAAGCTTCATAGGAATTGCTCTCAAAGAATGAAAACAAATTTCAGTACAAAAAATGGACAAGTTTTGCTGTCTTAATTGTCCTTTTTCTTCAACTATCATCATTCATATGCTTGGTTAAGCTGTCATTTTCTCATCATATAAATATATATTAATTATCCAAACATACATCTCCTGATATTTAATAAATCCATCTAATTAATTAGGAAACTAGCTAAATTTGCTCATATTATCGATTCCAAGTTTGAATTAAAAAAAGACTTGTTAAGTTGATAGCTAATGTAAAATCTAGTCAATTTATGATGAATCCTCTACTTATGTTACATTAAAATGTTGTATCAATAGCTACATGAAAATTAATCAATCTCATCAATTTGATCGAATTTCAAATAGTTTCTCTCTCTGTTTAGAATAGTGAAACATTCGATCAAGATTTTCTCGCTTCACGCATTTGGCCTCTCGCTCGAATCAAAATTTTGAAGACAACTTTAGAGGAATGCTTAATAGAAACTTTAACGCTAGGAAGAAAGCCTTTCTTTCATAATTAAATAAAATCGTCTAAGTTAAGGATTCAAGATTGATGATACAAAATTCCGTGGTACTTTTAATTGATCATAAATTGCATATTACAATATTTCATTGTAATCCTTTTTGCAAGTTAAGCTTTTAAATGTGAAAAATCAAATGATAATCGAGAAAATGAAATGTAAGATTGAATTGTCGAAGCCCTTTGTTCACATAATATCAGTCTCATTTATCCAGAGAATATTAATTGTGGTAGGTTGACAATCAAGACAAAACTAATTAAGTTATGATGAATCCAAATCCACATAAAATTACGTTATTTTTGTTATATATAATTAGCTACATATAAATAAAAGGGATAATTTCAGAGACCTCCCCTTAGGTTTGACTTTATCACACTGACTTTCCTTGTGGTTTACGATATTATACTTACCTCCCTCATTTTATTTTTTGGTAACAATTCTCTCAATTTGTGTATTAAAAATATAAAATTTTATGACGTGACTAATTTACCCTGAGCAAAGTTTGATCATATATACAATATTAGAAAAATCCAACATTTGGCACTGAGCAAAGTTTGATCATATATACAATAAAAAAAATACAACTTTTCTTTAGTTTCCCCCTCATTTCACTATTTAAAAAAACAAGAATTAGAGTCGGATAAATTTTGTAGTTAAACACCAAAATATGCCATTAATCCTATTTTAGCGATTGATTAGCAATGTATTATTATAAACTTATGTTAGCTACAAACAATTTAACAACAGATTACTGACAATTCATAGTTAATTTCAGTTTTTTTGTAATGACCTCATGAGAGCATATATTACATTATTCAGAAAAGTATTAATGGGGTGATTGTGAAGTATATCTAAGCTATTTTGGAGTTTGCTCTAATAAACATAACAAGAAGATATTGATATATAAAGCAAATAAAAACATGTTTTTTCATGTCTATTTTATATTTTCTTGTGACCACAGAATATTTAAACAGTTTAATTTTTTCTTTTGGATATTTGAAGTGATATGACTCATCAAAAGAGATAATTAAAAAAGAAAAAAGAAAACAGCTAGCTATAGTTTGGCATTGGCAAAGTTGTAGGCAAGATTTGGGAATGTATAACTGGCAATGTACCTCTTCTTATGTGATTTGGCTTGTTGGTGGAGTATCAAATTAATTTTTAATGATGCTCTCATTGACTTAATTAAAATTACCCTTTGTTACAAAAAATTGAAATTGCTTGGTATTATTAAGTTTTAGTTTACTTTGAAGGGGAGTTTGGCGTAACATAATAATGGATCAAGAGGTCATTGATTCAAGTTGTTAAAATGACATCTTGCAGAAATATAAGGTAAAAATATGAATACAAGAATCATTATGATTCGGCCCTTCCTTTCGGATGTCATAGATAACGGAAAATTAACGCATTGGGCCGATTTTTTTCCCTTCCTTTCCGATACCCCGTAAGTTTCTATTGGCTCCTAAAGTCCGGATATCGAGTTTTAGTTCATGCAATTGGAATTCAGGAAAACAAAGTTTGAGATGAATTTTTTTTTACTTCTTCATGTATTTACTTCTTCTTCTAATTTTGAATTTGCTTAGTGAAAATTCTGATTCCGTCACTGTTCTGCCGTGATGATGTGGGGTATATCAAAGACATAATTAGATAAGATATATGGTCACACACACTTCAACAAAAATTCCCACCCTTCAGAGTCTCAACAAAAGTACTACTTACAATAATATATTAGAAAAAAAGGTAAAAACATCACTTAATAAAGAAAATAGATGTTAACTACAGACAAATTTCGTTTCTAAACAATAAATTCATTGCTAATCCTATTTAGTGATGAATTAACAATAGACTATTAAAAATTTATGTTAACTACGAGCAATTTAACGATGAAGGTCATAGCTAGTTCCCTTTTTTCCAGGGAGGAATAGTAGCGTTGTTGCCTTGTTGGTAGAAAATCTTAGGCTAGACATGCTTCTTCACCTTGATTTTATTATACTTTACTTGAGAGTTGAGTCTACGATCTATCGGAAATAGTTTTTCTCAGTGGCTTAGCCACATATAAAGTGAAGGGTAGTCATTTGAACACCTTTTGTCAAAAAATTATGCTATATATACAGAAAATTATACAAAATATATAGATAACAAATTACTTTTTGTATGTATATGTTAATTCTTGAACATCGATCCTTAGTGAAGTTCCTCCACCGGTCTCTCTACCTTCCTAAGATAAGAACAAGGCTGTTTACACACAATCTTTTCCAAATTCTACTCGTAAAATTAAGTTTATTGTTGTTGGTTTTTATCTTAAAAGAGAAGAAACGCCCACGAGTTCATGTGAAAACGAATGATGAAACATCTCTTTTACTTTAATAGAATCCTAATTATTTCTGTGCCAAAAAGTAAAGTACCTACTGAGGCAATTTCCTATCTGCTTCTTTATGTCTACTTGTTTTCTAAGAATAGGAAAAAGAAAAGTAGTACAAATAGTTTCAGACAAAATTGTCTTTGTTTGATTTCATAAAGTTAGCATGGACATCAAGTGCAGGCTGGCTGTACAGGGCCTGTTCAAAACAAGACAATAGGCCCAAAAACACCCTTTAATCATTATTCCTTCTTTTCCCCAAGTCTGTGCCACTACCTTTTTTTATTATATAAAATTAACCTACAAGGAAAAAGATTGTGTTTATATATATCCATGACAATCATACTTAATGATAATTAAGGATATTAGCAAATTGAAGAAGAAAAAAAGATATGAGTTTGAATGGTCAATTACTCCTCCATCAAATGTTGTGGTGGAGCGGTAAGTAATCTTCCATCCTTAACAAAAGATTTCGAGTTTACGTCTGGGATATAGAGTCAGCTTTGATAGAGAGCACTCTACTCCACAATATGAGACTTTTCAGTGCGAATCCGAATTAGTCGGGTCCCAAAGAGGATACGAGACATCGGTTGTGAAATCAATTTTTTTTATAAAGGTTCACTTTTTATTTCATTTATGGGAGTTTGATGGTCTATAAAACATCCTTAACGATTGATCGGCTCATGCTTGAGCATGATAAATCGACTTATTGTCAATCTACTTTCAAATTTCACATGAGAATGAAAAACTGGAGCATTTCATCCATGGATGAAGAATCACGAACATAATAATTTCTGATTGACTTTGTTCTCGGAGAATTTTTTGGTAGATATTATATTTGGCAATAGATAAAAATGATAACTAAACTGTTATTACGAGTTAAAACTCACTGATAATATAAATAATTTTTGCACTATCAGTATATTAACTCAAATCCAAGAGGAATGAGCCATGTGGAGTGAAGATCAGAAAGGTGAGTAGTGGTGGGGGAGAATTTAGGTTAAGATTAATGCTGGCATGTAAGAAGTGTCCTTTAACATTTAGACAAAAATGACAAATACAACTTTGTTGAGTATGGGCATGTCATGTACATTACAACTTATGCCTTAGCTTGTATTATTCCAAGTGGTCCCTAAAGATGAAACACCACTTATCAATGCCTAAAGGATGTCAAAAATAGACCACTTTGGAAAAATGGGGATGTTGGGCATTGTGAAGGGAAGAAGCATGGAGGAATGTAGTAATAGCTCAACAAAGTTTTTTTTATTTTATATATATATATATATATATATATATATATATATATAAAGCATAATACATAAACGTGTCCTTTAATTTGACCTCAGTTGGTATTAATTATCTCTCCAACTTTGCATGTGCACAAATAGACGCTTAAACTTGTATAAAGTTGAACAAATAGATACATACATCCTATATGATATAATACACACATCCTTTGTACGCTTTTCGACTATCTCATCGAGTAGCTGTTACCTTTCACTCGACCAAGATATCAAGTAATTTAGTCCACCATACTTGGGCAGATTGCTCTATATTTTACTTTGTGTTTAAGTTGGTATTGTTCCTACTACCAAGTGTTAGAGAGAGTGTTGATCTTAAACAATTGGTAATGTAAATAATATATGCTAAAATAATTGAATAAAATGAATCAATTCTTAAAGTTACCGGAGGGTGCACGGATGAAGCTACAATTTAGCTTACGAACTTGGCAAAATTCATTAAGCTGTCTTTTTCATAAACTCAAAATTCTAGCTTCGTCTCTGAACGTACGTACGTGGCTCATACATAGATAGGGGCTGAGTCACCTATCTTTGCATTGAATTCCGTGGGGATTCTGTAGTGAAAGACTAGTACTTCATGACCACCAGCCAAACTAACAAGGACCACTAATACTACTTTATTATCTACACAAATTGGTCCACCAATTTTTGTTACATTCCTCACACTCCATATCTTCAGATATATATACATTATATACTGTGGACCAATTCTTATGCTATGAAAGGATATATATATATCCTAACCAACCCCACCCCCCATGTGCTAATGGTACAAAAAATATGGTGCTCAATGTGTCTATATTTCATAATTGAGGCCCCTCTTATGTAGTAACAAGTACTATTTGTTAGCTGGCTAACATTCATGCACAACCCAATGTCATTTATACATTGAAAAATCAATAAATTGTATAATTTTTCTGAATACACTTTTTAAGTTACAACCATGTTTTTATGTAATCAATTCTACTTCTCACAAATATTATCAGCTCTAACATTAGTATACTATTTTTTCCATAAGAGAATCCAAATAATCTTATAAGAAGATGTTTCCGTTTTTTTGGCTTTAAGCTCGACTCGAAGCTATCGCTTGAACAGGGCAAAATTAATCGATTTGCATAATAAATTCTGACTTCTCTTCTCAAGAGTGTGTGTACAGAATAAAGAGAGTATCAATACACCCCTATACCTAGGGCCTTTAGTTTTCAACGAAAAAAAGAAAGAAATTACTTCCAACTAGGTTTTTTTCGCTAACCTTAACCCAATGAATGGTAGGCTGGCTAAAGATAATTGAAACGAAATCTTTTTTAGTAATCAGAGATAGGTAAGGAGCTAATGGGCATACCACCAGTTTCTTATAACATTCGATTAGACTAATTTGAATTTTATCATGTAAATTCACAAAGGAAGTTAGACGACGCTTCATCCAGAAAGTTTCTTGTCCTCGAGATTTTAAATTCAGAATTTCTGATCAAGAATGAAGATGTCTCAGTTATTCCACCAAGTTAAAATGATTTTTAAAATGTAACAAAATTCTTGTGATAGGTTTTCATCACACATTTCCACATAAAACAAGATTTGGGTCAATGCACACGAGTGTGAGTTCCCCCTTTGCTGTAGTTTACAGTGAGTGGGTCCAAATTCAATGTCGTTGTTTGGATTTGGCTAAATTTGGGCCCAACACCAATATCTTTTCTGGTTTCAGGAAATTATATGGGGTGTCCTTTTAAAGTAGTGTTCTTCAATTTTTGCCCCCCATAAGAAAAGTATTCAAGGAATACCCTTTTTCACCTTTAGGTATACTTGAAAGTACCATTTTGCCCTTCACTGCCTATTCTTTACACGCGTCTGTTTTAGTCGCTTTTCTTTTTCTTCTTCGCCTATGTTTCAGTCTTTTTTCTTCTTCTTCTTCGCCTATATTTTTAGCCGGGCCGGGTCTCGATTCAGAAAGATGAAGGGACCAAAAGTCTAAATAGGGGGTCTTCTTCACTTCTGTTTCAGTCACTCCGTCATTCTCTTTTATGTGATTTCTCTCCGTTTCTCCAGTTGTCTCTGGCCTCTCTTCTCTTTGCCTACCAAATTTCTCTATAGTCCAATATGTTCAGTTCATCTCCTCATCCTATCAATGGAACGAAGAAAAAAGATTGTGAGTTTAACTGTAAGTGTTCGTATTCTATTGTTCTTGCCATTAATTTTTTTATGTTATTTTATTTATTGTGTTGTGTTGTTTCTCTAGGTCTAACTCTTACCTTTGAGGCAACTGTTATGACTTATCTATTAAATAAAACACAAATATTCTAGTGTCAATTGTTGCCTTATCTGGTAAGGGAATAGAATAGAGATCATGTCTAACTTGTTCTCTTAAAAAGTCTTTCTGGCTACGCTTGCCTTGAAGGCAAGATTTGTAGAGCATCTTATAGGTAAAAACACAATCTGGAAGCATCAACTCTTGCCCATGGGCCATAGCTTGTTCTCTTAAAAGTCCTTTGGCTAATCTTGCCTTGAAGGCAAGAGTTGTAGAGTATGTTATAGGTAAAAACACAATCATGGTAGCATCAACTCTTGCTCATGGGGCATAGCTTGTTCTATTAAAAAGTCATTTGGCTAAGCTTGCCTTGAAGGCAAGAGTTGTAGAGCATCTTATATGTAAAAACACAATCATGGTAGCATCAACTCTTGCCCATGGGGCATAGCTTGTTCTATTAAGTCCTTTGGCTAAGCTTGCCTTGAAGGCAAGAGTTGTAGAGTATCTTATAGGTAAAAACACAATCTGGAAGTATCAACTCTTGCCCATAAAAAGTTTTTTGGCTAAACTTGCCTTGAAGGCAATATTTGTAGAGCATCTTATAGGTAAAAACACAATCTGGAAGCATCAACTCTTGCCTATGAGGTCTAGCTTGTTCTCTTAAAAGTAATTTGGTTACTCTTGCCTTCAAGGCAAGAGTTGTAGAGTTTGTTATAGGTAAAAACACAATCTGAAAGCATCAACTCTTGCCCATGGGGCATAGCTTGTTCTCTTAAAAAGTCTTTTTGGCTAAGCTTGCCTTGAAGGCAATATTTGTAGAGCATCTTATAGGTAAACACAAATCTGGTAGCATCAACACTTGCCCATTGAGCGTAACTTATTCTCTTAAAAGTCCTTTGACTAAGTCTATCCTTTATATAGAGTATCTATTAAATGAAGACACAAATCATGTCTTTTTTTTTTATAAAAGGTTATATTTTTTTGATGTATTAAGTGGCTTATTTTCAGCAGAAAGAACACCAACTTTTTGAGTTTGAACATTGGTTTGCTGCAAAAGGTGCTTGGGGTGGAGATCCAAACTATAAAACTGTTATTAGGTCATTCTTAACCGAATCACAGATGGCGATACTGAACCGTGGAGTATTTGGTAACTTCATGAAACTTGATGACATAAATATTAGTTGGAATTTGCTGCATTGCTTACTGCTCTCGCAAATTTCTTGCGATGATGATAGGTTAATTAGATTTAGGATTTTTAATCATGAATGCACCTTTAATTTTGAGGCGTTTCAGTTAGTAACTGGGTTAGCTGTTTGTGCGGGTGATTTTGGTGTTGTATCTACCATGCCAAATCGACTTTTAAACCGTTATTTTCCAAATCATTATGCGATCACATTGTGTGAGTTGCATGCATTTCTCAATATAGATTCAACCATCTGTGGATCATGTTTTTTGGATAGCGACAGTGATGCTGTAAAGATTGCTGAACTATACATAATTGAAAGAGTTTTTCTAGGTCGTTCTGAAGATTGTAGGACCTATTTTAAAAACACAATCTCGTAGCATCAACTCTTGCCCATGGGGCCTATTTTCTTGTCTAAAGTGAGGAAAGTTCAAGATTGAAGAGAACAGTTTAGTTTGTACTAGTACGTACCTTGGCTAATTTACTCGATGATATGTGAGGTGCAAATGCGCGAAATATCAGGCTGCTTCCTTTAATGAAAATGATATTTATTTTAATAGTTAATTTTTTTTTGTCTCAACACTTGGATGTTATCTTCTACTATTTGAGGAAGAAGGCCAAATATGAACCTGGTCTCGTTAAGTTCACTACAATGGACTTTATATTTGATAACAAACTTGTCACTCTTTATAAGGACTTTGAGACAAATCAGAAAGATTTCTTTGTCATCCCCGAAAAATATCAACTCGAGGAGTATATTAGAGGTTTTATTTGCGATGCAAATATAGCGTGGAACAAGGTTGACCACGTGTTGTTTCCAATTTATGTTCCGAGGGGAGGTGTTGGAATGGGACACTGAATTTTGAGAATATTTACCTTCAATAACTGATGCATTTATGTCTATGACTACAATCGTGTAAATCGTCATCGTGAAAAAAGTATTAAGAAGATGGTATTACATTACAAAGTATTGATACCATACTTTTTGGAAAGAGCCAATTTCTATGTTGAGAATGACATTGACAAATCTGCTTGTGGCGATTTGGAGATTGAATTGGTTGATGAGCTGCCACAACAAGTCGATTGGTATCTTTTTCTATATATTTTTTAAATCTTCATTTTTGCTTCACTGTTTTTTTCCTGATTTCCATTTCAACTCATGTATAATATACTTCTTCTCTTTTCTTTTTTACAGTGATTGTGGAGCATTTGTTTCCGCCTTTTCTAAATACTTTATTCATGGTAAGAAAATTTCAAAAGAACTTGACATTGGAGTAGTTCGCATCAGATATGGAGCTCTGTTGTGAGATTATGGAAGGAAAAAATAAGAAGTTGGTGCAACAATCGAGATTACAGAAAAAGTTGACAAATTCTTCGGGAAGAGGAAAAGGAGATGTGAGGAAAAGTAGTTTAATTTTTTTAGTTTTAACGTAGAATCAGTGCACCTATCAAGGCTTTTTGATTGACTTTGTTGTATTGATGCGATAATGTAAAGTACAGACAGTTTTTGGAAACTGAATTGTCCATTTTTTATGCGATAATGTGAAGTACAATGATGTTACTAATCTGGGGGTATGTCTTCTTATAGTTGGTTTTTTTTTTTTGAATTTTTAAAGCATGTGAACTAAATTTTGCCTCTAAGGCAGCAGTTATAACGTACCTCATAACTTAAGATTCACTAAAAATGATGTAAATTGTTGCCTATGAGTCATCTAAAAAAACTCATGATTAATTGAATCATATCTATTAACAATCTTGTAGCATCAATTTTTGCCCATGGGGCGTAACTTGTTCTTCTGGGCTAAGTCTTGCCTCTAATGCAACAGATATAGAGTATCTATTAAATAAAGACAAAGTCTTGTACCTTCAACTCTTGCCCATGGGGCGTAACTTGTTCTTTAAAAAAAGTCTTGCCTCTAGGGCAAGAGATGTAGAGTATCTATGAAATAAAGATAAGAGTCTTGTACCTACAAGTCTTGCCCATGGGGCGCAACTTGTTCTTTTGGGCTAAGTCTTGCCACTAAGGCAAGAGATGTAGAGTATTTATTAAATAAAGACAGAGTTTTGTACCTTCAACTCTTGCCCATGGGGCGTAAGTTGTTCTTTAAAAAAAAGTCTTGCCTCTAAGGCAAGAGATGTAGAGTATATATTAAATAAAGACAGAGTCTTTTACCTACAAGTCTTGCCTTTAAGGCAATAGTTAAGGAGTATCTTGTGGTATTATTTACATCACATCCCTTGCCTTTAAGGCAAGAGTTAATATAGAATGTTTTCATATACCGTGATGTCCTTTAAGATAAACACACTGCTTCAACAGGTAATAACTTTCCCAGACAACCAATAAGAAAACATTGAGTTAAATACTCCAGCACAAGTTAAAATTGACAACCAATAAGAAAACATTCATGCAACTTGTTTGTTAAAACTCACAACTACTTGTTACTAACTAAATGAATGTACTAAAGAATCCTGGTATATTGGCTACTTAAATCCAAGTACTCAAATAAAAATTAAAATTGATTATGCTTTTTTATTTTTCTTTCTCCATCTTCTTGAATATGGGTGGAGAACCGGAGAGTAATGACAATTTGTTCTATTATGTCCAATTCTTTTGCATCTTGAACATCTGAAATTGTTTTTTGAACCATCTGTTCTTTAAGGATATCTGGTTGTTTGTCTTCTCCCTAGCAGAACCTTCACATCCGAGGAATTTGTGATTAGTTCCTTTATACTATCTGGAATAATTCATGATGCTGTACTTCCTACTGGTAGAATTTCTCCCTGATAAATTGTTAGCCAAACTTGTCTTGTGAACCAAGTTGAACAATAGCTAGACTTGTTCATATTCCTGCTATCTATAGTTGCAATGGCGTGTGTGCATGGTAGCTCATCCGTTTGAAACACCAAGCATTGACAATTCCTAGTCTTCAAGTCTACAATATATTGATCTCCTCCTTCTTTTATAATAAATTTTGTTGCATAAATAGGATTTACCTGTAAATAAAAACGATAAATAAATGACAGTAAAGTCAAAAGTCTAAATTTTGATTATTTGCATAACAAGATAGGCAGGAGTTTGAATTAGCTCCTCCTTATCTTATAAAAAAGATATTGTCAATTTCTCTTTTCATAGCTCGCTCAAATTATCAACTCAGCCATATCACATTTTTTTAATTTAAAAAGAAGAACATGAATTATATCTTTCCAGAATTTTCTCCTTTCGTCTAAAGTATAATAGAATCTGTTTTTTCATCTCGATAACAAGCAGTTTCACTAGAGCAAATTCAAACAGTTGCTCTTATGTACTGTTACATTGCTCATTTAGTTACCCAAAAAAAAATTAAAGTAAGATGGAAACACATAATGAAATAGTTGATCCTTAGGTCGAATTCGAACAATTACTATCACGAACGAAATTTAACAAAATGCTCACAGAACACATACACCAATTTAAAATTAAGTTTTCATTTTATGTGGATATCAAGCAATTCAACTAGAGCAAATAATTCCTCTGACAGAAAGTTGTGCCTGTGAGATAAAAAGCTTTTAGAAAAATTACTTACTTTCAATTTCAAGGCAGCTTGAATCTTGTCATTCACCTCCAGTTCTTCCCAACGTGTGATGTCATGGAACGTGCTTTGCGCATCCATTTTTCTTTCATAAAACCAATTCTGTAGTTTGTTCTGAATGTAATCAATTAGGCCCATTATTGGCAGTTTCCTTGCTTTTCTCAGCACAACATTCATGGACTTCACATTATTTGTTGTGAGCATGTTGTACCTCCTATTGGTATGAAATGAACGTGCCCATCTTTCTGATGGCTCCTCTTTTAAGTAGTTTGCAGCAGCTTTGTCAATTCTTTGTATCTCATCCATGAAACTATTAAATTCATTATGCTTGTAGGTTGTTGCTGCATTGTAGAACAGTGACAAAACTACATCTAAAAATTATCTTTGTCTTAGATTTTTCTCCAAGTGATAAATGCATATCCCATGTTGACACTCCGGATAGACATTAGCAATTGCGTTAGCAATAGTGGGTTGACGATTTGAAAGAATGGATAGTTGTTCACGTACCTTTGTTGCATTTCTCAACTGATGGAAGAACCAGTTGTAGGATTCATTATTTTCAGAGTCAGCAATACCAAAAGCCAAAAGGAATATGTTGTTGTTTTCGTCCTTTGACACAGCTATCATGAGGACAACACGATACTTTGACTTCAAAAATATCGCGTTTACCATTATTACCAGCCTACAGTTCACCCACCCGGTGATTGAAGCATCATAAGCAAAAAATGAGTACTTAAACCTGTGTTTGAGCAAATGAATGTTAGTGTCAATTTTTGCATTTGATGTTCATAATAAGTATAACTTCCTGAACCAAATCTTGCCCATGAGACAGGATCTGTGTATTATTTTCCAACATAAGCATAAAAAAGAAAGTAAGTATTTGCCTCTGGGGCAGAATTTTTAAAAACAAACTAAAATCTTGGATAACACACATTCTATGTTTGTTTCAACAAAACTAGCAACTATAACTGAAATCCTACTATCTTTTGAAGAATATAAAATTAGAAAGACCTTTTCTATTGAAGATAACATGTTTGCCCCTGGGGCAGTGGTTCAATAACAAACTAAATATTTACACATGAGGCAGGCACAACAAAAAAAGAAGTATTTGCTTATGGGGCAGGAGTTAAAATACAAACCAACCCTTGCCCATGAGGCAGTAGGAGCTGTGTATATTTTTACAACATAAGCACACAAAGAAAGGATAATTATTTTTTCCATGGTGCAGGAGTTTAAAAATAAACTAACTCTTGCCCATGAGGCAGGAGCTTTATATCTTTTAATAACATATGCACAACAAACAAAGAATAACTTGTTGCCCCTGGGGCAGGAGTTACAGGTTTTTAACAGTTATAGCTAGCGTGTGTACCTGTTCTCATTATCCCTCTTGATGTTTGTGCATGTGGCATTTTTTTCCCCATCATATGAAGATATGATGGCAGCTTATTGTAGTTCTCTTCGGGAGTTCCTCTTATCACCCCATAAGCAAGTTGTATTGTACGCCATCCTTTGTTATAGGATATAGTTATTCCATATCTCCTTTTCATTTCCTCTACCACAAACTTTGGTGTGATTACGTTACTAAAATCCCGTACAAGCTCTAGGATGTAATCACATATCACATTTGTTGTCGCGTTCCTCTGGTCGGATTGTATGAAGTCAATGGAGCAAGTATGTTTCTTTTTATATTTATTGACTTGGAAAAGCAAAGAACCTTTTATCTTTGAAGCATGAAAACTCCAACTACAGTTGTTATCCAAACACCTCAGCCAATATCTCATTTTGCATGATTTAACAACTTTGAATTGTATGTTGCGTGTTATCGCAATATTCGACATACATCTTTTTAAATTTTCTTTGTCCAAAACAACCGATTTCACCTCTATCTCATCCACAGATGTGTTATCTCTTAGAATAGCCGTTTCAATATCCATCACTTTCCTTTTTCTTTTCTGTACCCTCTTAATCTCTGATGGTTGCCCTATTTCTTCAATTGTTTCTATAGGAGTACTGAAAATTTCAATCTCCATTGTTGTAGACATTTACATGACAGAGGTAATAAAAAATCAAACAACAGATACTTATTAACAGTTTTATAAGTCAATTTACTATTAATACAAACAGCACATGAGGAAGGCATAACAAAAAAAGAAGAAGTATTTGCCTATGGGGCAGGAGTTTAAAAACAAACTAACTCTTGCCCATGAGGCAGGAGCTTTATATCTTTTAATAACAAATGCAAAATAAACAAAGAATAACTTGTTGCCCCTGGGGTAGGAGTTACAAACTAAATTTTTGCACATGAGGCAGGCACAACAAAAAAAAAAGAAGTATTTGCCTATGGGACAGGAGTTTAAATACAAAACAACCCTTGCCCATGAGGCAGTAGGACCTGTGTATATTTTTACAACATAAGCACACAAACAAAGAATAATTATATTGTCCATGGTGCAGGAGTTTAAAAATAAACTAACTCTTGCCCATGAGGCAGGAGCTTTATATCTTTTAATAACATATGCACAACAAACAAAGAATAACTTGTTGCCTCTGGGGCAGGAGTTACAAACTAAATTTTTGCACATGAGGCAGGCACAACAAAAGAAGAAGAAGTATTTACCTATGGGGTAGGAGTTTAAATACCAACCAACCCTTTCCCATGAGGCAGTACTACAAATCACATACTCAATTCACCTAACACATAATCAACTCTAATTCTCCAGAAATTGATCAACTCGAATTCTCCAGAAAATAAACATACAAAACCAACTCATCGACAATTTAAGCTTCAACATATCAAATTTTCTGCGATTTTTACCTTGCTGAAATTGCTTAAATTGTAGCTGAAATCGCTTAAATTGTAGCTGAAATCGTAGCTGAAATCACTGCTTTGAAAAGAGAAGAAATCGCAACTCTAATTCATATGTAAAATCGCTAAAATCGTAGGTGAGGAGCAGTCGCTGCTTTGAAGAAGACAGCGTTAAAGCTGCTTCAAAAATCGTTGTATATATGTTATAAAAGAAAGGGCATTTTTGTCCAAAAATATATCAGGAATTAATAAAAGGATATTTTTACAAGACCTTTCTTATGGTACAAAATCACTCCCTTAAATGGGCATTTGTGTGGTTCTCCCGCCTGGTTCAGGTTGTCACCGTACCAATCCTTTAAACCAAATACTATTACATAAATAATTTTAGAAAAAATTACTCGAATTAACGATCTCGGTCCATATATTACTCTTTATAGAGGCTTTGAAAAAATTATATAACATGATGAGATTATGTAATTTTATAGCATATATACACACTTATACATGTTTTTGAATATCTAAAAATCCTAGACATTCAGCTTCTGCTGTGAAAACATATGCATACATACACATATAGTTTGTTCAGACATATATATGCATACAATTACAATCAGATACTGTATCAGTGAGATTTTCAGTTAGAATGAAATATTGTCTATGCACAAATACATGTATTCTGTTATGTTTGAAATCAAAGTATTGCTACGTTTTGAAATATAACAAAATCTAGCTATTGTTTTACAAAAACAGACTCTAATAACACTATTTACAAAATTTTCTCTTGTGTAAATATACTTTATACTATTCGTGCATAAAATTTGAAATTTAAATTTTATAAAGGAAATAAGTTGTTGGTGAAGCCACGTGGATGTTTCCAACACCATTTGTGGACTGTACTGGGCCAAGGCCCATGTCTCTGACATAATTTGGAGCCCTTTCACTCTAATCAGGGCCTTTATTGCTTGGATTGTGACTTCTCACTCACTCTCACCAAAATTCTTAGTTGGTTCTTATTTTTAATTTACTACTAATCAATTTAGGCAAAGGTGGAGCCAAGAATTGATGTTTATGAATTCGAAATTCTAGTTCGTTAATTTAAATTAATAATTATATGTATTTAATGAATTTCTTAAGACAAATCCAGAATTTAGGCGAAAGTTATTAGATTCTGCCGAACTCGTGACCAACAGACTGGCTCCGCCCCTGAGCTTAGGCAATGTTTGGAAACGAGTTTTACCACATATCCTAAAGGATTTTGGTTTATATTTGAATTGAGGTTGGAAAAAAGAGTGTGGAGTTGAATAAGCTTTTTTAGCCCTAAAATTTGTTCTACTAGGGGCATATTAAGTATTGCATATTGATATTCTCATTAAATGCCTATATAGTTATGTTGGTTATATCGTCTATCACAATTATTCTGATATTCATGTTTGTTGAAAAATCTATTTCGCTATCGTGTTGTATTTGACCAATCACGTGTTTCCTTTGGAAAGATAACATTTAGATTTCGCGTATTAGAATTATATTGAAATTATAATATCGTTTCTAAAATTGGAAGAGAGAAGAGATCTTATGTCGTAGGTTAAGCTAATGAACTTGTTTTAGGGATATAATTAACATATCGGACAACTTGACACAAGGTTAAAGGACCTAATCATCATATTCAACGACAAATCATATATATATATATATATATATATATATATATTGGTATAAATAAAAATTATTTAGCTACTTATTTTGGAAAAAATAAAGCTTTAAACCTTGGATCACATGAGGGTTTGATAATATTTTCATAAAAACACCTTATGGAGAAAAAACATTGACTTTAGATGGGTTAGAATTCTAACATTGTGTCAGGACCTACGGGTCAAGGGACAATCTCAGGTATACAGGTTTCATGGGGCGTAGCCGCGTAGGCCTCCCAAAAGCCAACGGATGTGCAAAGGTTTTCTCGAGCAGGACGGAGATTGGCCCTTGAGTGCAGAGGGGGAAAATATTCGATTGTACTAAAAGATTTTGTTCAAAATCTTGGACATTTGTTCCCAAATGGGCTATTCACACCATATGGATATGGGATTTCACATGGCTCTGAAATAAAAAAATGGGCCTAAACTCTAGAACATGGACCACTAATAACAAACTTATATATCACCTACTCCAAAATAAAGAAGGGTAACTAACAAGAAATACTCATTTAAAAAATATTACACTTTATACGTACTTAAAAAAATATTTATAAAATATACAGTAAGTATGTACGATTTATAACTTCGGCATGTTATATACCTTAATAATACATAACTGTGTGATTTGAACTGTTGTAAACCTTCGAGGTATACAATTATGTGAATCGTATACTTTCAATGTATACAATGTACAAAAATTATAATGTGTTTTGTCAAGCTAATTTGATTTTTCATAGATGGCAAATGACAAATTAATGCACTAATTTTCGTCATGTGCTGGGTTTTATGGAAGGACTGAATCATATTAGCTCTATTATATACAATCTTAATTAGTATTTTTGCTAAAGATTATTTTCACGACTTGAAAAAAAATATTTAAATTGAAGGACATTTATTTTCTCCAATCGGCTATGAACACCCTATGGCAAACATAGACCTATAATCCACGCTCATTATCATAAAGGATCAACGTTGAAACTTGATCTTAGACAAAAGGTCGAGAAAAGTATAATACTGAATGAAACGATAATCAACAACCATACACTTAAATTCTGGATCTGCCTTTTTCGACCCTCCATCTCCCACCCCCTTTTCCAACCTAGCAAAATCCAAAAATATAAAATAAAAACATGAAATCAATGAAAAATTGGAGCAAAATTATTCTTTTCTAGAATTTTTTTGGAATAAGTGGTGTATAATAGCCACGGTATATTGCAATGAATGCTAGAAATCTAGCAATTGTAGTGATCAGCTGGAGAATGTTTTTCAGCATTTAATAAATTTCAAAGGATTAAATTTTGGGCTAACAATTGAATGTGATTGGAAAAACATTTCAATACCATTGGTTTTTTAAAAAAAATCATTTTTATTCCCTCAATTTCTTTTTCACTATCAATTTCAATATTCCCAATAATTGGATGGAATTAATTCAAATAGAAAAAAATATATACTTTTCTTAACTTAATGACTTGATTTGGACACAGTACCTACAAAGGACCACGTATAAATAATACACCTATCGAGACGAAAGCCAAAGGTGAGTCACATAGGTGAACGTATCAAAACAGTGCTTTCTACAATTATTACTTGTTAGGTCTGGAAATATAAATGCATTTCTATTTCCAAATAGCTGGAGATGTAGGTATTTTCTTGCATAAATGTTCTTACTGATATTTTTACTATCTTGGGAATATTTATTAAAATTGTGTGGTGGATTTGAAGTTCTTTAAACAAAATGAATTGTCTATTCAATAGAAGAAAGTGACAGACCTAATTAAAAAAAAAAAAAAAGAGAGAGAGAAAAAAGTGACACACTCAAATGCAATGATATTAGGAAGTGTCAAATCTTTCTGAATATATATGCAACAATTGACTTCAAGATTAAGAGTTGACAGACTGAATTGGATAATTCATAAAAGTGTGTGTATATCTTTCTGGAAAATCAATTATTAGTATTAAAATGTAGTATTACTTTAAGGTACGTATCGACCTAATTTAGTATTATCGAAGGGTGTGTTGGAATGATAAAGGTTTTTTTATCCAAATTGAAGTCTCGGATTTGAGTCTTAAAGAATAGAGTTCGCTTTGGTTGGAATCATGAAAATCTCACATGATAAGCTTTCTACTCAGCAAACACGAATTAACCGGCCATTATTCTCTAGCACCTGGATGGTTTGAATTTTTCTTTTAGAAATAACGTTCACCGACCACTTTTCGGCCACATAATTGAAAATAGTATTGCTATAGAGTTTCAAATTCTACAAATGGAACACCATCATAATTTTTTAAAATTTCTCTAGTGAAATTTAAAACTCCTAATAATGACTATTTTTTTATTATAAAAATTGAAAATTTGCTATTTATGATTTTTACCCTTAGAGAAATAACTTAATTTGATATGATCTATCAAGCTCTAGGAATATCTCCCTAAATTCTTCATATCATCAGAAACGTTTTTAACGGACTTTTCATTGAAAATATCATACTTTTAATTACGTTTCGACGAAAATACTCATCGCAAATATTTATTTTCTTTAGTAATAGAATTCAGACCCTGAATGTGAAGTGCAAATCTAAATCAGCGGATCGGTGAATTTGAATACCCAAATGGCTATATCAAAAAACAAAATCAATATCAAAATCCTTTTATTTTACTTAATAAAATCTTTTAATTTGACCTACTTGTCCCTATTGCTAGCTCCAATGTGAATTTAATAACAATGATATTCTACTATATATGAGATTTAATTAAACTAGGACAAATTAAGATTAGTGGTGACAAAATCAAGGATTGAGATGGGATTATAAAGCATCATGATATCTTATCATATCAATAATCAGATTTAACTTTATCGTTTAACGTTCCCAAGAACCCTTGAAATTGACAGCTTCGACCATATCATATTCATACATACAACTAATTAATAAACCAAACCTAATTTGGATCAGATGGAAGGTTGAAGTTCAGATACGAGTTCGATTGAAAATTAATTTTTTTTAGTTTAGACAGTAATTGTGACATGAAATTTATTATTAACAACAAACAATATCAATAATATATATTCAGTGAAATTTCACAAATGATGTTCGACAATGATGGTCGACCATGTATACGTAAATCTTATGATCCCTACCTTGTGAACACTACTACAAACATAGAATTTTTCACCACGAATCAATGAATAATTTAATTTATAAAACATAATTTTTTCATCCCATTTTTATTGAACCAACTCATTGGTAAACGCATGGTGGGAAACATATTCTCCTTGAAATACTAAGAAGCTTCTTAATTTTTCAGTGTGAAAATTAGTATATTTTTTCTCAATGATTCAATTAAAATATCTGTGGGAACCACTGAATATTTTTCAGTGAAAAATTTCAATGGAAAAATAGTACTAATTCTTTTAATAGTGGAAAATAGAGAGCATGTTTTCAATAGACCCTCGGCTCAAGTAAGTTTTATTTTTTGAATTTTGAATCTAATTATTAACACTTGAAATAATCGTTCTAAAATTTAGAACTCATATAATGAAAATTCTAACTCCGTCTGTGATATATTTTACCCTCATTTAAAATGAATTAATGCCACACCCTACAAGAAAAAATGATTCACCTTAGCTCATTCTTCAAACTACCAACTTGATCTTCTTTTGCCAGCTTGTACATATCAATATAACATAATCTTTTATTAGTCACAAAAAAAGTGGTAAATCTTGAATCACAAATCACAATTCTCTCATATCATCAAAATCAAGATTTGATATCCAAAACAAAACTCCAAGTTTATGGAGGTTAGGTAATTCTCATGACTAAAAAGAAGAGAATTAGTTGACTTTTAGCACTTCTTTTCTTATTATTAATTAAATTAAACATTAAATTATTATTCCCTCATGTTCACAATTATTGGTGATTGTCCAGCCTCTCAGATCTGTTCAAAAAAATGATTTCTTTTTAATTTATCAAGAATCCATTTTTAAAAAAATAATATTTACCCTTGTCTAATATATAATTTTAAAAACAAACTTCTAAAAAGTCTTTCAATACTTTTTAAATTACTCAGAAGTTGTCCCCGCCCAACCCAATAATGATATTGTTCGCTTTGAGCATACGCCCGCACGGATTTAAAATATGTCATTAGAGTATAAGACTTGCTTCATTATATACCCATCATCTTTTTTGTATTTTATCGATGTGGGATTCGCCTAGTGTGTCACATACACTCCCTTAGAGACTCAGCGTTCTCGTTGAGGTTTGCGCCACTATCATTCAAGGTTACATGCGGAGTGGCTCTGATACCATATTTATCATAGTCCAGGTCACTAATGATATTTTTTGCTTCGGACCTAGGTCCGTACGGGTTTAAAACGCGTCACTAGGGTGTAAGAATTGCTTCCTTATATACGCAGCATCTCTCCCGTGTTTTGTCGATATGAAATTCACCTAGAGTGTCACACAAGTAGATTAGGATAATTTAGTCAAACAACTCTCTTAATTAATGTTATTATACTCTTCGTTCACTATACTAAAAATAGATGTCTACTTTTACTTATCCAATTTAGAAAATCAAGAGATAATTGATCGCTTAGTTTCTAATTTATCCTTATTAATTAACTATAGTCATTTTCCAATATATTTTTCAAAATCTAAATTTATTATATTCAAAGATTGATATAAAAAAATTATCATTCTATTTATTACTTCTTAAAAAGTGTAATAAGTCAATACTGAACAAGTAAAAATGAACGAAAATAATTCGTTTAATGGGTGTTTGTCGAGGGGCAGAGCCCTATCATTACAATTACTGGGTCAGCAAAACTTAATAAATTCTATCTCAGACTATGTATTTGTGTTAAACAAAATTATTTAATATACATAATAATCTATCTAGACCAGTAAACAAAAATGATCGCCATCTAAAATTCCTAAACTAATTTTTTTAGATCTGACTCTAAGGGTAACAATTCTGGTTCAACTGTTAAAGTATTGTTTGTTTTGGACTTAGATTTACACGAATTTATCCCTTAAATTTTTACCCAAAAGGCGTCTTAATAGTTGATTCTGAACTCATTCTTATAAGACATAATACTTTAACGTGCCCTTTAACTTGTCCTCAACTGACATGCATTTATGCCCTTCAACTTTGGGTGTGCATAAGTAGGCAATACACACTTAAACTTGTATAAAATTAAACAAGTAAATACACACATCCTATGTGGCATTTCACGTGATAATTCGCATGAGACGCCGCGTAGGACGTCACATGAGACGCCGCATAGACACATGTGTTTACTTGTTTAAGTGTATACAAGTTTAAGTACCTACTTGTATACATCCAAAGTTGGAGAGCGTAGATGTCAGCTGAAGTCAAGTTAAAAAACACGTTTATATATTATACCTTCTTATAATGTCCTTAACTTTCTTCTCCCATTCCAATATAAAATTCGTCTAAGATATAACGTACACTCCATTTTCAAAGACTTGCCCTCCGTCATAGGCGTCACACTAAAGTGGGCCAAAAATCTTAAAAAATACTTATATAGTTAAATTACTAGTTGGGGTAAAAAAAAAAAAAGAAAAAAAAAAGGAGGATGTTGGGTAGGCTGCAGAAGAACAAATGAAATTAAATGTTGATGTTAGACATTCCAAGCAATGAGTGTTATAATCAGCCCCCCACCTTGGGATCCATTGTCTCTACTTCAACCAACATTTAGAATATTATTATTGTGCTCAAGATTCCCCATATATGTGTATATATTGCAATCCCACATTAAACTAAATTAGTGATAAACACTTATATATGTGTGGTAACTGATGTAACATGTCTCCTCAATATTGTCATGCTTACAAAATTAATTGTGAAATCAACTTAGATCTGACTGATAATATTGTTAGAAGTTAGAAGTTAGAACTATCCACTACTGAAAAAATAGAAATTAGCGACAGATAAATTTTATAGTTAAATAGTGATATTCGTCGCTAATCTTGTTTAATAATGAATTAGCAGCGATCTATAAAGGAAATTATTAGTTACGAGGAATTCAACGACAAATTAGCAATGACGTTCATAGTTAATTTCAATTCTTTTTAGTGACCCTAAATCCCTACCATTTTTTGTTCTTTTTTTTTTGGGGGGGGGGGGGGGGGGGGGGGGGGGGGGGGGGGGGGGGGGGGGGGGGGGAGAGATTGAGCAAAGTGGTATTTTTCTTGTTTTTTCACTTAGGTGTTCTGTTTTCTGCTTTAGGATTCGACTAATTTGGATTCACGCTGAAAACCTCACTTTATGAGAGGTACAGTGCTCCATACTAAGACGAGTTCATATCCAAAACTCAAACTCGAAACCTTCGATTACGAATGAAACAATACTTACCACTCCACCACAAAATGATATTGCTGAATTAGAAAATATATACTTATCTGTCCAGGGTATTTATATCAATTAAATAATTTAATCGTAAGCATTAAAAATTAAAGTAAAAAAGTTTTTTAGGAGATAAAAGTTTATGTTAGAAAAAAACATGTCATGTATTCAACTATTAATTGATTTTGTTGTAAATAAAAAACAGATAAGCTTTCCTTTTCTTTTAGGACTAATTAGTCAAGATTGATATTTGGGTTTATGGGGTTCACCTTGTTTCTTTTATGTTTTTATTTATTTTTTTTGCCAGAAAAAAGGAAAAAGGACAAATACATTTTAAGTTGATATGTCTATAGAAGTCAACGTCAATAATTAAATTGTTTTTTCTTGGTAAAACAATAATTAAATTGTTTTACCACTGCTTGTAACTTACTAGGAGTAGTTTTTAGGTACTCAATAAGAAATGTAAGGACTCATAAATCTGAAAATTAAATAAAATATTTTGATAAATGATCTTACATCAATATTTTCTTATGTATTCCCAATAGTTATTTAATTTGAAAAAAATGTCCCAAATGAATTAATGGATAATTTGACAACTGATATATTAGCATAATAGAAATTTTCTCAAAATTCTATCCAAAAAAATAGTGTCAGAACCTGCGAAAGTAATAAATGTCAGAAATATCTGACCAAATTTATCCTATACTTTTTTCATAAAATAAGTAGAGGAGAAAAAACTAATAAAAGCAGAATCACTTTTGTGCACACAATTCTGAAATACTTTCACAAATAACTGACGTGAATCAGATGAATATTCATTTTTTTTTAAAAAAACATTTTTTGGGCTAACTCAGTTAAAAAAAATACTACTCCTTTAATTTAGTTAACATGATATTGTCCTTTAATTTTTGAGCTAATGGCTCATACAATTGTTTTCAAGAGGTCATACATCATTTAGGAATATCTCTACACTGTGTATGTAACTATTTTTTCTTATCAGTTATCAATATGAAATTTTGTCCCAACACTCAATAGTCTTTCCCTTGAATTAAATTTCACATATGGCTCATCCCTTAGCCTAATTATATTTCGGAATAAAGTGAATAAATATTCTGAAATAAAACGAATAATATTCCGGAATAATATTCATATAAGACCCATCATCTCATTTCGGGGAGGATCTAGGATCGTGATGGGGTTCGGGTGAACCCCTAGGCAAAAAATTAAACTGTATATATATATATATATATATAGATAGATAGATAGATTTTGAATCCCTTGAAAATAAGAGTAGAGGTTGGTTCAGTGGTTTAGGGATTCAAAATTCACCTTGAGGTTTCAAGTTCAAATTTCAGACACTACTTTTTTTTCTCCGAACTTCCTTAGTAAAAATCCTGAATTCACCACTAATATCATTAATTTATCTAGAGATTAAACATGATTATCACATATCGTTTGAATATTTATAGTAACCGAAGTCCACAAGCTATTTTCTTCTTATGTATGTGTAGCTTCAAGAACGCAGTTACTCGAGTTCCACACATCGCTCTATCATTTTCATACTCGATCTTCCAAATCATAGGTATTGATACTAGTCATTGGACTAAACCAGACGAAAAATACTTTTAACATAGCATGATATTATTTGTTTGAATTAAGCCTGCATAATTTTTCACATAATATCTCATACCAATTAAGAATATTCTTGTATCTTATATATAACCTTCTTTTTTAATTTTCAATAAGAAACTTTATTCGTACACCTAACAACAATATTGCAAGCCAAAAATGCGTACATTCACCTCTCAAAAGCAAAATGCAATTTGGTAAGCTTGGAAAGGAGCTGTTTAAATATTTACATTGCTACATATGCAAAGAATAAGGTCATAGCGGTCCTAAGAGCTAATTTTATGTGTACTTCTATACTCTTCTTTTTTTATTTGAACAACATATATGTAATTAAGTATATATAGTATCAATCTTATATTTATATAGTGGGTATAATTAGGACCACCCACCAACCAAATATCCTATTTAGGCTTATTGTGAAAAAAGGGATAAAAACTCCAAAAGTTAACTTGAGTGGTAGTCACTTTCTTGATATCTATATATTTCTTATAGTCATCTTTCAAGATAAGGAGGGAGCTAAGATTAATTCTAAGTTATGGATATTTGAAAAAGGCCATTGCATATTGGCATTTTATACATTGCCCAAAAAACAATTTCTTGTAGTCTAGTGCGACATTGACACTACAAAAAATGTAATTTAAGTCCAAAGAAGATTGAAAGGTAAAAAAAAGAAGAAGAAGGGTGTTTATATATCTCTCATTGGGGGTATTGTGTGTTTGGATAAAATTGTGGTTGGCAAAGATTCATATCATGATCTTACAAATGAATCATACTCACTCCATTTGTTTTATGTGTGTTACTTTTCTTTTTAGTCTATATCAAAATAATTATATTATCACATTTTTAATTATATTTAGGAACGTAATAACTCAATCGTGTTATCTCCTTTTACCCTTAATAACATAATTTGTTGGAATTCATTTTATATAATTTTCTTACCTTTTATGAAAAGAGAAATATGAGAGAATATATATGTAAAACTCTTATGTCATCAAAGGCGGATCTATGATTTTAATTCGATAGGTCCGATGTCTTTTAAGTTCTTACTACTAAACATGTTATACTTTGAAAATTATAGGTTCAGAATATAATATTTGCCAAAATTTAGTGATATTTCGAGTAAAAAAATGTTGGGCAGCTCAGATGAATTCGGTGCTGATACTCTATATCTGCCACGACATGTGCTTTACCACCACTCATTTAATTGTTGGTAGTAAAGATAATTTTGGTATATTGCATATATTTACATTATGCGTTATTCATCTCTTAAATTTCGTATCAGATCAAATACCATCACATACAATGAGATGACGGAGGTATTAGGTTAGGTTAGAAAAAAAACAAAAGAGAATGGGGTAGATGAAGAGAGAGGGATGTGACTTAGCAAGGGCACAACTAGGGTTTGGGATGTTTCCCTCTCTTAGAGATGTGACCTGTCTCTAAGTCACCACCATGCCCTAAAAAAGCTAAGAATGAGTGATGTTGACTTTTTTTTTTTTTTTTTATAGTTTTCCATTCGGTATTTGGTATTTGCATTGAAGTCTATCGATTAATTTGGATCGCGCATTGCAAGGCTTATTATGGGGTGGGCTCTCCCAATAAAATCTTCTCCATATGCAAAATTCAAACTCGAGATCTCTAATTAAAGGTGGAGCAGTCCAACCACTACACCATAACTCACGTTAATAGTGATGTTGATTGTGATGTTGATTGTTGATATTGATTCATATTCATTTCTTTTCCTAGGGGAAATTTTTGACACAACATGTTAAGCAAACTTTCTAGTCCTCTCTAATTTTGCTTGCCCAAATGTTCAATTTCCTTTTAAAACTAGGGAACATAATCATCACTACAATAATTCAAGATTTAATTAGAATAGTTTTCACTTAGCCATATGCATGCTAGATGCTGTATATGTTATTTCTATACTTTTTTTAGAATAATTAGTTGTTTAATTGTAGGAAGAATTGAATAGTTAATTTAGTAAACTATACACAGTTTCTTAATTTTAGTAAAAGTCTAATACTTTAGTTGAACAAGCTAAGGAGTCTACTATTTTATTTATACAACTATTTATAGTCCTATGATTAATGAAATTTTATGACGTTTATTTTATCCGTGTTTTTATCAACCTTAATGTTTGTATCTCTCTACAAAAAAAATTATAAACAGTACAATTACTCCTTCTATCTCATTTTAACTTTCATTTTATTTTTAATGACATGATATATCGAAATCTGTTTGATATAAAAATTTATTCTTATATGAGGGGAGAAAAAATGAAAAGATATATGTAACTCTCACCACCACCATCATTTAAAAGGGTGATTTGATACTTGGAATATATTTGACTTGCATCACAAAAGTTTTTTATAAAAATAATAATAATTTCTTGGAACTCCATTTCAAGTCAAACATTCACATAAAAATGGGTCATAGGGAGTACTAAGAATTATTTTGCTTGTCTAGTTGTATTTCCGACAAAAGGATCTAAAAGATAAGAGGTAATTAAGAGTAGTTAGAAGAAAAATCCAATTTCATTCATGCATGTATAATTAACTTTTGGTGCATATTTGACCAACATGGGTTGTGATGGTCGGGACGGTTAAGATTCGTCCACCTTAATTAGATGTTTTTGATTTGAGCTTTGAAAATGAAAAAAATCTTGTTAAGAGTGTTGCATGTAGCATGTATTGTAATGCGTGAATCTGAATTAGTTGGATTCCAATGCTAATATCGATACCGAGTAGAAAAACAAAAAAAAAACTTTGTGTATATATATTTGACCAACATGGTTTGTGGTGGTCGGGATAGTTAGAATTCGTCTACCCTTATTTAGAAGTTTTACTTTTGCATTCTGGAAATGAAAAAAAGTCTTGTTGAGAGCATTGTCCTCAGCATGGATTGTAATGCGTGAATTCAAATTAGTCGTCGAACTCCAATATTGATATATATGGACACTGAGTAGGAAAACAAAAAAAGAACTTTGTGTATGTATGGTGATAGCTACTTTAACATGATTATTTTTTTTAGTTTAAAGTGGCCTGTTTTGTCATGATCAAAAAACAAAGTTGGATAAGAAGGTGATTGACTTAGTTCAATGCTTATAAGAGTCACCATTGACATGATGGTTTTGCTTGATTAACAATGAAATTATTATAATGTGTATTCATCATTATAATTAGTTCATCACTTAATTAAATATGTAGTAGTATGAATTATTAGTTTTAAGTAAATATTTCCTTACTCTAAACTCTCTTCGTTCACTTTTATTTGTTCACTTTGCATTTTACACGCCTCTTAAAAACAATGATTGATATGATTATTTTATCATAATATTCATATTAATTGATGTTTAGTATAATTAAGTCATGTAAAATGATTTAGAGAATTAGTAATTAATGCTTATAAGGATAAAACATGAAAGAAAATAATTATCTTTTTTTGATATTTTAAAATAGACAAGTAAAAATAAAAATTATTTTTAAAATAATGGACAAGTAAAAAAGAACGAGAAGAGTAGTAAATGAAAAGGGAGATTTGATCTAACGAAGAAAAGTGACCTTTAAAAGTGAGTTAAATGGCCTATAGTGATTGTCACATAGCATTCATCATAATCTAAAGAATTAGAGCATGACATATGAAAGGAAAAGGGAGTAGGGAAAGATCGAGATAGATTATAATTTTTTTCGATATGCGTATTGAAGTCCTAAATTTGAATTTGAATATAAAAGATTCATTTTTGTGGGTGGCACAACAAATTAAAGGTGAAGAGATTTTGAATCGTCTCATCACAATCCATATTGATGATCGAAAAATTAGTCTAACACAAAAAGTAAATAGCATAAGATTCTGGATGCAAGCTTCCATTTCGTTAATCCTGTACCAATACGGTGAGTGATATTCCCGTCGATCTTCCTATGTTCTAAGATAAAGATCCAAGATACTTGAAATTTCATCTCTTTTGAATGTCCTATATATCAAATCTCACTTTCACATCAGTCTCATGCATTACGTCACTGAATTTGCACTCAAATGCTAATACCGACACAAAGTATCATGCATCTAGCAAGAAGGATTTCTATTTTTTTTCAAATGAACAATTTGAAGATCGATATATTTTGTGCCACTCCACCTGATCGTATGAAACTAACAGTATATACGCATCCTGACTCCGGAGACTTTTTCATAAAATTTCAATTATTTTTTTCCCACTCTTTCTGACCACATGACACAATAGAAGTCAAAAGCTTGATTAAAAAGAAAGCCTTAACTATAACTAATTGGATAATATTGTAATTATTAACAGTTAAGTCTGTTTTAATCAGTTTCAAGTTTGTTTAATTAATAACTTCAACTACTTTATTTTCCACTGAAATATTATAAGAATCTTTAAAATCACAATGTGAAAAGAAATTAAATGGGGGTTGGCTTTTATTCATTATTTAATGAACGAACATCCTGTGTAATCATGCACATATGGGGTGGTGTGAGAGAGAAAAATTAAAGAGAGATTTTTTTGCAAGCTGCAAGATCAATTATAAAGATATAAAAATAAAATACTACTTCATTGAATTTTTATTTTTAAAATAAATCCGTGCAATGCAAGAATAATTCATTCATGTGTTAAGAGAAGAAGGGCGGCAGCTTCCTAGCCTCCGCCCCCCCCCCCCCCCCCCAAAGAACTAAAATTCACATAATAGTACCAAATAATTACATTATAATGCATTAATAATAACATTTAGTGAGCTTTGAGAAAGGTAAAATGTATGTAAATTTTATCTCTATCTTAGAGGTAAAGACGTTAATTATGATAGACCCTCGACTCAAGGAAAAATAATCCAAAATAGTCCAGAAAAAAAAGTAAGGAAAAGTATAAAAAAATAACAAATAATAATAAAAACAACAGATAATAATAGTAACATAGCAGAAACTACAACAAGACAATACGACAATCGAGATGTAAGAACTCAACAGATAGATAGTAACAAAAATCAAAGGACAAGAAACTTCAGTAACAATACTAACATTACTGATATGAACAGATAACAAGATAAAGGACTGCTACCTAGCTACTAACCTTCTATCCTAATCTGTGTTCTCCACACCTCTTATCTAAGATCATATCCTCGGTAAGCTGAAATCGCACCATGTCCTGTCTACTCACCTTTCCTATCCTGAAATCATCTATAGTCAACCTCCCACACCTCCGCACTAGGGCATCCGTCCTCTTTACATGCCCGCACCATCTCAGTCTTACTTTTCGCATCTTGTCTTTCACCTAAGGCACTCCCACCTTATCCTGGATATCTTCATTTCTAATCATATCTCTCCTAATATGCCCACAAATCTATCACAACCTCTTTGTTTCTGCAACTTTTATTTTTTGAAAGTGAGAGCTCTTGACTGGCCAATACTCCGTCCCATGCAACATAATTGCTCTAATCACCACTCTGTAGAACTTGCCTTTAAGTTTTGGTGGCACCTTCTAATCACATAAGACTCCAAATGCGAGCCTCCATTTCATCAACCCTACACTAATATGGTGAGAAACATCCCTGTTGATCTCCCTATTTTCTTAGATAATAGGCCCAAGATACTTGAAACTTTATCTCTTTTGGATAGCTTATGTATATATCAAGCCTCACTTCTATGTTAGCCTTATGCATTACGATACTGAACTTGCACTCCAAGTATTTTGTATTGATCCTGCCTAATCTGAACTCTTTAAACTCTAGGGTCTATCTTTAAACCTCAAACTTAGTGTTAACTTAACTCTGCCACGAGTCTCATCAATCAGAACTATGTCATCTGCAAATAACATACAACATGACACTTCATTTTGAATTTTTTTCGCGTTAATGTATCTATCACCAAAATAAATAAAAATAGGATATAAGAAGCTGATCCTTGGTGCAACCTCATCAAAACTGGAAATGCTTCGAATCTCCTCCCACAATCCCCGCCTTAGCCTTGACTCCATTATACATATCCTTGATCGCCCTAGCTAGTGTACACCACAAATACCCCTTTAGCCTCCAAGCAACTGCATAAAACCTTATTTGGGACTTTATCTTAAGCTTTTTTAGGTTGATGAATACCATGTGTAAATTTCTTCTTCCTTTTTCGTATATTGCTCTACCCAGTCTCCTTACGAGATGAATTATTTATGTAGGTTGGGCATCTCAAAATGAATTTAAACTGATTCTCAAAAATAGTCATGTCCCTCCTCACTCTTATCTCCGTCACTCTCTCTCAAACCCTCATAGTGTGGTTTACCAAATTCTTTTTTTTCCCATATCATTCTTAGTATTAAATACTTACATGAAATAGTAATAGTCAAATTTAAAGTTCAAAGAATTATTAATAAGGTTAATTTAACAAAATGCACCTTTAATAAAAGTTCTTTTTATGATTATATTAAGTCAATATAAGTCAAGTAATATAAAACAAAAAAAGTACTTTATATTTACTATTTGTTATTTTTAATAGACGTGAAAAGTGTTAAAACGACACTTATTTTAAAAAGAAAAGAGTAATATTTGGGGGAAATTGATGGTACAACAAGTTGCAGTATAATGTTTCCTCCAACAACTAACCGACCCCATAAATGGTGTGAGAGAGAGAGAAAGAGGTGGTGGACAGAATGCTACATCTGTCTCTAAGGTAGCCAAATCTTTTGTTTTTTCACTATTTTAATTACTTTAATGTATATTCTTTGGAGTTGACAATTTTTTCCCCATCAAATATCTAATATTTTCACCTCTCTGATAATGTCTCACTAGTGTCTAGAGAGTAGAGAGTAACGTGCACTTTGTTTCTCATTTAAAAAAAAAATTGAGTGGAAAACAAAATGTCAGGCAATGATTCTCTTTGTTCTTTTTTCTTCCTTTTTTGAGTTAAACTGGAAATAAGAAAATATGTGAATGTGTTATATATATATACTCCCTTCGTTTCAATTGATCTATTTGTTTTGATTTTAATTTCACGTAGAGTTTAAGAAAGTAATAAAGTAAATTTTTTAAATTTGGTAGTCTTAAACCAAATGTATGTCGAATGCAAATATCAAAAAGTTTTTTAATATATTTTGTGGGTTTAAATATGTCACATGAAAAGTTAACATTAAAGAGTTATCAAAAAAGAAAAAGACATATATTTTTTAAAATAAACTAAAAAGAAAAATGAGACAAATAAATTAAAGCTTGACTAAGTAGTGAATCTTATATAGTAGCTCAGTTAAGTTAATTACTTGACTTTCACTTTGTTGGTGATGATTCGATTCCTAACCTTGTAATCTCTTTCACATTTTTTATTAAAAAAAAAACTTGACTAATATGAATTTATACCAAAAATTTTCATTTTGGAAAATAAAGTGCTTCCCGTAAAAGGTGATTCTATTTTAAGAGTTAGAATATGAGACCTCTAATTAAGGAGGGAAACTTATCACCCTATCATAATCTTCAATAGTAGTTATAAGGGGTCGTTTGGTAGGATATATAAGAATAATAATGTTGCACATGATGTATTAGTAATATTGAGATAAGTAATGCAGAGATTAAATTATATTGGAATTAGTTATGCTAACATTATATCTTATCCAATATTTGATTTGGTGCATAAAAATAACATGTATTGCACAATTTCTAAAAAAGAATAATTTTACAAAAATATCCTCCACGTTCTTTAGCTTTGTACACTTTCAGAGGCAATTGTATTTTTAACCATGCTAATGCATGTATTAATAACCTTGATATTGCTAATACTATAATTTGCTATGTGATAGTTATACACATATGATAATACCAAGCAGGATATGTACTTAATACTTGCAGTCATTATACATAGGCTAAAAAAGTATACTAAGAAGAAAATTAGTAATACCAAAACTAATATATGCATTTTTTCTCTAATACCTTCTACCAAACGAGCCTTAGATGTGATTGTGTAATAACCTGATCCTTCAGTTTTAGAATTTGTGTTTCAAATGAAGTTTCGAGTATGTTTATGTTGCTTATATGATTTGTGACTTAACGAGATGGTGTTGGTGGTGACTTGAGTCGCGGGGTGATTTTAGACAAATTCAAAATTTAAAATTGAAGTTGTCAAAAATCTGAAATCTGATTCAACTGCAATCTCAATACACCAATCACGACCACGAAGAGTAGTTAAGTCATAGGACAACGTGATCACATAAGAGATCACACTTTCGATCAAGGTCAAAGTTGACCAAGACCACAATAGCGACAGGGATCGTGAGCGTGAAAATTGTATAGCTCAGTTATTGTCAATTATGCTCAAAGGCATATGTTTTTTTCCAGACAAATCATATTATACAACATTATTATAGAGAAGCTAATTAAATTGCGAACACGCAAGCCAAATGAGCATCGAAGAACAAGATGGATAATTTTTTGAGTCTAAAAATCTTCCTAAAGATACGGCAGAGGCTGTATTCTTGAAACGCAAATATGGCATCAATTTCAAACATAAAAGAACATCTAATTTGTACAATTATAAATCTTTTGGGAGCCTAATTTTTTTTTAGGGAGTCCCCCCTCTCTCACCGTAAAGTACCACAAGTGAGCATATGAATTTTGTAAATGAAGCAGCAGAGGTATTCATAACCTTGACTTTTTGAATATTCCTTTTTATGAAATAAAAAAATCACGCTACCTTAAGGCGTAAATTATATTAAAAAAATGATTGCAATGGAAAAATGAAAACATATGGATAGAGTATATATGTTAGTGACAATATTGTTTATCTCTAAATCAATGATTCAGAATAACAATTGAATTTGTATTCAAGGATCAAGGGCAGGACACACTGATCATTATGATGATGAAATATTATATTCTTGACGTAAAATGACTTGCTAATGAATGAAATTGGAAATAATAAGTAAGAACGTTAAATTATATAAGCAATAAATATATAAAGAAGCGAAGGAGATCTAATTGAGCTATCTCCGGCGAAACTGTCAAGCAGTGTCGCCAGGAAAGTAGTAGAGTTTGAGAGCTTGTGTTACAACTGTGCATATAATATCGTGCCCGTAAACTAAATCATATCCCTCTCAAGTATGGAGAAATGGGCATAACGCCTTGCGTGTTTCAAGCCTACCATAATGATCATTATCATTATCATCGATCTGCATATTAGAGCCGATACGTATGTAGTTGAGTAACTCCTGAAGTGAATCACGAATTCTTTTGGAACAATTACCGAAAAAGTTTACTTTAACAGATTAATGATGTATTCATGATATCATAATTCTGGAGCTCGACTAGCTTTCATTAGAGTTTTGGATCCGGAGTGAATAGGAACCTCTATCCGGATGTGATCTAATGCCATGCCCTGTATCATTCTTGCTAAAATGGATCTAAGTAGACTTCGATTAACATATGTCATCTTCTGATACGCTCAACTGTCAAACTTGTATTTTGAATCATATAAATATATAATAACTCATTTTTTACTTGAATTAATAGAACAAATCATTATACTAATTGAAATATAAAATACAATAATCTATCTCGCAATATAGCTTGGTGACCATATTTTATATCAAGAAGTGTAATTATCAATTATGGCTCTTTATAGGACCACTACTATTCAATTATCAATCCCATTTGTTATTGCATAATTATTACTTACTCTTTTCCTAAATATAACATCATTTATTTATATAAGCAAAACCTTTTTGGAAAAAAATAATTATTAGGCTTTCCCTAGGACCCTAGCCATCAATCATTCATGATTATTAATTAAGGGTATATCATTGAGAAGGAAATTTCTAAAAATTATCTAAATTCGAGTACATTATTAATGATTGCTATGAACAAAAAAATTAAATAAAAAGAAAACGAACACTCATGAAAACACATGGATAGAGTCATTGCTAGTGACAATTCAAGTTTTACATGAATTTATGAAACTATCAATATATTTGATATAGAAAATACATTACATTATAATCTTTATATGATCTTTTTGCAATATTATTATTATTATTATTATTATTATTATTATTTTGTATATGATCGATCATGACTCTTTATTGGACCACTATTCAATTCCATTTGTTACCTTAATCATGGCATTCCCCATCCAAGTCTTTTTTTTCCCTACCCAAAAAAAAAAATTAAAAAAAATAAAAAACACCATCCACTTGAAATAACTTAAACCCCCACCCCCAAAAAAAAAAAAATATGATATAGACAAATCATTAGGGTATCATAATAAAATATTTTTACATATCCCCCACAAAACCAAAAAAAAAATTAAAAAAAATAAGATTAAATTAATTTAGTAACATGCTTTTTGATCCCTAAGTGATCAACATACCATGGATGTCCACGTGTCATCTAGTGATCCATTGGAAGTTGATAGCTAAAATGAAAACCATTGGGTATATATGCACATGAAGCCATATACTTTGTTCCCTTTACCTTATATTATTGCAATTTTCTCTCCCAATATTTTTCCCTTTCTCTTTCTCTCTCTCTCTCTCTCTCATATTTTGTATACTCCATATTGTTAAAAAAGAAGAAAAATTATTGAAGAAAAAAAAAGATTGATTTTTTTGATGGATTTGAAAGAAACTGAGTTGTGTTTGGGGCTACCTGGTGTTGGTGGAGGTGAATTGATTAGAGATAATAATAATAAGATTAATGGGAAAAGAGGTTTTTCTGAGACTGTTGATTTGAAACTCAACTTTCATCAATCTAATGATGATATTTCTTGTGCTATGGTGGAGAATAATAAGATGAAGAGTAGTACTACTACTACTCCTACTAGCAAAGAAATTGCTTGTAACAAAGATCCAATCAAGCCACCTGCCAAGTAAGTGTGTCTCTTTCTCTATTTTTTTTATAATCGAGAAATCTCTGATAATCAGTGACGCACAGTTCAAAATTCGATGAATATCAAGCCTTTTCAAGTTCTTCTCTTTCATCTTCTTGGTTTCTTTCAGCAATAATAACATATTCAGTGTAATTCTACAAGTAGGGTCTAGGGAAGGTGGTGTGTACATACGTCAATCTTACTACTATCTTGTGAAGATAGAGAGTATATTTTTGGTTTCTTTTAGAAACAAATGATTTTTAGTTGTTTCGTCATGAATAGTCGGAATATTGAAGAATATCCAGAAAGGCATTTTGGCATCGCGCTTGAATTTTCACTTTTGTCATTTGAACCTTCCAAAATTATCTCCATGCTCGTGTCAGATCTTCCAGAAATGAATAGCTTTTGAAGTATATATCCAACATACACCCAAAAATATTTTTGAAGAGTCCGAGCCACCTAGATTTTCACTACTATCAATTTCTCAACTATAGGCCTTAATTAGCTCCATTATTCTGATATTATGGGAGTCATAAACCTTGACTAAAGAGAATTTAATATACTCAAAAGAAATAATACTAAAGATTTTTAGTTAATTATTCTTTATTCTTCCATATTTTATGGTGTCTATAAATAGAAAAAATCATTCTTTCTCAAAGAAAAACGAAAATTGTTTATCATTTTATAACAACAACAAGAACAACAACAACATATTCAGTATAGTTTCACAAAGTGGGGTTTGGAGAGAGTAGAGTGTACGCAGATCTTTCCTCTACCTCAGAGGTGAGGTAGAGAGGCTGTTTCCAATAGACCCCCGGCTCAAGACAGAAACAGTCTGGAAAAAAGACGTAATGAAAGTACAAGAGACAATATATAGTAACGAAAACAACAGACAATAGTAACCAGTTAAATAGTTTATCATTTTATTTTTCAAAAAAAAAATTGAGAAAATATTTTGAACTTTTTTTTCGTGTGGTTAATAATTTTTGCAGGGCACAAGTAGTGGGTTGGCCACCAGTGAGATCATTCAGAAAGAATGTAATGGCTCAAAAGAGCAACACTGAAACTGAAACTGAAAAGACAAGTGCTATTACTGCTGCTGCATTTGTTAAAGTTTGCATGGATGGTGCACCTTACCTACGTAAGGTTGATTTGAAGATGTACAAAAGTTACCAACAACTTTCTGATGCTTTGGCTAAGATGTTTAGCTCCTTTACTAATGGTAAGTACCACCATATACACTTTAATATATACGCTGACAGTGTAGAAAATTATCACTATTATTAGAGTATTGAATCGGTTATATTTACTATAGTTTATGTTACCAAAATAAAGATTACTATAGACAACGACGGAAGCAAGGATTTACACTAAAAGGGGTTCATCGTCGATCTATTATAAGTTTATACATAAAAAGAAAAATTGACCTTGTATATATAATGTAATTTTTCTCCCATTTAGTTCTGTCAGTGACTTTAGATGGTTAATTTCAAGAATCATATAGTATATATATATATAGACACTATAAAATTATCTTATGCTATATATCAGTGTATTTGAATCGGTTATATAGATGGTGATGGAAGCATGAATTTACATCCAGGGGGTTCATCGATCATCTACTATGTATATATAAAAGAAATTGACCTTCTATCATCTAGATTCGTCCCTGACTATAGATGATTACTTACTGTTATACACGTAATCTTAACATGATGGTGTAAAAAATTATTTACTGTGAAACATAGTTAAGAAAAAGAAATAATCAATCTAGAAATTATTAAGTGAAAATTAAACAACTTTATTCTACAACTAATAGCATGTGTTTATCATATATATAAATGAGATATTAAGATTTTCAAGATAACTAATGTTGCTATAATTTTTTTATGATATTAAAATAGAGAAAGAACAGGCAGATTATATTCTTTTGTGGATGTCCACTTGCTAATAGACTCTATACGTTTAATTAATATTTTTTTATGAGGATAAAATCTTGAAAACATGATAAGAAAAACAGTTAAATCTTAGAATCATGTTCATTAGTGGTTGATACAGCCTAGCTTTTTTGATTTACATATATTGTATAATAAATGTTAGTGTTTGAACAATTATTCTATGAAAAATATTAATTAATTAATTAATTAATTTGCACTTGTATAATTAATTGATACAGGAAATTATGGGTCCCAAGGAATGATAGATTTTATGAATGAGAGCAAATTGATGGATCTCCTTAACAGTTCTGAATATGTACCTACCTATGAAGATAAAGATGGAGATTGGATGCTTGTTGGAGATGTACCTTGGGAGTAAGTTTTTTAATTATCAATATTGTTTTCATCAATCAATTAAAAACCCAATTAATTAAAAAAAGAAAGAGGAAATTTAACTAAGGAAAAATGAACTACAAGAGTTGTTTGGTATGATATAAGTTATATAAAAAGTATATTCTTGAAAAAAAAAATTATTGTTTGATTGGTGAGTGAAAATTATTTTTTGAAAAAATATGTATGGAAGATAACAATAATGTTAGCGAATCGGAGAGTGTTTTGATTATTTCCTTTTGAGTAACGTAAAGAAAATAATAATGTCTAAGTGTTAGTTAAAGCAAGTAATATGAAATTAAAAGTTAATAGAATTAAGGAAAAATGACTTTTGGTCATATATGAGGAAAATCATCGTACTAAATTAACACGATGAGATTAACTTCTTTATTTTTTGAATCTCTTTCAGGATGTTTGTTGATTCATGCAAGCGTTTACGCATAATGAAAGGATCTGAAGCTATTGGACTTGGTACTTTCCTTTTTTAAAAAAATTAAAAAATTATTTTGAGTTTCAAACAATTCAATTTTAATTTCTTCATTATAACTAAATTGTCATTAATTTTTGTTCTTAATTTCAGCACCAAGAGCTATGGAGAAATGCAAAAGCAGGATCTAAGCCAATTGATTTGCAAAAACTCCATAGATAATGTTTGAAGTACTTGAAGGTTTTGTGAGATTAATATATCATTGTTTTCAATATGCGTCTGTATTTTTAATTAGTATATAGTTAATTAAAAGAAGTGATCTTTAATTTGGACATTTGTAATGGAACAAGAAGCAATAAACTTAAAACCCTCTATTGTGTCTGGCTTGTTTATTACTTAATGGTTTGATTAATAATTAGTGGTTGTGTGTTTTAATTAATTACTTCTTGTTTTTTTTACAATTAACAAGATTCTATGTATCATGTATTTCAATTTGTTTATTGATCAGTTTGTATGTTTTATGTATTATTTATGTCATTGAATTATTATTTATGACAAAGTCTATGTCCCCTAGGGGAACAAAGCCATGTGCAATTGTTGATGGTCTTCTTTTTTTTTTTTTTTTTTTTTTTTTTTTTGGCATTCATAGGCCCAATAATAAATAATTTGTTTTTGGTCATTTAGTACATAGCCATAATAATCAAATAATTTGTGTCTGTCTGCTACATGTATAAGTTGTTGAATGAATGGCCCTTTAATGGGCTGGAATTGTATAATTGTTTGCTGTATGGTGTACTATAATAATATTCATGGGATCACTACATTATTGATCATATATATTCTTGTTATAGTAGCAGTGTACAACTAATTATAACCAAGCAATGAATTTGATGTTTTCTAAAAGAATTTTTGACCATGAAAATTCAATGGCATTTCAAGCTCTATATGTACACACTAATAATAGCATAATGATTTTTTTAAGTTATCAATATTATAATTTAATAACATAATATATACACATGTCCTATAATCTGATCTCGATTGATATCTACGCCTTTCAATTTTGGGTGTGCACAAGTAGATAGTATAAGTGCTTCTGTGCCCACAAATTTTTTAATTAGTATGGTTTGCAATTTGCGTGAGATGCCATATAGGACACCATGTAAGACGCGTATGTTGTGTCTAGTTGTTCAATCTTATACAAGTATAAGTGTCTATTTGTGCACACTCAAAGTTGGAGGGCATAGATATCATGTAAGACTAAGTTTAAGGACACGTTTATGTATTACTCCCTCCGTTCCTAAATAAGTGGTTGTTTAGCTTTTCATTTTGTTTAATAATTGATGTTTTAGATAATCAAAAAGACATTAATGATATTCTTCCAATTTTACTCTCCTTTAAATAAAGAAAGTGTTACAAGGACTCAAGGAGTACTAAAGAGTTACATTATTTTCAAAGTATTTATTAAGAGAAAATTAGTAAAAGTATTCTTTGTTTTCTAGGAATGAGTAGTTTCTTAAGGGGTGTGTCCAAGCTAAAAAAAAACTACTCTTATTTAGAAACGGAGGAAGTATGTCTAATTTAATTTGTTATAATATTCATTATTTATCGGGATAATACATAGAAAGTAGAAACACACTTAAACTATAGTAAAATTATCAACTACACGTTTAAACTATAAGGAGTTTTATAACCCCCGAACTTATTTTTATCGTATTATTTACTTAATGCACTAATTATTTAGCAAAGAAAATAAGTTAAAACACAACATGTGCCTGGTACCCACTCCCACTCCCACCCCCACCCCCACCCCACCACCCACCCCCACCCCTATGTTGAATTCATCACATTCAGTTGTTGGTGTAAAAATGAACTTGTTGGATCAGACAATGGGGAAGAGCTATGTGCCTGGTACTAAAGACACTTGCTGTTCCATACTTTAAATATATATAATGGGGTCACTATATTTATTACTCTCTGCAGTCTCAAATACTAGTATTAATTATTTTGATAAATTAAATTTACTTCAAATATTTAAGGTTTTGTTTCAATTTTATCCTGATAGTTCTGATAAATAAAGTGTTAATTAATTAAGTGAGATATTAAGAGAGAAATAAAGGATTTTTTTGGACAAACATTGTCATATATTCTCTCCGTTTAAAATTATTGTCATTTTTTGGCTTGACACACTCATTAAGAAAATAATGATTGGTATAGTGATTTTACCATATTACCCCTAATAATTAATGTTTAGTATTAAGTCTTGAAAAATAATTTGAGGAATAAGTAATTAATGATAAGAGTAAAATATAAAAAAAAAATTGTATTTTCTTGATATATCAAAAATGACAAGTAAAAATAAAAATAAGTGACAAGTAATTTTAAACCAAGGGAGTATATATAAGGCTATTAGATATCTTTATAAAGCAGGCACAAAAATCTTAAAATTTAGAGATAATTAATATGAAATCGTTGTAATGTTATTTACTCTTAGAAAATAAGGTGTTTTACCATCTTACCCTTAATTAAATTTTACTATACATTTAATGTGATCTTTTTTAATTAATGATTTTTACTTATGTAAACAAGGACAAATTTAAAAAAATATGATCAATTTATTTTTAAAAGTCTAAATGATCACTTATTTAGAAACAAAATAAAAAAAGCAAAATAATCACTTAATTATTTAGAAACGAAGGGAGTAGATTACATGAATTTTTTGTGAATAAAAATATATTTATTTAATTTGAGCACTTAATATTTATGACCTTTGAAGTAATTTCTTATACTCTAATAAATTAAAATATTATTCACCAGGACACGCTTGAAATAAGAAAAAGTTCTCTTTCCTTTCTACATCTCTGGACTAAGATATCTTGTTTAGTTTGGTTTCATTAGCTATCAATTTTACAATAGTAGTAATAGATTAATGTTTATTGTATCACTCTGTTAGTACTCCCTCCATTCAGTTTTACTTGTTATTTATTTATTAATTGAATTTCCACTTTTACTTATTATTTTTGACATATTAAGGAAGGACAACTTTCTTTTTTCTATTTTATCCTTGCCATTAATTGTTTATTCTTCAAATAGGGGTACTATGATAAAACAGTTATATTAATAATTATTTTCTTAATGGGTGTGCCAATTCAAAAAATGACAAAGTAAAAATGAACGAAGGAAGTATTATTTTCACTAATAATAATAACCAGGTCAAATGGTCAATGGTATTTGAAGCTTTTCCATTTTTAGAAATTGAGTGAGAAAAATTCAGTGACATTTTAGTGTTAATTCCTTACAGATTAAGTAATGTTAGTCAAATGAATTTGAAGAATCTGTCAGAAATTAATTACTCTAACAGCAACTATTTAGAAGAGTTCAAGAATTCATTGCACTGTCTCCTCTTCTCACTTTAATTATTTTTTTTGGTTTTCTACGATGTCCGATATTCATATTAAGACTCAATTAAATTTAAATTCACCTATTATTTGCTCATTTTTAAAGGTAACGCTTTTTAACATAATTTTTTTCATTCTCAGATACTCGATCCAAAGGCCATATGGGAATATAATATAAAGTATTTTTTTTTCTTGGATCATACAATGGTGAGAGTTATTGTTTTTGGTGCTAAATAAAAAAAAGGTTTCTTCTAGACAAGTTGAGAAAATTATGGGAAAGAAGCAACCTAGGATCTCTTACACATGCATATCCTTATTATCAGGAGAAAGTGGACATTTTTTTTTAATTTCATAAGTATATAAATTTTTTATTATTTGGAGAACAAAAAATATAAAATATCTTTCTTCATAGCCAAAAAAAACTAGAAGATTACCTTTTACTTTTCTTGCATTAAGGGAAAAAATGTTTTTTTCCCCTCAATGTGAGTTATAAAGTACCAACAATTTATATTCAATTTATCTTATCTTGTATCCATGTCCAAGAAAAGGGAGCCAAAAAGTTGATGCATTTTTTCAAAGTTGATGAGTTAATTAAGAGGTCTTTGTATCTTGGTTATCCTTCGTGGAATTATGAAAACAAACTTTGTATTACTCTCTCAGTTGAAATTTATGTGACGATGTATGATCGAGTGTTAAGCGATAGTGTTAAAGGTAGTATTTTTGTATATTGCTATAAATTATTTTCATTAAGAGAAAAATGAGTATTTTAAATTTCAATTATTTCAAAATGAAGAAAAATATCGTTCTTTATAAAACTGACCGAAAAAATATCACATAAGATATCATTCTATTAGTCACATTTCAATTCAATACCGAATAATAACTTATGTTAACCAGGAGTGTAAATTAGACTTGGTATTGTATGTGGTGGATAATGACATACCTTTAAAATCAAGGGACTAAAAGTGCAATTTTCCTTTAAGTTTTGGTTAGCTTATGGATTTTGTTTGTTCGTTTCAACCTTCAAGCCCAAGTTAATAGTGGATATCGTCTGGGCTTTGTGCTCAAACCGGCCCACCAAAGTAGAGGCACACCAAGCTTACTGGGCAAAGTGCACCGATACCAGATTTTGACGTTGTTATTTAACTTGTGTCCTCTTTTAAATTTTTTGCATGTGTAGCCCACTTCGGACAACTTCTGTCATATATAACTGAAGTTTATGCAAAAATAGCTGAAATTCAACCATTTTTACCTCAAATTCAAGTAGAAGTGCTTGAACTTCACTCATATACAACTTTAGAATTCGATTTTGTCAACTGTGAGTACATGTGAAATGACAATACGTGTCAAAACAGGCTGCCCCATCAAATTTTTACAAGCTTTTCGCTACAAAATTGGGCCTACTATTTTGATAGGTAAGACTACGTACGTACACACCGTCCTGTTCAGATTTCATTTATAAGACTATTGGGTATATTGTGGTTTTATTGTTGTTGTAAATTTTAAATGACTTTAAATACACATCTAATATACCTAACTTGGTGAATCCTAATCCAGCCACTAGACACTTTTTCCTTGTACCAAGAAAAAGAGTTACTAGTAGAAATTACTCTTTATGAACCAAGGTTGTATAGAAGAATGACTCGTTGCTTACACTAGAGGGAAATTTAGCAGATCATTTGCTTGATCCTATCGATCCTCTGTTACGAGCAGAGCTAATACGTTATGGTGATATGGCACAAGCATGTTACGATGCATTCGATTTGGATCAACATTCTAAGTGCTGTGGTAGTTCTAAAATTGATCCTGGATTGTTTTCCAGAGTCTTGGATGGTCATCAAATAATGGTTATGATGTGAATAGCTATATTTATTCCATTTACCATATTGATGTTCCAAGTTTTTCCAAAGTACCCTTTTGGCCTGATGGATGGAGTCACAAAGCAAATTGGATTGGCTATGTTGCAGTGTCGAATGACGTATATTCAGCACGTTTAGGGCGTCGTGACATAATGATAGCTTGGCGTGGCACGGTGACAAATCTTGAGAAGATAGCAGATTTTATGGACTTCCAAAGACCAACTAGAAGTTGCACTAGTCGCGATCCAACGATCAAAGTTGAGGCAGGATTTTTGGACATCTACACGAGCAAAGACGACGAGTGCAACTTCTGCAAGTTGTCAGCAAGGGAACAGGTTTTAAATGAAGCTAAGAGACTGATTGATCGATATAATTCGGATGAGGAAATAAGCATAACAATAACAGGACACAGCTTGGGAAGTGCTTTAGCTATTATAAATGTTTATAACATAGCTGAGATATGTGTCTCCTCCTTCTCAGGGCCAAGAGTTGGGAATGTTAGATTCATGACAAGGTTCCAGTAGTTCTTGGTGTTTTTCTAAATGAGAATGTTCCAACACTAGTTCAAAAAGTTGGTGAATTGATCTTACCATGGTGTTATTTGCATGTTGGGGATGAGCTTGTTTTGGATCACAAAACATCAGCTTTCCTGAAAGATATACATAATCTCACATATTTCCACAATTTGGAGGTTCACTTGCATCTACTTGATGGGTTAGTATAACTTTCTTATTTAAGTTCAATATTAGTTATCAATTAGACTTGATGGTTAATAGGCCCGTCCCTCTCCCCTTCTTCACTTAAATACTAGTACTAGACATTTTGTCTACAACAGGTTTGAACATGTGATGTGTGGTTAATCCACACATTACACATGGTCTATCACTAAACCTAAATCCTGGGGCTCAATTGTAGTGACCCTGGTCCAACTGTTAAGGTATTCTTCGCTTTGAGCCTAGGCCCGTACGGATTTGTTCTTTGGGTTTTAACCCAAAAGGCGCCTTAACAGTTTATTCTTATAATTAAGGTCCCTAACTTTCTTTTCCCATTCCGATGTGGGATTTGCCTAAGGTGTATTGCCCTCTGTCATAAGCATCACATACACCCCCTTGGGACTCATGTCATTGCTAAGGTTTCTAAACCATCATACTGAGGGAGAGTTTTTCTCTGATACCATCTATAACGATCTTGATCCACCTGTTAAGGTATTGTCCGCTTCGGACATAGGCCCGCATGGATTGTCCCTTGGGTTTTACCAAAAAGGTGCCTCAACAGTTGATTTTGACTCATTCTTATAAGGTCCCCAACTTAATTTCTTTTCACATTTCGATGAAAGATTCGCATAAGAGAGTGTTTGGATTGACTTAGTTTAAGTGCTTTGGCCTTTTAAGCTCTTTTTCTAATTTTGTGGAGTTTGGAAAAGATAAAAAGTGTTTTTAAGCACTTACTTTTAGTTTATAAGTTATTTTTAAAAAGTCAATTCAAACACCTTCTAAGGTGTAATGTTTACCTCTTCTTCAAAGGTTTGCGCTCCGTCATGGGCGTCACATCAATGTCATGCTTCATTGAGGCCTCTACAAAATTGTCTTCCAAGAACCTGAATTGAACATGTCAAAGGCCTATGACTAACTACTAATATGTTCATTATATATGCCCTGCAGGTTTCATGGGAAAGGAAGAAGATTTTGGCTTGGGAATAGTAGGGACAAAGCGTTGGTGAACAAAACAACAGACTTCTTGAAGGATGATTTCTCTGTTCCACCAAACTGGTGGGAAACAGAATATAGAAAGCTTATTGAGCACCATTAAGGACAGTGGATTATTGATCATCAACAAGGCTGTTTCAAGAATCATTTCCCTCAAGAAGATGTAAACCATAACAGTGGATAAAACAAAAGTTTCTACTGTCTAATAAGTCAGTTAAAATGTTAGTTTCTGTGCTCCTAGTTCTACACTAGAAAAGCTTGTTAAATTCTGAGAGATACATCTAAACAGGGTAAGATATCCTGTCATAAGCATGCCTCAAGCTACGAGAAGAATTTTCCGTGATTTCCAATATTTTCCAACAATACCAACCATGTTTTCCTACAATTTGGCCCCTAAAAATATCCGAAACAATGCCAAATTTAGGGGATCCTGAGATCTTTTGCCTAGAATGCTCATAGTTTTGTATTTAGAGGCTGGAAAGCAAATTATTACTGCGTGATGAGAATATTCATTAATTTGTTGCAATTGATGATGAGATATAAGTTGAAGGATGTCATGGTTGCAGAAATATAAATGCTAATGTTTCACAAACAATTACTAGATTTCAGACGTCGTCATAGACCTTATTACAAGCAAAATCCACATGGCTGACACTGGCAAGGGTGGAGCCTGAATTTTCACCAAGGGGATTTAAATAATGAAAAAGTAGACATACAGTGGACATATTCGCAAACTCACAAAAGCAGAAACTTGTTCAGTTGGTGGTAGATTTTAATGAATTTTGTCGATAGACGCTGAGTAATGCAACATATTTATCATGAGGAGTACAAATTTCCTTCACCAGAGGTAACTCGTTTAAACTTGTCACACATGAATAGAGTAGTGGTGTCTTTTCTGGAACCAAAATCTTCACACCAAGGACCTCTTCAGATTCTTTATAAGAACCAAATGTTGTAACCAACAAGATTTGTAGGAGCCCCAATTCATTTGCATGCAGATTGTGTTCTTCAGTATCCCCTCTTCCAGAATTCTCATTTTTTCCAAAATTTCCTCTCGAGCCTTCTCTTGTTCTTCCTTGGTTGACTTCCAGACCTTAGCCGCGCTAGGCAAGAGATGTTGTATTTGAGAAAAAGTAATGATTGATCCAAACAAATTGAACGTCTTAAAAGTTGTAGACCTGGCAATACAACAACATACCTAGTGCAAGGAACCGTAACATCAACAACAAGGTGCGATCACCTAACCATAGTAAACAACAGATGATAACAGATAACAGAAGTCAAAGACTACATGAATAAGCTAATACTACGACAGACACGGTTCTCTAGACTACCACCAGACCAAAGACTATATGAATAGACTAATACTAATTACTAAGATACGCTCGATTACCTACTATCCTTCTACCCTTGTTTGCGACCTCCACGCCCTCCTATCTAAGGTCATGTCCTCGATAAACTGAAGATGCGTCATATCCTGTCTAATCACCTCTCTCCATTACTTCTTTGGCCTACCTCTGCCTCTCCTCTTCCTCACTATATCCAACTCCTCAGTGGGGCATCCGACATCTCCTCTTTACATGACCTGACAATAAGTAAATAAAAATGATGCACATGAGTTCAACACGTACTAATTACCTGATCAATGTAATTGGCCCAGAAACGAACTGTGGCTCTCTCATACGGATCCTCTGGCAAGATTAGAGGTCCGGTAGTCTTCCAGATTTCATCGATGTATTCAAGAATGACAGACGAATCGCAAACAGGTTAGTTGTGTGAGGCTCCGTTTAATTTTTGACACTTGGAGAGTGAACCCTTTTATTTACATTACATGTCATTTATAATTATTCATTTTTTTCTTTTAATTTTTTTATTCTTCTTATTCCTAACTAATACTATTAAACTTTTAAGTACACAATTAAGCAATTTGGTAAATATATTTTCTTTTAAAATAGTTAAAGTGTGTTAGAACTATTACGATTTCGATTCATTGTTAATAACACTATTAAAATAATGCTAAAATTTGACGAAAAAAGCTGACGGACTCAGTTGGGTTATCAATATTTTTTTTAAAAAAAAACAACGTATTTTTGTTGGTTATTTTTCACGCGATATGCACAAAAACTATAAAAAAATTATTATTTTTTTAAAAAAAACGACAGATATCCATCAATCTTTTTTTGGTTACAAAAATTAACAAACGCACGTCGATTTTAAAAGTGTAAAACTGCAGTTGAAGAGTATAAATAAGAATTGCGTAAGCATAAAAATTAGTGTTTAATTTTTTATACGGTATTTTACACTATCATGTCATAATTAACGTCTATTTCGAATATTAATTAATAACATGTTATCAATCTTACTATTAATAAATTAAAATACACTGATAATTTTATTATTAACAAATACTAATTCAAATATTATTTAAATATGTCAGAAGCATATCCTAATTGTTGTTAATTTATTCCTAAGATTTTTCTAGAATTTGATACTTTTACGTTCTAGTGTTTTTTTTAGGTTCAAGTAATCAATCCAGGAAAATTAAATAATTGAAGCAACCATCTTAAAGGTATCTACACTAATTTTTCCTGAGTTCATTTTATGTAACATTTAGATACAAAATACTAATTTCTATGCTTATATTATTTTTATTTATACTCTTCAAATGTAGTTTTGCACTTTATCGACAGACGTTCATTAATTTTTATATAAACAAATGATAGACATCCGCCGATTGTCTTTATAAAATATTAATTTTTTTATAATTTTTACGTGAAAAATAATCAGCGAAAATACGTCGATTTTCTTAAAGTTCGTCAGTTGTGTGTTTATTTTTAAAAAAATTATTGAAAATCTGACACAATCCGTCAGTTGTGTTTTTTTTTTAAAAAAAATCATTGAAAATCTGACACAGTCCGTCGATCTTTTTCAAACGAATTTTAGCATTTTTAAGTAGTGTTATTAATAATGAATCGAAAGTCTTAACAGTTCTAAGAACGATTCAGTTATTTTAAGAGAAAATATATTTATTAAATTGCTTAATTGTGTATTTAGAAGTTTAATATCAGTTATTTTTTTAGGAATAAGAAGAATAGACTAATAAAATAAGAAGATGAGTGATGATAAAATATAACATGTAAATTAAACAAATAAGTCTACTTTTCAAATGTCAAAAGTTAAATAGAGCCTCACATAATTATTATTAGTTGTTCGTCTTCTACCTAGTCCTTTAAGTAGAGTTCCCTATTAATCGGGATAACTACACAAATGCCCTTTAAAGGGAGTGGCTTTGTATTTTTGCCCCCCATAAAAATGGTCTTACAAAAATAGTCTTCCTTGTTTTTCATGTATAGAGCAACTACCCTTTTGCCCCTCTACACCTCAAATATTTTTAAATAACTCTCAATGCTCATTTATCTCTCAACTTTTATATATATTTCTTTTTCTCTTTTTTCTTTTCTTTTTTTTATTTCTATTTTTTCTTTTTTCCTTTTTTTTTCTTTTTTTCTCAACCTTTGTTTTTCTTTTATTTTTTGTTTTATTCTTTCTTCTACGTTTTTTCTTTTTTCTCAATCTTTTTTTTCTCCTCTCAATTCTATTTTTTTCTCCTTTTATTTTTTATTTTTTTATTTTTTTATTTTTTTATTTTTTTATTTTTCTCAACCTTTATTTTTTGTTGTCTTTTTTTTCTCGTTTTTTTTCTTTTTTTCTCAATATTTATTTTTTTCTCTCAACTTCTATTTTTTTATTTTTTCTTTGGTTTTTAATTTTTCTTTTCTCTTTTTTTTAATCAATTTTTTTGACCTTTATTTTTTTTATGAGATGTTCTATAATTCTTGCTTTAGAGGCAAGACTTAGCCCAAAGACTTCCAAACAACAAATTACGCCCATGAGCAAGACTTGACACTAGTATATTGTGTCTTGATTTATGAAATGTTTTATAACACTTGCCTCATAGGCAAGACTTAGCCCAAGGACCTCTCAAAAAATACAAGTTACGCTCCATGGGCAAGAGTTCACACTACTTCATTATGTCTAAATTTATGAGATACTCTATAACTCTTGCCTTAGAGGCAAGACTTAGCTCAAGGATTTTCAAACAACAAGTTATGCCCCATGAGCAAGACTTGACACTACCTCATTGTGTCTTGATTTATGAGACATTCTATAACTCTTGCCCTAGAGACAAGACTTAGCCCAAAGACTTTCAAACAACAAGTTACGCCCCATGGGCAAGAGTTGACACTATCATATTGTGCTTGATTTATGGGATGCTCTATAACGCTTGCCTAAGAGGCAAGATTTAGCCCAAGGACTTCCAAATAACAAATTACGCCCCATGGGCAAGAGTTGACACTATCACATTGTGTCTTGATTTATGCGATGCTCTATAACTCTTGCCTTAGAGGCAAAACTTAGCTCAAAGACTTTCAAACAACAAGTTACGCCTCATTGGCAAGAGTTGACACTAGCACATTATGTCTTGATCATGAGATGCTCTATAACGTTTGCTTTAGAGGCAAGACTAGCCCAAGGGCCTCCCAAAAAACAAGTTATGCCTCATGGGCAAGAGTTAACACTACTTCATTGTGCCTTAGAGGTAAGACTTAGCTCAAGAATTTTTCAAACAACAAGTTATGCCCCACGAGCAAGGCTTGACACTACCTCATTGTGTCTTGATTTATGAGATGTTCTATAACATTTGTCTTAGAGGCAAGACTTGTTCCAAAGGACTTCCAAACAACAAAGCACGCTCTTAAGTTTACTTCGATTTCAAAGAAAGAAGATCTTCTTTGCGGATTATCCAACTTTTTTTGTTCATTAGCAAAAAATAATAGAGGTTAAGAAAAAAGAAAAAAAGAGAAGAATAAAAGAGAAAAGGAAAAAATAAAGATAAAAATAAAAATTGAGAAAAAAAAGAAAAAAGAGAAAAAAAAAGTTGAGAAAAAAAAGAAAAAAGAGGAAAAAAAAAGAATAAAAAAAATAAAGGTTGAGAAAAAAAAAGAACAAAAAAAAAGAAAAGAGAAAAAAAGAAAAAAAAGGAAGAGAAAAAAAAAAAAAAAAAAAAAAAAAAAAAAAAAAAAAAAAAAAAAAAAAAAAAAAAAAAAAAAAAAAAAAAAAAAAAAAAAGAAAAAAAAAAAAAAAAAAAAGTTAAGAGAAAAAAAGAAAATAAAGGTTGAGAAAAAAGAAAACGAGAATTAAAAAAAAATTGAGAAAAAAGAAAAAAAAAAGATAAAAAATTAAAAAGATAAAAGAAAAAAGAAAAATGAAAATTAAAAGTTGAGAGACAAATGAACATGGAGAGTTATGGTGTAGAGGGGCAAAAATGTATATGTTCTATACATAAAAAGAAAGGAAGGGTATTTTTTAAAGATTTTTCCTATGAGGGGCATAAATTAAAGACCACTCACTTTTGAGGACACTCCATGTAATTTCTTGCTATTAATCTTTATGTTAAGACTTAGTCTTGCATTTGCACAAGTCTGAAACTGACAATTATTCCCTACTTGTGTGGTATTCTATTAGATTAGTCAATTCAACTATATGACCACTGTGAGAAACAAAGCTTTTCCTATTTCGAATGAATGAAAATTTGTGTTATAAAATATGATTTTTTCACTCATTTTTTATCGAATCAGGTCAAACTGGGAAGATGCATGATGGGAAATAGATTTTCACTGAAATAGTTGGAAGGTTTCTATTTTTTCCGTATGAAAACATTACTATTTTTTTCACACTGATTCAATCAAAATATCTGTTTAAATAAACATTTTACGATAGGTGCACATTGTTTACGCCATTTCTTGCGGCTCAAGATCCCTTTACTTTTTAATTCCTCTGAGCCATTACAGTCAACAAATTTACAAATTTTAAATGGAGTGGGTTGAAAATTCAAATCAGTCAGATAGGATTTAAGGAATATTTTTAGTATTATATTAATGAGTCATTACTATGTGAATTAATTCTAAATATTCTTATCATTAATTTGGCAGAACCTAGCCATTACAATTATTCATTATGAAATTTGAATACAAATATTGTGTAAGTTTCAAATAATTGAATTGTCTTAATGACATTTATAATGAGGAAAATTTGATTGTTGAAAAACCTTTTTTTGTTATATCTAACCACAATTATTTGAATGGTCTTTGAAGGACTTTTATTACGCTTTAATATGGGAACACTCTCTTACTATAATTAGAGGTACATTTTTTGGATTATATAATTTCCAAATGTACAGATAAGATTATATATTCGCGCTACGGACACTAGCCTGTGGGCTTCCCATTCAATCCATCTTGAAACACGGACCAAGGAGTCTGACATGTGTGTGAGTCAAGTAAACTAGTAAGGCGCAAGGAAGTTGATTGGTCCTGAGGGGTGCACCACCGACCGACCTTGATCTTCTGAGGAGGATTCGAATGTGAGTATACCTGTCGGGAACAGAAAGATGGTGAACTATGCTTGAGCAGGATGAAGAAAGAGGAAACTCTAATGGAGTTCCGCATCGATACTGACGTGAAAATTGTTTGTTTGAGTTGGGTATAGGGGCGAAAAACTAATCGAACTGTCTAGTAGTTGGTTCCCTTCGAAGTTTCCCTCGAGATAGTTGGAGCTCGCGTGCGAGTTCTATCGGGTAAAGCCAATGATTAGAGGCCTCGGGAGCGCAACACCCTTGACCTATTCTCAAACCTCAAATAGGTAGGACAATGCCACTGCTTTATTGAGCCGCACCATGGAATCAAGAGCTCCAAGTGGGCCATTTTCGGTAAGCAGAAGTGATGATGCGGGATGAACTGGAAGCGGGGCTACGGTGCCAAACTGCGTGCTAACCTAGTTCCTACAAAGGGTGTTGGTCGATTAAGACAGCAGGACGGTGGTCGTGGAAGTCGAAATACGTCTAAGGAGTGTATAACAACTCACCGGCCAAAGAAACTAGCCCTGAAAATGGATAGCGCTTAAGCGCGCAACCTAAACCCGGCCACGGGGCAAGTGCCAAGCCCCGATGAGTAGGAGGGCATGGTGGTCACTGCAAAACCTTGGGCATGAGCAGCCTCGGTGCATATCTTGGTGATAGTAGCTAATATTCAAATGGGAACTTTGAAGGCTGGAGAGGGGAAAGGTTCCATGTGAACAACACTTTGCACATGAGTTAGTCGATCCTAAGGGTCGGGGGAACGCCGACAGATAGTGCATTTTGCGCGTACTCCGAAAGGGAATCAGGTTAAAATTCTTGAACTGTGATGTGGTGATCGATGACAATTTTAAGAAGTCCAAAGACGTTGGCGGGAGCCTCAGGAAGAGTTATCCCACTTAACAACTTGCCCACCCTAGAAACGGCTCAGCCCGAGGTAAGGTCCAGTGGTTGGAAGAGCACCGCACGCCGCGTGGTGTCTGATGCGCTCCCGGTGCCCCTTGAAAATACGGAGGATTGAATGTTCCACGCCCCGTCTTACTCATAACCGCATAAGGTCTCCAAGGTGAACATCCTCTGGTCGATGGAATAATATAGGCAAGGGAAGTTGGCAAAATGGATCCTAACTTTGGGAAAAGAATTGGCTCTGAGGGCTGGGCACGGGGTCCTAGTACCAAACCCGTCGACTGTTGATGGACTGCTCGAGCTGCTCAATTCTCCGGGAATAGGAAAAAATTGTCAATCTACCATCCATCCAGATATTCTTTCAGTCTGGATGATGCCACAGATTGTAGTAGTAATTTAAGTCATAGCTACCAATCGAAACTACAAACAAAATAGGAACAGAAAGAATATAATTGCAAGTGTACAATTAATTAAATCACCCCAAACTTTAAACTTCTTCAATCCAAATTCCAATATAATATTTTCAAAATCGAATATCTAACCACTTTCATAACAGTAGGTCCTTCTAATAGTTGTTGATAATTACCTACCCTTTTTCAAAAAATATTCAAGGAACACTAATGTGCTCAAATTAATGTTACTTTATTGCCAACTATCATCCTAAACTAAAATATAGAACCATCATATTATTGTTGTTAGAGCATAACTTTGTGATGTGTAGGTTAGGCCCAAGTCACCTGTTTCAACCCTACCACAAAGAGTATTTAAGTGGAGAAAAATAGAGGGACAGGTCCTTTATCCATCGAATTTCGAACCATCGCCTCCAAAACAATGATCATCTCTTATTCCAGAATTACTCTGTTCTCAAATGGACAAAATCCAAACAAGAATGCTATTCCAGCCAGTACTAGATTCTTTTTCCCTGGGCAAGTAAAGAGAGAAAGTACTAACAAAAACTCTTTCAAATGCAAGGTTTTCTCCGAAAATGACTCCCCGTAGCCGATTTCAAAGCTACAGAGCAAGGGAAACAAGTTTCACGATAACGAAGAGATGACAGTGACAAACAAATGGAGAGATATTCATGGTCGAAACGATTGGGAAGACATGCTTGAACCTATAGATCCCCTGTTACGAGAAGAGCTAATACGTTACGGAGATATGTTACAAGTATGTTACGATGCATACGATTTGGATAGTAGCTGCAAGATCGATCCTAGTTTGTTTTTCAAAATTACTGGCCGCGTAAAACATGGCTACGATGTTGCCAGCTACATTTACTCCAAGTGCCTCACTCATTCAATTTGGCCTAGTGATTGGAGTCACGAAGCAAATTGGATTGGCTATGTTGCAGTATCAAATGATGAGTACTCAGCACATTTAGGACGTCGTGATATAGCGATTGCTTGGCGTAAAACAACGAAAGATGTTGAGGAGATAACAGATGTCATAGACTTTCAAAGACCAGCTAGAGATTACAACATGCCTAGCCGCGATCCAACAGTCAGAATCGAAGCTGGATTCTTAAACATCTACACGAGGAAAGACGATCAATGTAGCGTGTGCAAGTTGTCAGCAAGGGAACAGGTGTTAACTGAAGTGAAAAGACTGATAGATCGATATTCGAACGAGGAAATAAGCATAAGAATAACAGGACACAGCTTGGGAAGTGCATTAGCTATTATAAATGCTTATGACATTGCAGAAATTGGACTAGATGTACACGAAGACGGACGCGTTATCCCCCTTTGTGTCTTTGCATTCTCAGGGCCAAGAGTTGGGAATATTAGATTCAAGCAAAGGCTTGAAGGATTGGGAGTGAAGGTGTTAAGAGTGTTGAACAAACATGACAAGGTTTATTGGCATGTTGGTGAAGAGATAATTTTGGATCACAAGATTTTCCCTTCCTCAAAGGAGAGGCAAAATCTCACATACATCAATGATTTGGAGGTTCACCTGCATTTACTCAACTGGTTAGTACAATTTTCTTCTCATTTCTGTAGAAGCAGAGGCGGAGATTGGGGGTAGTGGAAGGGGAAATAGGCTCGAACTCTCACCAACAAGGTGAAAGTTCAGGTAACCAACCAACTAAGCTACTAAGCTTACCTTTTTAAAAAAAATAAAATGAATTGGGGGCGGGAAGGGGAATGGAGGAAGAGATTGGAAGATGGGGAATCTAACTACCCTCACCAATAACGTGAAAGTTTAGATAGTCAACTAGTTGAGATACTAAGACTCTCCACCTCTTTAGCTACTGGTTCGGCAGAAAAAAAGTAGTTTTTGCTCAAACTCTATATTTGTATAAGTAATATATGTTCAGAACACAAATAAACGAAAAATTGTGATCCAAAACTTATAAACTAAAAAACTTGGTTCCGTCTCTGTAGAGAAGTTTATCAAATATTTCTTCTGATCACAAGCAAGTTTTTTCAGATTTTCACTGTCAAAAGCCTGGCATCCATCTAAAGACTCATTCCACCAGAGAAATTATAACGTATTCCAATGTGTACTCTACAAATTTGTTTCACAATATTGTGATTCATATGAGCAGGGGATGAGCCAGGTAGGGCCAAGGGGGTTCGATGAAAAATTACACTATTTATACATAGTTCAAATTATTTTTTATGTATATAGAGAAGATGTTGAATCTTCTTTGACTTTCTCGTGTGCTTACTTCTTCATATTTTGAAATCCTTACTGAAAGCCACTGCATATGAGCAGGTTGCAGGGGAAAGGAAAAGGATTTTCGATTCGAAATCGGAGGGACATATATTTGGAGAACAAGATAACTGATCTCACGAAGCATATTGCTTTAGGAAAGTGGGACACAGAGTACAGAAAGCTTGGTGGGAACTTGAAAAGACAGTATCTTCAACAACTTCGTTTCAAGAATCATTCCCCTGCAGAAGATGAAAACCAATCATCATAAGTGTGGACAAAGCCTTCTCTTCGGTGTCATTGGTGTCCGAGCCAGCTTGCAAGCATTTAGACTAATTGACTTTGTCCACTAAAATTGGGACGGATAGGAAGAAATCACTTTAACGAGGTACCTGGTAACTTCTCAACGGGACAAATTTAATCCAAATTTATACATTCTTCATGTCTAATATATTTGATTAAGGAAAAGAAAAGTTATCTCTACTTCAATCTAACTACGTGACATTTGTTATTAGTTTCTTGTTCCATTAAAACAAGCAACGTATTTTTGGAGCTTCAAGAAAGTCAAATAGTATTTCTATAATAACAACAAAAATTTAAAAACAACAACAACAACAAAAATTAAGAAAGACCTAAAAGATCTTCTTTGTATCGTTCCAATTTTATCAGATGTTCCCGAAGGGACAACTAAGAAAGACATTCATCTTCCCGCTTGATAGGCAGCAGTGACTGTGGAAGTGGCCGATGATGACACTACAATAACCTTATGAAAACACCGGTTACGAGACCAAAATACGTTAATGAGAGATGATAAACACTACTATAGAAGCAACGAGACCAAAAATAATAAGAGGATTATATTGGGAGTGAACTTTTTAAGACGAATATAAAAAGTCTGGCCAAAATTACTGAATTTTGTCAAACCCGTAGGCTATAACTAATGATGTAGATTCGTCCCTGGCTCTAGCTGTCAATTTCTAAAAAAAATGGAACCTAACAAATCCTAGGAGAAAATGAAAAAAATACATTTTGTTTACTAAGTTTTGGCTTAATTATAATGTATAAAATAAAAAAACACACAATTCTTAATAAACAACAGATAGGGTGCAAAACAAGTAACTCAAAAGCATCCAAGTTTACAAAAAGCATACAAATGTAATTAACAACATGCAACAAGAAGTACATTAATTCTTAATACACTGATGTTATATTAATAATGATCAATTAGGCTGAGGCATTTGGCTTCGAGCATATTTCAAAACCATCACAAATTCTTTGGCAGAATCTCCAACTTTTGCTATTTTTATTTCAGAGCTAGGTGCTGCACGTAACCAAAGCTCTGCTAGATGTTGCATAGGCAAAGCAGGACGAATCGGCATCCCTAACATCCGAACCTCCACCTGCATGTCAAATTATTAGGATCGAAATAATCAGGTGACGTGGAGAAGGTGACAAAGCAAATTTTGAATGACGATAAGTTATTTAATTACCTCGTCTTCGCTCTGGAGACTCAGTTTTTTTGCAAGGTACTTCTTTATGAAGGAACAAGGCATGTTCACATCCCTATATAACCAGAAAAAGATGTTTATAGTACAAAAAAATTGCTTCTCTTTTTGTGAGATAAAATTGCAATTACACAAAAAGGGGGAAAATAACTTACCTCAGTTTTTGGCAGAAGCCATTTTCCCTCATAATTATCAACAATTCATATTAATGTTTGTTCTTGAAAAGAACTAAGTAACATTTTGCTTAACATATGACTAAAGCAAGAACACTGATCACATATACTTTTATTTTTCATTAAAAATAAACACATAGAATAATAAATCTTTGAGAGAGGAAAAAAGAGAGAGGGGTGAGGGGGGCACGGTGCACTTGCTCCCGCTATGCGCGGGGTTCAGGGAAGGACCGGACCACTAGGGTCTATTATATGCAGCCTTACCCTGTATTTCTGTAAGAAGTTGTTTCCACAATTCGAACATGTAATTTCCTAGTCACATGGAAACAACTTTATACCAGTTACATCAAGGTTCTCCTTCCTTCGAGAAAGAATTCATGTAAGAAAGAAAAAAACAAAATTACCTCTACCAAACTGATTTATGCATGCAACAATGGCTACTATAGTTTAAAAATTGAATGAGATAGCAACTGAACATTTCATTAAAGACTTACTTGATCTTTATGTAGCGGGAAGAAA
>QJPP01002058.1:385372-538743 GCA_003996215.1 Jaltomata sinuosa | reverse complement strand
GTCAGTTTGAGGATCAACAGTTGTGTGACCTTCGTGATCGGGTTGTTCAGGGTGAGACCAGTCGGGCTACTCTAGATTCAGATGGGGTTCTGAGGTTTGATAGTCGCCTTTGTGTTTCGAGGATTAGTGATTTGATTTAGTTGATACTTCATGAGTCACATTATACTAGATATTCCATTCACCCTGGCACAACAAAGATGTATAGAGACTTGAGACAGCTTTACTGGTGGAGTGGTATGAAGCGGGATATAGTGGATTTCGTATCTCGGTGCTTGAACTATCAGCAGGTTAAGTTCGAGCACATGAGACCTAGTGGTTTGATGCAGTGACTTCCCATTCCTGAGTGGAAGTGGGAAGGGATTACTATAGACTTCGTTGTTGGTTTACCTCGTACTTCTCATAGGCTTGATTCTGTTTGGGTGATCGTTGATAGGCTTACTAAGTCAGCACACTTCATACCGGTTCAGACTTCTTACGGGGCAGAGAAGTTAGCTCAGATCTACATTCGTGAGATTGTTCGATTGCACGGGGTCCAGTTTCTATCATTTCAGACCGCGACACTCAGTTCTGGAGGGCTATTCAGCGAGATTTGGGTACAGAGGTTCATCTTAGTACCGCTTTCCACCCTCAGACAGATGGCCAGTCCAAGAGGACCATTCAGATTCTGGAGGACATGCTTCGGGCATGTGTTCTTGACTTTGGAGGTTCTTGGGATCAGTTTATTCCCTTGGCAAAGTTTGCTTATAATAACAGCTTCCATTCGAGTATCGGCATGGCACCTTTTAAGGCTTTGTATGGAAGGCGTTGCAGATCACCGGTAGGTTGGTTTGATGGTTTTAGTTCTAGGCCACAGAGCACAGATTTGCTTCGAGATTCCTTAGATCGGGTCCAAGCGATTCAGGACAGACTTCGGGCAGCTCAGAGCAGGCAGAAGAGTTATGCTGATCGTAGGCTTCGTGCGTTGGAGTTTAGTGTCGGTGACTTGGTGTTTCTCTGTGTATCGCCCATGAAGGGCGTGATGAGATTTGGTAGGCGGGGCAAGCTTAGCCCCAGGTACATTGGGTCGTTTGAGATTCTTCAGAGGGTTGGTAGCGTTGCCTATCAGTTAGCCTTGCCTCTGATGTTTTCAGATATACATCCTATAATTCATGTTTCGATGTTGCGTCGGTATGTCCCAGATGAGTCTCATGTGTTGCAATGGGATTCAGTTCAGTTGGGTGAGGGTTTAGCCTTTGTTGAGGAGCCGGCGACTATTTTGGCCAGAGATGTCAGGAGATTGAGGTCTCGAGAGATCCCGGTTGTTAAAGTTCAGTGGAGGCACCGTCCAGTCGAGGAGGCTACCTGGGAGACCGAGAGAGATATGCGGGCTCAGTATCCGCAGTTGTTTGAGCCTTCAGGTACCCCCTTGAACTTGACTTTCGAGGACGAAAGTCCTTTTTAGTAGTGGATGATGTAATGACTCTTCCGGTTATTTCCACGTACACATTTTCCTTGTACCGTTAGAGCTTGTTTGTAGCGGCCTTAAGTCATTTAAGGCTTGTCGGGACCAGTATTTCGGTGCCAGGTCCATTTGTTTGGTCGTATGATAAGTTTTGAAGTCAAGCAAGTCGGCAAAAGTTATCGTAAGTTTATTTAATAAATTTTCTGAACTTTGGGTAAAATGTCTCGGAGCTTTTATCTCAATATATAAAGAGTTAGAAGTCCCCCGATATACCAAATCGAAGGTCTACGAGTCTAGTTTCCAACGCACAAAACCTCACATCCAACTGATCTCGGAGTAAAAAGTTATGACTTTTTTACCGCGGATTATCGGGCAGAAACCGGGTCGCGAACCGGGTCGGGTCAAATCGATTTTAAGCCTCAACTTCACGTTTTAAAATGCCATTTCAGTTCTAAAACAGTGAGAAAACATAAGGGAGGGTTCCAAGAGAGTTCTTGAGTGATCAAGGTGCGTAATTGGAAATATTTTATTTAGGAGTTGAATGTGGTAAAAAGTTATATTTTTTTATTACCTTTTTAAAGTATTTTAAAGGTCTATGAAAAATACTTTTGTTATGATATAATTGTGTATGTATTTATTTTATAAGGTTTTTATACATTATAATATTTTAATGGAGATAGTAAATTTAGTTATGTTAAAAATTATTATTATAATATAGTAGGTTTTATTTGAAATAATTTTCTATGAATTATAGTATATTTAAAAAGGTATATATATTTTACCACGAATCTATGCAATACCCGAGAACTTACGTAATGGATAAGAAGGAGGGTGTTGACACCCCCTCCACGTGTAATTAAGGAAAGGTGGAAGCAATTAAGTTGCTTAAGTGGAGGTGTCATCATTTGATCAAAGTGGTCATGTTACCATTTAATTAATAATAAAAAAATATATTAGAGCCTTTCTTTATGTAGCATATGTGAAGTTCTGTACATATATATATATATGTCACCAGCAACCTTTATCTTGAAAATTCATTAAATAGCATGTTAGTTTATAACATATTCAAAAGTACTTGTATATATTCAATTGATGAAAAATATCTTGTGGAAAGAAATTATTTTGACGCGATATTCGATCCTCGAAGGCAAAATCGATTATCTACGTCAAGTTATTCAAGCTTAAATTTGAGTTTGAATTCATTTCGGAGCTTCTCGGAGCGGTTCAAGCTTAGACATCTTCGTCCTAGCAGCTTGTCATCGGACGACAGGTAGGTTATGGCTTAAACTCCCTAGACTTAGCATATATCGGATAAAATTGTACTAGCTAGCATCCTTGGGTTAGATTATTAGGTTGGTACCACAGACCTTGACCGCTTTATTCATGTCCGCCTACTTTTGTTCGTCCGATGCTTGTAGTACTTGCCGATATGTTTTATTTACCCTTGTGGTCCTGTGAGGCCTTGTTGACTCTAGAACATAGAAGGTGGGATATTGGGAATGTCCGCGAGTCCCGGCATAGAATTATCCTTCTAGGCTGGTTATGCTTGCTGAGTAGCTATGGGCTTGTGCAGGGTCGATAGGTTGATTGTGAGCTGCTGGGCAGCTATTGTGTTTGATCATACCATTTCCATGCATATAAAGAGGTTTTATCCATGTTTTACTACGGTTTTGGCTTCGGGCCTACTGGCACTATTTTCTAAACCTTGCATGGCCCCGGGGGCCCATTTTTTATGGAAATAAATTAGATATGGTTTGATTTAACTTGCGAATATTCTTGGGTAAAAGAAGGTAAAATTATGATTTATATCACCAGTTTTACGATTAACGCTAGACTCGGCAGGGCCGGGGTGCTAGTTGAGTTTTCTTGCTATGTGTGATGATTTTAGCCTCGGTCGGACCGAGCACCTGAGATGACTTTCTACTGTTTAGACCCGATTATGCTGGGCACCCTTGGAGGGGTTTTTGAGATATTTTCCCACTACTTTAGTCCTGGACAGGGTCTGGGCATGCATATTCGAGACTGGGTCTCTATCTTGAACTCGGACTTGCTTCCGGATGACATGTTTTGATACTGAGATTTAGTATGGGGTCAGGGACCTCCATGGACCTTGCTATCCGGGCCTGGGGCTTAGGGCTGCGTGTGCCGGAGGAATGGTATACGGTGGAGTAGAGGTATACGGGCAGTGTCCTTCCATGGAACCTACCTGCTGGGCCGGATCGGCACTGGAGGAGGTACATACAGAGATACCATTTCACTTGAGATCTTCATGCATCATATCATTCATTGTCTGAGGCTCTACCCTTGTTTGTTATTTGTTGATTGTACGCTCCGGTAGTATAGGATGCCGGAGGGTTTGTTTTCACTTGTTTGTATTCCTCAGTTGTATAGGCGGTCGGGGGACTGTAGGTAGACTCTTGCTATTTACTTGTAGAATTGTTCCCTGTTACGGTTAATTATGAAATTGGTTACTGCTAGACTGTTAGTTGCTGGATTTGAGATTGATATGATTAGTTGGGCTTGATTCATGTCTCTAGCATGCCTATCATTACTCTTTCTCTCTTCTTCTTACACTTGAGGTTACCGGTATATACCGTCCATTTCGTAAACTTATTATGTATACACTATTATTGCAAGGACCCCAGGTGCGTTGTTTCTTACTTTCACCTGTGCCTATGGTGTATATATTTTGCTTGCTAGCCTCACATGTGGTTCTGTTGATTTCCCTCTGGGCTAGTTCATGTGTACCTTTCGTTGATTTCTGTGACTACTTGCTTCTATTCTGTCTGTTACTACACTTTTATCTTATATATGCCCAGTCGACCTATGATACCTACTGGGTACCTTATGCTTCGCATTTGGTGCTCACCCTACCCCCTGCATCTTTGGGTGCAGATCCTAGCGTGGGCCATCGCCGTTAGATCGCTGTGATTCGTGCTTGAAGATCTGGTTGGGACTACTTCAGACTGAGGGTGAGCTCTTGGCCATCGGAGCTTAGCTTTAGTTTATCTTTTGCTTTATGTACTCTATTACCACTCAGAGACATCTGTATATATTGTTTTGGATCGTTTTGCACTCCATGTATGTAGTTTTGGCTCTATACTATGATACCAGGTCTTGGGGTTTGGTTTAGTTTCCGCATATGTATATATTTATATCCCTTTTAGCTATTCTCTTCGTCTTGTCCCCTTATTTGTTAGATAGTAGCCCATTACTAACTCTCCTGGACTACGAGGATTGGTTCACCTACCGGGGGTTGTAGGTGCCATCATGATCGAGAAATTGAGTCGTGACAACACTACACTCCGAGACACCAAGTATCTCTAACCACACGACACAAAAATTCCATTGGAACCCATCCTAGCCTGAGATTCTTGTCAACTCTCATCCTAGTGAGAATTCTACCCGGGCACTTACATTCTAACCCATGCTATAACAAGCTCACCCCCACCACTCAATGAGTAGTAACACCAAGTATTATCATGGTTAACAAGAGGGATATGACTGATCAAGTAACCATTTACTAACCCCATTCCCTTAACTGACCCTACCACTAAGGAACATCGATCATGCACAAGCCAACTCATTTCAAATTCCCTATAATTCCACTATACTCTTCCCAAGAGCTACAATTAGTCAAAACCATCTCATATAATAAGCCTATGAGCAGTGTCCCACACTACTCAGTCAATGACGAGGCATTTTACCAAACACTGCATGAGTGACTATTCCCACCAATGGACAATCATAATTTTACCAATACCCACAAACTTGGTTCCACCATCAAATTATGGACCCCTTTAGAAAAGTAAGCACATTATAGGGAATTCATCCCCTGACATTAATAATTCTGTAACTTCCTTTCTCACCCCAATTCCTTTATTTGGATCACTAACGAGAACCTGTTATAACCTAGTAATCTATTCACCCATAAACATTACCAGTTCCTCGAACCCACTCGAGAATCTAGTCTCCCCAAGATGTAGAATCCTAATATCAACAATAAGACACAAATTAGAAACAAATTATTCATGACACAATAACTCAACCTCAATCAACCAACAACGCATAAATTAATCCTCCAGACCCCGTGCTCGAAGGACTAGGCATGAATTATCCTGTTATTCTACAACAATAATATGAAACAAATTACAGGTCTAAGTTTACTCAGTTAAACCTAGCCTACTTGGACGCCAAACATCTGCTGCATAAGTATGAACAAGAACTTCTGGCTCCGTGGAGGCAAATCTTGATGGAAAGTGGACTTGGAATCCATGGGTTTTACCCTATTCGAGCGGGAATCCTTCCTCTCCATTACTCCCCAGGCTTGGATTAGCCTAGGAGGGTTTTAAGAGCAACCCTTGCCTGTTTGGAACTGAAGAGGAGAGAATGAAATTATAAAACCTGTTTCTGGGTTTTTTGGTCCTGTCATCTTGCTATAGAGGCCCAATCCCACTATAGCGGCACTGCCATAGCGGTAGCCGCCCGCCATAGCAGGGTTGACCGCCTTGATTTCTGCTATAGCGGTCTTTATTGTAGCGGTGTGTAAATCACTACAGCGGCTGACCCAGGACAGAACCTACAGAATCCTCCATGAATTACCCATTTTACAACACACTTCAAATCTTGACGTTCCAAACCAACCCTTTCACGTCAACTTTGATATCGGGAGTTCTACTCTCCTGAATTCACTTCTGAAAAGCCCCACGGACTCCTTAACGCCTTAGCTAATGGAAAAACTAGCTCAACCTTAGACATTTACCCAATCCTTTCTCGGATTGACCTAGACCTTACCTCACTTAGAATTTCTTTTAGACTAGCCTAGCTCAAAATTTCTAACTCCCTAATCCAGAAGTTTTCTAACCCATTTTTTCGCATGAATAGCTCAACCGTAATGAGGTTCCTTTTATTAATGACTGAATAGGTCATTACAATAGATACCAATTTAGACATCGTTCATCCTCGAATGATCTCTAAGGCAGAAGGAAAAGAATGAGCCAGCCTCTTGAACCTTTACGCTCTACCATGATAGCGTAAATATAACCTTACATGAACCACCAAAACTTCCAAATCTCTCGGTGTACCCAAACTCAACTAAAATTTAATTCTATCCCGCTCTATAAAGGAATCCCTTTCTTTGAGCTGCACGAGACCAATACGAGTACTCCTCCCCGAGTGCCTATGAAATTCAGTGCCTCATCGAAATACCAAAGCAAAAGAAATTTAAACATAACAAAAAATAATTTTCCATGCCACGAGGAATCAAAACTCGCTGTAGCAACCCCTTTCCTGCTAGAGCAGCCTCGCTAAAGTAGGAAAATTCCTGCTATAGTGGCACCGTGGTAGCACTTTCCTCCCACTATAGCAGTATAAGCGAGGCAGTAACTCCGAACAGTCTCAGTTTTGGCAAATTTTACATCATAACACCAAAATTTTGACATTCTAGAGCGACCCCTTTACTTAAATGTTATACCCGGAGTTCTACTAACCTGAACTCCATTCTGAAAGTTTTGTACAGGATACTATGTCCCTCGCATATCATGATATCACCTTACTCCCATCAAACACTACACTCTGAGACACCAAGTATCTCTAAACCACACAACACAAAAATTCCATTGGAACCCATCCAAGCTTGACATTCTTGTCAACTCTCATCCTAGGGAGAATTATATCCGGGCACTTACACCCTAACGCATGCTATGATGAGCTCGCCCCCACCACAAAATGAGTAGTAACACCAGGTATTATCATGGTTAACAAGAGGGATATGACTGATCAAGGAACCATTTACTAACCCCATTCCCTTAACTGACCCTACCACTAAGGAACATCGATCATGCACAAGCCAACTCATTTCAAATTCCCCATAATTCCACTATACTCTTCCCAAGAGCTACAATTAGTCAAAATCTTCTCATATAATAAGCCTATGAGCAGTGTCCCACACTACTCAGTCAATTACAAGGCATTTTACCAAACACTGCATGAGAGACTATTCCCACCAATGGACAATCATAATTTTACCAATACCCACAAACTTAGTTCCACCATAATCTCATGGTTTCCTCACTAACTACACATTATCATTACAATGCAAGTAGTTACTCAATCAAGGGTAAAAATCACTGCGTTAAATAAGGTATGATGTTCAAATACGTATAGGTTACGTCAAACAGGAAACATCACCCACATCAAGCCAATAACCCTTATGCCTCGAGCTACTATATCTACCCTTTCCTTTTATCGCACATGGATGCTAATTTTTATAATTTATGTAATAGCTCGCAGCTTAACTAGAAATTTAAAATAACCCGGGAATCAAAAACAAAATGGGGGAAAACAGGACAGGGATTCTGCCCTGCCCCTCCCACTATAGTGGCTTGCATACTGCTATGGCGACCCCTAACAACAGCAACCCAGAAAATTTATAATTTTCTGCCAAATTCCCTCATTCTCTTTCCTTGTTATCAATGTTAACCCCTGAAATTGCATCATGGTCTTAAACAAAACCCTAAGCCCATCCCCAGCAATGCATAATTTAGACTTTAGCACCACATTATCATAAGATCGATTATGAAACACACCAGAAAGTTGTTCATAACATCACATTCCCACTATCATACAAGATTAGCCCTTTTCCCATGGTTCCCAACCAATCTCGATTGTCCTGAAATCAGAGTGTCCCCACAGTCACAAATGATCATGTCCCCTTACCATTTTTTCCAACAATAAGTCCATGCCCAAAACTTAACACAAAAATTTCAGTTAAATCACATAGCAGTTAACCCTTTAACCAATGACATATAACCAAGTTAAAAATCTTCACTAACCACAAATTTCAAATTAAATCAAGCAATTACACACCACACATTCACAGTCATTCAAAAAATACAATGCACAAAATCACAAGTCTCAAGCTTTAGCACTCAATCAAATCAGGTTCACTATTTTTTATTCATCTCATGGATGATTGTTAGCTAATTCATCCATGCCTTTACATAGTCTCCTAAGCCAGATACCAATTAGAACCTTCCCAGTTCCAATTTCTCTTGCTTCTGTAATTTCAGCAAAAAATAACGGCATCCATTTACCTTGTTAATATACCAATTGGAATCAAGAGATACCAATTGGACTCAACCCATACAAAAAAGTATCAAACCGCACGAAAGGAGTGAAAGAAGAGAGACAATTTCCTAGAATGCTTCATAGCTCCCCGAACATTAGATGTGGATGTCAACACACTAATCCGCAGGACTCTATTTGACATTTGCTCTTTTACTGGGAGACTGGTAACCTAGACTCTGATACCAAATTATCACGACCTGACTACCAGTCCGTTCGAGGATTTACTCTAAGCACCTAGATAGGAGAACCCTTACTATCCGATCCAATAGGTAATGCGAAAATCAATAGTAAAACATAAGAAATAGCCTTTTTAATATTGGAAAAACATTTATAAACTTTAGTACAATGAAATACTTTACAAAACTTGAATACAAACACTCCCTAGGAACTAGTCTAAACAGGTACAAGAGCTCTAAGAAGAAATGCAAGTAAAATAAGACACAACTCCCACCATAGAAAAGAAAGGAGTACAAAATGTTGTAGATCACCATCGTCTTTACGTAGAAACATCACTAACCCTGCAACTAGACTATACCAAAAGGTATAGCAAGAGTAGTATCAATACAAACAACACGTACTGGTAGGCATCATTGATAATACCTTGCAGAAATCCAAAAGAAATATACAATATGAAGTTACCAAATTCAATCCCTTATCAACCACCTTTACTACCATGATATAACATCTATGCACCTATATGTCCTGTCCTAAGCCTTCCTACCCCATTCCACTGCCAACTCTACCCCTTGGAGCCCTTCCACCATTCTATCCTGGTCATAAACAAATGGTCACACATAACACTAGGACTTTCCAAGTCACACATAATACTAGGACTTCCCAAGTCACACTTAACACTAGGAATTCCCAAGTCATCCATCTTACCAACCACTATAAGCACCTCAGTGGTTCGAGTTTCAATAATTAGGTTTACTATCCGCCTTTGCTATCCAGTTGAGAGACAAACTACAAAACCTTAATTTACCACCCTGTTTAAAGTTACGATCCTAAGGCAACTACCTTGACCCTTAGCCCTTAGACAAACAATGGACTACCTTTGAGTTTTACGTATTCAACCGTCAAGGTTCCTTACCATTGACATCCTGCTGGTTCAGGCACTCATAGAATACTTGCCTTGTTTCACTAACCTAGTCAAACCTGACTCGCTAGGAACCTTAGGCCCTCCAGCTTCACCCATCCTAAACCCATTACACAATACACCTCACAATCCCAGGTCTAATGACCAACTAGCCCAAACATCACTGCTAATCGGCCTATCACTCTTTCCAAAATGGGAATTGTAAGGGTACGATATTAACCAAATATTACCAGGCAATATCAAATAACCAAGTCCATATGACTCTCAATAAGACCCCCAGTCAACAACCAAACTCAACAACCATATAAGTCATGCCCAACTATGCAAGTAACCAGACCATATATAATTGTGTCACCACTTGCAAGCTACCTGGACCTCCTAAGGATTCCTAGAACATCATCTATGCCATTTGACATGCAACCTCAGCTTACTGACGAAACCACCTTATCACTTAAGCACACCAACTTGGCCCTTCAAGGACCAATATGCAATGAACATTACTAACATATAAACCCTATTCACTGAAGGAACCGACATGTAATGAACACCAATAATATGTACCATACATGGTACCAGAGCCAATTGATATATAAATTGGACTAGGTGAGGTACGTGAGCCAACCGATATAGAACATGTACTAAGCATGGTACCCATGCCAACCAAATGTCACACACAATCCAACAATCAACAATTATGAACACAACCACACTTTTAAACAAACAAGTAATAAGACAAGTTCATTTCACATGATTGACAAACGGATATCATAGACATTCATCATTTAATTCCCTAATCCATGTAATGTACAAACAATAGCAAGCAACAGTTACAATGCACATCTATCACAAATGGGAAGCAAACAATCATTATTTACACAACAAAACTGGTTCATAACCCTAACTTTGATGACCTATCCTAAGACTAACCCTTAGTTTACCATCTAGACGCATATAGTCATTTACATCAAAATTTGGACCGCTTTAGAAAGGTAAGCATATTCTAGGAAATTCATCCCCTGACATTACTAATTCTAGAACTTCCTTTCTCACCCCAATTCCATTATTTAGATCACTCCCAAGAATCCATTACAACCTAGCAATCCATTCACCCATAAACATTACAAGTTTCTCAAACCCACCCGAGAATCTAGTCTCCCCAGGATGTGGAATCCTAATATCAATAATAAGACACGAACTGGAAACACACTATTCATCAACAATAACTCCATATCAGTCAACCAAAAACCCATAAATTAATCCTCCAGACTCCATGCCCCAAGGCCTAGGCATGAATTCTCCTATCATTTTACAATAATAATATAAAATGAATTACATGTCTAAGTCTACTCAGCTAAACCTAACCTACCTGATGCCAAACATCTGCTGCAGAAGTCTGAACAAGAACTTTTGGCTCTGTGGAGGTGAATCCTGATGGAAAGTAGACTTGGAATCTATGGGTTTTACCCTATTCGAGTGGGAATCCTTTCTCTCCATTGCACTCTAGGTTTGGAGCAGCCTAGTAGGGTTTTTGGAGTAATCCTCACTTATTTAGAACTAAAGAGGAGAGAATGAAATTATAAAATCCATTTTTGGGTTTTCTGGTCCCGTCATCCCACTATCGCAGCCCAATCTCGCTATAGAGGCACCACCATAGCGGTAGCTGCCCGCTACAGCAGAGTTGACCGCCTTGACTTCTGCTATTGTGGGAATTTTTCCACTACAGAAATTATCATTGTAGTAGTGTGTCAACCGCTACAGCAGTTGACATGGGACTAAACCTCAAGAATCTTCCCAAAATTGCCCATTTTATGACACACTTCAAGTCTTGACATTCCAAACCAACCCTTTTACGTCAACTTTGATATCGAGAGTTCTACACACCCAAATTAACTTTTGAAAAGCCTCACAGACTACTTAATGTCTTAGCTAACAGAAAAACTAGCTCAACCTCAGATATTTACCCAATCCTTTCCCAGATTTCCCTAGACCTTACCACGCTTAGAATTTATCTGAGACTAGCCGAGCCTAAAATTTCCAACTCCCTAACTTGGAAGTTTTCTAACCTGTTTCTTCGCACAAATAGCTCACCCATAATGAGGTGCCTTTTAATAATGAGTGAACAGGTCATTTCACCTAGTCTCTCATTTGAAGTGATCCTTTTATTTTTTGATTGTCCCTTGTGTTTCTCTTATTTCCTAGCGCGTGCTTTCGGTGCATCAAAAGTTTGAAAGCTCAGAAATTGAGGTCACATCCCTAAAAACCCTATCAGATCCTTAATAATCTTTTTGCTTACCATATTAAAAACCTTACCAGAAAAATCCAATTGGGATAAAAATATGTCAAAGGAAAAAAAAGTATAACATACATCATATTTAGGATCCTTGTATTTTCTGATTGTGTGTTCAACAGTAGTACCTCTTTAGGCAACCAACATTCTAGTTACTTTGTAAAAGGTTGTCGTCTATGTCTGTCAGTTGGTAAGCTCATTTCCTAGTTATGCAAACTACCTTATATGGACCTTTCCAATATGGATTCATCTTCCTCATTTTTGGGTCACTTGTGTTGAGAGTTACCCTTCAGAGGACAAAATATCCAACTTTCAAATAATAGAGTTTCATTCATCAGTTGTAATACCTTTCCATTCTTTGCTTTTGAGCCACAATTCATGTCAGAACCCAATCCTACACCCTAGACGGAGTTGACACCCAAAGTCACAAGTGACCCAAGTGTATCCTTGATCTGGCATACTACTAAAATATAATTGACTGATAAGCGGAAGCTCTGAAATGCATAAGTAAGAACTAAGCTTTTGAAAATAAAGCAAAACAACTTTTATAAAATAGACAATGAAGACAAATATGAATTCTGAATATAATGTTCTAATTAACATGACTAACTGTGTAGTGAAGCCTCTACTGACTGAACTGAATAATGTATACTAGGACAAGGTCCCCAATCTACCTTTACTCGATAAACTGAGCAACTAAACTACTTAGTTGAACTAGATATAGCTAAGTTTCCTGAATGCAAGAAGGACTCACCACAAGTTGAAGAGGTGGTATCTTAATGGAACGCCTGCTACCTAATTTGAGTACCTGGATCTGCATCATGAAATGATGCAACACCAAATGGTTGTAATTACATGAAATACATTTATGTAATAAAGCTGAATTCAAATAATACTAATACTTGATAAGCTGAACAACTAAGACATGAATGTGATATGTAATCAAGATCATGAAGTAACTGAATAATAAAATAATAAGCATCTTGATTATCTTAATCATGAGTACAATTGAAAGGCTAAATTAATCGGATAAACTGAATGATTGAACTAGAGTAAATGTATGACTGAAATTGAGTAATAAATAAACTTTATGCAAGAATTATAAAACATGTTTAGAGATTGCTGGCTTGGTGCCACAAATCATTCTTAAATAAAAATGTTTACTATTTAAATCATGAGTAACTAGATAACTGGATCTTAAATCATGGCTAAACTGAATGCTAAATCTTCAAACAATCTCAATATCTTACTCTGAATCATAATAAACTGGAACTAAAACATTGTAAAAACTTTTTCTTAAAACTAAAGGCTTTGTGCCAAATAATCTTTCGTGAATCATAACTCGTAAGAAAGGTTTTTTTATTTTATAAAATATTACGTTCTTTAGGTTAACCCGATATAATCACCATATAAGCACATGAAGTCTGATCTTGGCCTGATTAGCTAATCCATCCCATACCTTACCGGGCATGGGACATACATATCTATAAGTTTGCTAGCAAGACTCCATAATAAATCTATTTTGGGACACATAGAAGTAGTCGTTTGACTTGCAGAATGATCTATAATCTATGTCAAAAAATATGGTTTTAGGGCATATATTATCTGAACCCATAACCTTCTCGGTGTTAACCATTACTCCAAAAACTTTCATGAATAAATTTAAGCTCATATATCATAATTTAGCCATTTTTGGCTCATGTTCATAGTTTTGCCACTTTAGGCTTATATTCATAATTTATACTGTGGGATCTTGAGCTCAAAATTCTTATGCAATGTACTAATTTGAACTTTCAAGATAAAAGACCTTCTTTCTTTCAAAACGTATCATCATGCATACAAGTTATTTTTTAAAATGATCGTAAAGTAATCTTTAAAAATCATAAACCAATTTTCATAGGAAACTTGAGACTATTCTATAAAATGTGATATAGACTTCAAAATCTTAAGATAAGTTCATATGGTTTAGAAAAACTCCACGGGCATGAAATCAAAATAATATTTCAAGGAATGACTTTAATTGATAGACTTTCTACTATTTTTCATGGAGGGTTCAAAGATTCTAACCAAGAGATTATGAAATGAAGTTCAAGAATTTGAGTCAACAATCCTAACTTGATTTCTAAGTAGAACAATCTATTGAATCATAAATGTTGAGAAGAATAGGGTTCCCATACTGAAGGTTAGCCTTATATACTTGTGACATCAAAGAACCTTAGAGGAAACCACTAGATTATATCCTTAATGCTTTGGAGAAATGGTTCTTGAAATCCTTGGGGTTCGTGAGATAAAGGAGGAATTGTACGGTATTATTCTAAGTATTTTTTTAGTCTAAGGAGAGTTTTTAAGTCATGGAGGGTGACTATATATAAAAGGATAGGACAAAAATACCCTTAATTAGACTAAATGGGGAAAATTTCTAATCTGAAATGAGAAGTGTATGCCAAACACCCCAAAGTAAAGTTTGAAGTGTGTTGAGCAGACCCCAAAGTAGAGTTTCAAGTGTGATGAGCAGACCCTAAATAGGAGTTGGAAGTGTGTCGACCGGACCCCAAAGCGGAGTTAAAAGTGTCTTGCACAAACCCCAAAGTAGAGTTTGAAGTATGTCGAGTATACTCTATCGTGCCTATAATGACGGGGTTCATCGTTATGGGTAAATTATTCATGCCGAGTTTTGGGTTAGAAAACTTCCGAATTTGGGAGTTGAAAATTCTGGGCTAGGCTAGTCTCGGTCAGTTTTGGAGCGAGGTATGGTCTAGGATAATCCGGGTAAGTATAGGGTTAGGTGTCATGTTTTAAGCTAGTTTTCCACGTAGCCAAGACATAAAGGAGTCCATGGGACTTTTCGAAATCGAATTTGGGTAAGTAGAACTCTCAAAATTGCGATTGACGTCAATGGATTGTTTCGGATCATCGGGGGAAACAAGTGCATTGTAAAATGGGCAAATTTTGGAGATTTCTGGACATTCTATCCGTGACGAGCGCAACTATCCGCAGAAGTGGCCTCCGCTATAGTGGTGGAAAATACCGTTATAGCAGTGGTCAAGGAGGTCAACACCGCTTAAGACCGCTATAGCAGGAGTTGTCCGCTATAGCGGGACCACTATAGTAGAGCAGAGACCGCTATAGCGGAGCGATGGGACCAAAAAACCCAGAAACGGGTTTTAATTTTATTCTCTTCTCTTCAACCCTAAAAACAGACGAGGGCTATTCCAAAAACCCTCCCAGGCTGCTCCAAGGCTTGGGAGCCATGGGGATGAGGAATTCCGATAAAAGGGACGCGAAACCACTGATTCAGGTCTGCAGAACTGCCAGGAATGCCTCCACGAAGCCAGAAATACACGATTGTAGCTTCTTGGCTTCCAGGTAGGCTAGGTTTTATGAGTAGTTAGACCTGTTTACTTTCCGTACTTTGTATAGTAAAAATGGAGAATCCATGTTTTAGGCCTCCGGGTATGGAGTCTGGTAGATTCGGGAATTATTGTATTGTTTCTAGAATGTACAGAGTAAATGGTGGGTTTGTGAATGGTATTATATGGTTAGCCTAATTATATTGTTGACATAAAATGATGGGTTAAGGGATTAGCGTGTCGGGAAGGTTCAGGGAAACGGGGGAGTGCTTGGGAGCACGGGAAACGGGAATAGGAAGCTCCTAGGTGAGGTTTCAGGAATGTTTATTGCTTGAGGATTAGCGGCGGTCTGGCTAAGGTTAAAAAAAGGGAAGCGTGTCGCATGCTTGTGTGTTTATCTAAAAAGGGAAATCGCTAGTTACATGTGAAAATAAAAAAGGTGAACTGGGGAATAGTCTTCGGACGGGAATTGATGGTTCGTAGTTGTACCCGGAAAGGGTAGGTAATGACTTATGATTTTCCGTGAATATTGTATATTCATGTACTCATGTGTAAGTGATTGTATGTTTTACATTGCTTAAGAAAATTATGTGGAATGTCTAGGTTCCTGTTTACAGTCTGTGTTGAACGGTGTTTACTTATTAGTCTTACAAGTTGTGTGTGTTCATCTATTGACTGTGGTTATTGACATTTGGTTGGCTTGAGTACCACGCCTGGTACAGGTTACTATTTGGTTGGCACGGGTACCACGCTTGGTATGGGTTTACTATTTAGTTGGCACGGGTACCACGCCTGGTACAGGTTACTAATTGGTTGGCTCGGGTACCACGCCTGGTATAGGTTACTATTTGGTTTGCTCGGGTACCACGCCTGGTACGGGTTTACTTTATTGCATATTGCATGTTGACTTTGTATTACATTGATTGTTATTGGTTCGTGTATGGACCGGGTTGTTTTACTTGACTTTGTATTACATTGATTGTTATTGGTTCGTGTATGGACCGGGTTGTTTTACTGAATGTAATACCTGATATTCGTCTTGGTGTAGGCTGGGTTGTTATATTATGTTATTAGTTTGATCTTGTTGTAGGTCGGGTTGTTATCTCATGTTATTAGTTTGGTCTTGGTGTAGGCCGGGTTGTTATGTCATGTTATGAGTGTGGTCTTGGTGTAGGCCAGGTTGTTATATTATGTTATTAGTTTGGTCTTGGTGTAGGTCGGGTTATTATGTCATGTTATGAGTTTGGTCTTGGTGTAGGCCGGGTTGTTATATCATGTTATTAGTTTGGTCTTGGTGTAGGCCGGGTTGTTATATTATGTTATTAGTTTTGTCTTGGTGTAGGTCGGGTTGTTATATCATGTTATTAGTTTGGTCTTGGTGTTGGCCAGGTTGTTATATTATGTTATTAGTTTGGTCTTGGTGTAGGCCGGGTTGTTATGTCATGTTATGAGTTTGGTCTTGGTGTAGGCCGGGTTGTTACATCATGTTATAAGTTTGGTCTTGGTGTAGACCGGGTTGTCATGTTAACACCTAGATGTGTTAGGGGGGATCCGACTGGGTCCGGACTATGTAAAAGAGGTTATGAGTTCATGTTTTATTATCATTAAGTGTACTAATGATGGTCAAGGATTAATTATGTTAATAAGCATAAGGATGGGTCTTGGGGTAGACTGGATAGCCTGTTGAACACTTAGGTGTGGCTAGAGGATCCTTGGAGGGTTCAAGTTTTGGGATGAGAAAGGGATTCAGATATAACTCTGTTGTTGTCATTGAATGTGTCAATGGTTGCTAGGTGAGTTGCATGTGGTTGGGAAATATAGAGAAATACTAATAGTATAGGCGTGGTTATTGGTTAATAATACCAGGTGGTAAAGCGGTCCTGGAAAGTCTGGAAAATGGTAGGTAATACTTGGGTATAATAGCGGTTTGGTTGGGCAGCTAGCCGGGTCAAGTCTGACTATTTAGTCAAGGTAGTTGACTGGGGTAAAGGTTAAATGTGACTTGGGAAGTCTACGTGTCAAGGCGACTTGGGAAGTCTACGTGACAAGGTGACTTAGGGAGTCTAGGTGACAAGGTGACTTGGGAAGTCCTAGATGTCAGGGTCAAGGTTAAAGGTGAAGGATGGAGCTATAATGTTTATTTCATGTCTTTTCCTATTTTTCTTATATGATGGTAGGAATGGATTCGGGTCGACTGATAATGCCTACCAGTACGTGTGTTTGTACTAACTCTACTCTTGCTATACCTTTTTGGTATAGTCTGGTTGCAGGTTGGTGATGTTTCATAGGTTCACGGCGATGAGGGTCTCCAGCAACTTCTGTCTTTGATTCCATGGCGGAAGTTGGGCCTTTTATCTCTTTATGTCATCTTGTAGAAGCTCTTGTACTTGTTTAGACTAGATCCTATGGAGGGGTTTAAATATTGTAAAGGTTTTTCCTCAATTTCTTAAGTAGCCTATTTCTGAACAGGATTTTTAAAGGAAAGGATTTCAGTTATGTATAAAGGTGGCTTAATTTACAGGTTTACTTTAATTCCGCATGTTACCTGTTGGACGGGTGGTAAGGGTTCGTCTATCTAGGTGATTAGAGTAGGTGCCCGCACGACTCGGTAGTTTGGGTCGTGACAAATAGTATCAGAGCCTAGGTTATCGGTCTCCTAGTACAAGAGCAAAATGTCGAATAGAGTCCCGTGGATTGGTGTGTAGACGTCCACATCTAATCCTAGGGAAGCTACGAAGCATTCTAGGAAACACTTCTTTTCTTTCATTCCTTTTCGTGCGGTTTCGTTACTTGCTTGTATGGGTTGAGTCCAATTGGTATTTCTCGATTCCAATTGGTATCTCAACAAGGTGAAGGATGTCATTGGACTGCGGGTACGACAAACAAGCAAGGGAAATTAGAACCGGGAAGGTTCCAATTGGTATCTGGCCTGGGAGGCTATGTAAAGGATGGATGAGCCGGCTAACGGTCATCCATGAAGCGAATGAAAGGTGATGAAACTGGTTTGATTGAGTGTTAGATCTGAGACTCGTGATTGCATGTATTGCATAATTTGAATGACCGCGATTGTGTGGTGTGTAGTTACTTAAGTTACTTTGAAATTTGTGGTTGGCAAGGAGTCTTAATCTGGTTATGTGTTAATAATTAAAGGAGTTCTTGTTTTGTAATTCAAGTGAAAAATAGTATGCTAAATGCGGGGCAGGGTCTTATCATTGGTAAAAAAATGATAAGGAAAAATGATATATATACTTGTGGGAACTCAGGTTTCAAGTGGTTGGTATGTGAATAAGTACCAGGGACAAGGGCTATTATCGCTTAATAGCGGGAGTTATGGTAAGACATGGATGATCGAATAATGGTCATCCATGGGATGAATAGAGAGTAAATTAGGTGACGTGATTTCGTTGTAGTCTGAAACTGAATTGTTTATGTGTTATAGTGCTTGAATGATTTCTTGATTGGTATGTGATTGGTTGCCTTACTGTGAAAATGTGGGTTTAAAGGTCATCATAAATTGAATTGGTATGATTTGGTTGGTGATAAAATGTTATGTGTGCAGAGTAAAATTTAATATTACTTTCGAGAAAGGACTCATCATTGGTTAAGATGGTGAGGGAAAAAGGATATATGACTGTAGGGAAGCTTCGATTTCAGGACAGTCGGGACTTGGTTGGGAACCAAGGGGAAAAGGGGATATCATTGCTTGATAGCGGGGATTTCGGTAAGGAAATTTTATTTTGTGATAACTCCTGATCGTGACTTCAGTAAATTTATTCTGACTTAAAGGTTTGTGATTTGCTTTAGTGATAAATTATGGTAGGACCAATTGGAATGGTTTGCATTTATATTCGGGTTTAGACTTATCATTGGTATAGATGGTAAGAGAAAGGGGTTGGGAAATGTGACTGTAGGGAAGCTTCGGTTTCAGTACAATCGGGACTTGGATGGAAACCATGGGAACAAAGGAATCATTAGTGTGTAATGGCGGGAAGATATTGTTGGGAACAATTATCTAGTATTAACTCTTTGTGATTGATAATATTTTATGCTGAATTGTGATGCGTTTGATGCCAGGAATTGTCTTAAGGTTGGTTTAAGACCATGGCGGGATTTACAGGACTAGACAATGGTAACCGGGGAAGGGGAAGGATACACTTGCTGGAAATTTTGAATTTCTTAGCTGTTACCGTCGGGACCGCCATAGCAGAACTAGACTGCTATGGTGATCCCACTATAGCGGGATTTTTACCGCTACAGCAGAAGGGGGCACAGGGCAGAGTGCCTGCCCTGCTTTCCCTTGTTTTTCATTTCATTCCCGGGGCATCTAAAGGCAATGGGTACATTATGAGTTGCTATGTGAAGCGAGAAAAACGTCCAGATAGATAATATAGTATGCATATAAGGTAATTGTCGGGAATTTAGCACCCATGTGCGATAAAAAGGAAAGGGTAGATATGGTAGCCCGGGATGTTGGTAAAATTATGATTGACCATCGGTGGGAATAGTCACTCATGTAGAATTTGATAAATGACCTGTGATTGACTGAGTAGTGTGGGACACTGCTCATGGGCTGGTATTGTGAGGGTGATTATTGACTTGTTTTAGTATTGATGATCATTAGTGGTGAGGGTGTGCTCGCCATAGCATGGGTTGGGGTGTAAGTACTCGGATAGACTTTTCCCCTAGAACGGGAGTTGCCAAAACCTCAAGCTAGGATGTGTTCCAATGGAATCTTTGTTGTTGCATGATTTAGAGATACGTGGTGTCTCGGGGCATAGTGTTGATAGGAATAATGTGATACTATGATATGTGAGGGGTATAGTACCCCGTAGGAAGCTTCCGGAATGGAGTTTGGGATAGCAGAACTCCGGGCTTAGTGAAAAGGGGATAGCCATGATGGGATCTAGACCCCTTGGCGGGGAAAAGCTATTTTTTGTCATTAGGTGAGTTCTTTTGCTCCGGTGTGTCGATGAGGCCCCGGATTTCTCAGGCACTCGGGGAGGGGTAACCTAGTTGCCTTATGCTGCTCAAGGGAAAGAATTCCTTGATAAAGCGAAAGTGAGTTAAATATTTGGTTGAGTTGGGTATACCAAGGGATTGGGAAGTTTCGGTGGTTTGCGTAAGGTTATATTTACGCTATCATGGTAGAGTATTAAGATTGAGGGACGGTCTTGTTCTTTCCCTCTGCCTTAGGGATCAATCGGGGATGAACGATGGGTAAATTGGTATCTGTTGTAATGACCAGGTTCATCATTACAGGTAAACTATTCGTGCTGAGTTTTGGGTTAGAAAACTTTCAGGTTTGGGAGTTGAAAATTTTGGGCTAGGCTAGTCTCGATCGATTTTGGAGCGAGGTATGGTCTAGGACAATCTGGGTAAGGATGGGGTTAGGTGTCGTGTTTTGATCTAGCTTTCCATGTAGCCAGGACATAAAGGAGTCCGGGGGACTTTTCAGAATCAAATTTGGGTAAGTAGAACTCTCAGAATTGAGATTGACGTGAAGGGGTTGTTTTGGATCATCGGGGGAACAAGTGCGTTGTAAAATGGGCAAATTTTGGAGAATTTTGGACATTCAATCCTTGACGAGTGCAACCATCCATAGTAGCGGCCTCCGCTATAGCGGTGAAAAATACTGTTATAGCGGTGGTCAAGGCGGTCAACACCGCTTAAGACCGCTATAGCGAGAGTTGTCCGCTATAGCAGGACTGCTATAGTGGAGCGGGGACTGCTATAGCAGAGCGACGGGACCATAAAACCCAAAAATTGGTTTTAATTTTATTCTCTTCTCTTCATCCCCAAAAACAGACGAGAGCTATTCCAAAAACCCTCCTAGGATGCTCCAAGGCTTGGGAGACATAGGGAGGAGGAATTCTGGTAAAAGGGACGCGAAACCACAGATTCGGGCCTGCAGAACCACCAGGAATGCCTCCATGGAGCCAGAAATGCACGGTTGCAGCTACTTGGTGTCCAGGTAGGCTAGGTTTTATGAGTAGTTAGACTTGTTTACTTTTCGTACTTTGTATAGTAAAAATGGAGAATCCATGTTTTAGGCCTCTGGGCACGGAGTCTGGCGGATTCAGGAATTGTTGTGTTATTTCTAGGATGTACGGAGTAAATGGTGGGTTTGTGAATGGTATTATGTGGTTAGCTTAATTATATTGTTGACATAAAATGATGGGTTGAGGGACTAGCGTGTAGGGAAGGTTCGGGGAATCAGGGGAGTTCTTGGGAGCACGGGAAACGGGAATAGGAAGCTCCTAGGTGAGGTTTCAGGAATGTTTATTGCTTGAGGATTAGCGGCGGTCTGGCTAAGGTTAAAAAAAGGGAAGCGTGTCGCATGCTTGTGTGTTTATCTAAAAAGGGAAATCGCTAGTTACATGTGAAAATAAAAAAGGTGAACTGGGGAATAGTCTTCGGACGGGAATTGATGGTTCGTAGTTGTACCCGGAAAGGGTAGGTAATGACTTATGATTTTCCGTGAATGTTGTATATTCATGTACTCATGTCTAAGTGATTGTATGCTTTACATTTCTTAGGAAAGTTTTGTGGAATGTCTAGGTTCCTGTTTTACAGTCTGTGTTGAACGGTGTTTACTTATTGGTCTTAATAGTTGTGTGTGTTTATCTATTGACTGTGGTTATTGACATTCTGTTGGCTCGGGTACCACGCCTAGTACAGGTTACTATTTGGTTGGCACGGGTACCACGCCTGGTACGGGTTTACTATTTGGTTGGCACGGGTACCATGCCTGGTACATGTTACTAATTGGTTGGCTCGGGTACCACGCCTAGTACAAGTTACTATTTGGTTAGCTCGGGTACCACGCCTGGTACGGGTTCACTTTATTGCATATTGCATGTTGACTTTGTATTACATTGATTGTTATTGGTTCGTGTGTGGACCGGGTTGTTTTACTGAATGTAATACCTGATATTGGTCTTGGTGTAGGCCGGGTTGTTATATTATGCTATTAGTTTGGTCTTGGTGTAGGCCAGGTTGTTATATCATGTTATTAGTTTGGTCTTGGTGTAGGCCGGGTTATTTTGTCATGTTATGAGTTTGGTCTTGGTGTAGGCCGGGTTATTATATTATGTTATTAGTTTGGTCTTGGTGTAGTCCGGGTTGTTATGTAATGTTATGAGTTTAGTCTTGGTGTAGGCCAGGTTGTTATATCATGTTATTAGTTTGGTCTTGGTGTAGGTCGGGTTGTTATATTATGTTATTAGTTTGGTCTTGGTGTAGGCCGGGTTGTTATATCATGTTATTGTTTGGTCTTGGTGTAGGCCGGGTTGTTATATTATGTTATTAGTTTGGTCTTAGTGTAGGCCGGGTTGTTATGCCATGTTATGAGTTTGGTCTTGGTGTAGGCCGGGTTGTTACATCATGTTATGAGTTTGGTCTTGGTGTAGAGCGGGTTGTCATGTTAACACCTAGATGTGTTAGGGGGGATCCGGGTGGGTTCGGACTATGTAAAAGAGGTTATGAGTTCAAGATTTATTGTCATTAAGTGTACTAATGATGATCAAGGATTAATTGTGTTAATAAGCATAAGGATGGGTCTTGGGGTAGACCGGGTAGCCTGTTGAACACTTAGGTGTGGCTAGAGGATCCTTGGAGGGTGTTTTGGGATGAGAAAGGGAATCAGATATAACTCTGTTGTTGTCATTGAATGTGTCAATAGTTGCTAGGTGAGTTGCATGTGGTTGGTAAATATAGAGGAAGACGAAGAGTCTGGGTGTGGTTATTGGTTAATATAACCAGGTGGTAAAGCTGTCCTAGAGGTCCGAGAAAGTCTGGAAAATGGTAGGTAATACTGGGGTATAATAGCGGTTTGGTTGGGCATCTAGTCAGGTCAAGTCTGAATATTTAGTCAAGGTAGTTGACTGGGGTAAAAGTTAAATATGACTTGGGAAGTCTACGTGTCAAGGTGACTTGGGAAGTCTACGTGTCAAGGTGACTTGGGAAGTCTACGTGACAAGGTGACTTGGGAAGTCTAGGTGACAAGGTGACTTGAGAAGTCCTAGATGTCAGGGTCAAGGTTAAAGGTGAAGGAGGGAGTTATAATGTTTATTTCATTTCTTTCCCTGTTTTTCTTATATGATGGTTGGAATGGATTCGGGTCGACCGATGATGCCTACCAGTACGTGTGTTTGTACTAACTCTACTCTTGCTATACCTTTTTGGTATAGTCTTGTTGCAGGTTGGTGACGTTTCATAGGTTCACAGCGATGAGGGTCTCCAGCAACTTCTGTCTTCGATTCCATGGCGGAAGTTGGGTCTTTTATCTCTTTGTGTCATCTTGTAGAAGCTCTTGTACCTGTTTAGACTAGATCCTAGGGAGGGGTTTAAATATTGTAAAGGTTTTTCCGCAATTTCTTATGTAGCCTATTTCTGAACAGGATTTGTAAAGGAAAGGATTTCAGTTATGTATAAAGGTGGCTTTATTTAAAGGTTTACTTTTATTCCGCATGTTATCTGTTGGACGGGTGGTAAGGGTTCGTCTATCTAAGTGATTAGAGTAGGTGCCCGCACAGTCTGATAGGTTGGTTCGTGACAGTGCCCTTTGGCTGATTTCCAATTCTCTGATGTTTGGTGATAGGCGACACGGACCCCATAGAATGGACCTTCTAACACGTCGCCCCGACCATTTCATATGCCCAGAACTTTTGTTTACATCCTGTAACTCATCTTAAATGATTTCTAATCGATCCAAGAGTCATATGACTTGGTTTCTAAGATCTAAAAATCATACGAAGTAACTTAAATTTGACATAGAAATGTGAGGTGTTACAATTCATACAAAAGCAATTCACGATTCTCATCCAGCAAATCTAAATGACCCAATATAGCTTTATTGTTATCCACTTCATTAGATCGTTCAAATCTAATGCTCAATTCATTGACTGCCACATGAATTAATATTTTCGTGCCATATACTAATGATAAAGGGGTCTTATTGGTGCTAAACTTTATGGTTATTCGATATGCCCACAAAACACCGAGTAACTCCTTGGTCCAGTTCCCTTTAGTATTCTCTAGTCTTTTCTTATTGGTGGACTAGGGTTGGTTGCTTGCATTGGGATGATAAGGTGACAATATGATCCTCTTGATTTGTAATTTTTCAAGGAATTTGGTCACCTTTGCTCGGATAAACTGTGTACCATTGCCACAAGCAATTTCCTTTGGTATCACAAAGTGATATATTATGTGATCCCAAATAAAATTGATTACTTCACAGTCTTGAATCTGTTTTTAAGTTTTATCTTCTATCCATTTAGAGAAATAGTCAGTCATGATAAGCAAGAATTTTATCTATTCGAGCCTAGTGGCAGCGGTCCAACAATATCCATCCCTTATTTCATGGAATTCCAGGAGGCTACCACCGGGTGTAAGGGTTCTTCTGGTTGGTGAACTAATTAAGTGATGCACTGACATTTATAACATTATTTTATGAATATCTTCGAGTCTTATTCCATTTGGGGTCAGTAATACCCTGCCCTTATTATCTTAAGGACCAAGGGATCCACCCCCAAGTGATTGCCATATACCCCTTCATGTACCTCTCCTAATACATAGTTGGTCTATCCCGGTCCTTGACACCTTGCCAATGGTCATGAATAAGTCCCTCTACCCAAAATCTCATCCACTAAGCAATATTTGGTCTCCCTGGTTCAGAGTGCTCGAGAAGATCTTGAATCTCTTGGTAGCTCTCCATCTTTCACATACTTGACAAAATCATTGTGCCAGTCCCAGACCAAGCTAGTTGAATTCACCTCTCCGTGCTCAAGTGCATGCAATACTAAATATATTATCGAACCATTAGAGCATTTATCCCCGTCATTAAAATATCCAATTATGCAAGGGTGTCTGCCTCTATTCCTTACCCTTGCTATCTCCATCAACGTCTATTTCTTGAAACGACAAAAAGATGCCTATATTTTGATCAAGTATTTTAACATCTTGTCGTCTTTTGCTTCATAGGTCCCGTGAACTTAGTTCACCTCTAACTAAAAATTGCAATAGATTTAAATGTCACCAGAGCCCATTCCTTGAGCCAATTCGATACCTGTAAGAATGGCCTGATACTCGATCCGTTGTTAGTAAGTGAAATGAATTTGAGGCGCTTGTCTGGTGACTTTGACATTTGAGGCCTTGTTTATGTATAGGGCCCATACTCTGGACATGTTTTCAGAGTTGAGAACTGCCTCTTTTGTCAGCTTGGAGTATCACCCTTGTACTGAAGTCAACAACGAACTCAACTAAGACTTGAGATTTCATGCCCAACCATTGCGTCAATCATTCGGTCAATGTTTGGCCTGAGAAACAAATTTTTTGGGCATCCTTTGTTTAAATCCTTAAAATCAACACACATTCTAAATTTATTCTACATTTTCTATACCACGACTATATTCGCCAGCCAATCTTGGTATTTTACTTTTCAAAAAGACCTTATATTTAATCATCGATTTACCTCTTCTTAACTAACCTATCTTTTCTTCAGAGATGGAGCTCCTTTTCAGCTTTGGGGGAAACTTGAGTCCATGCCTAGCCTATAAATATCTATGGCTGGTAAGATACATGTGATGTCAAGTGGGACCAAGCAAAATAATCTGCGTTATCTTTAAGGAATTTGATAAGCCTTTTTCTGATCTCGAACTTAATTTTGTGCCTGGATATCCTTCTTTTCTAGAAAATTGATGAAAATCATGACTTGTTTGAGTTCCTTTGCTGTCAATTTAGTTGCATCCATGTCATCCCAAGTTTGAAAAGATCTCAGTAGCTAGTACTGCTCTTGGCTTGTCCCAACTTTTTCAGAAGCCCGCCCTCAGCATCATTCCTAAGTGTAGGTTTGGGTTTCTATAATTGTTATTTAACATCACTTTGATTGGCAACCGGCTGCCCTTTGGACAGTGATATTGCATTTTTTTTTGCAGCCAATAAGTTACTCTTGATCTGCTTTATTCCATTTGGCATCATGAACTTCATTACTTGATTGTATATGAAGAGTGTTGCCCTCATAGCATAAATCCACGGTCTCCCTAATATCACATTGTATCCCATCTCTCCATAAAGGACATTAAATTGAGTGGCTTGATCACTCCTTCGACTTTTGTTGATAATTGTATCTCTCCTCAGGTGGTTTCGCTGGACATTAAAAAATTTTCCAGAAGTTATCACCGGGATTATTTTGTCTGCTAGCTTCATTTGCTCCAGGACCCGTTGTGGATAATGTTTGTTAAGCTAGTTGTATCAAATAACATATTATTAACAATAAAATTCACAATATCTAAAGAAATTACCAAAGAATTGTTGTAAGTTAGTTCCAGGAAGTCCAAATCATGTTCATCGAAGACGATTGCTTTTGAGTCTTGACCCTCTCTGTGCCTCTTCCCTTAGATGACCGACACTTTAGGCTTCTTCGTCATTGATACAGTTATGCCATTGATTTCCTCCCTCCGATGATCATGCTTGTCTTTTGCTGGTAGGAGCTATCCAGTGGGATACTATTTCCCAGACTTTAACATTTTGTCATCCGACATGTAGTAATCGTCATTTACCCTAGACCCGAAGCTATAATGTTAGCGTACTTTATCCCATGTCTTAGCTTTGAAGTCCATTAGGTTTTTCTTAAGCCATGGATATGCTTTTAGGGTTTAAACCTTTCGCAAAAATCCCAGCGGCCTAGTCATCTGGAACTTTTGGCAACATCTTTATTTGTTTTTGGAACCTCACAACAAAGTCCCTGAGCTGTTCGGAGTCACCCTGCTTGATTTTAAAGATGTCTACTCCCCTTAGTTGCACCTTTCTGGATTCGATGCTTGTGTTGCTAAGACAATCTGAAGGTGTCCCTCACGTAGCTCTGCAAATCCTACCTTGAGTTCCTCTCTGAGCTGTTCGACAGTTTTTGGATTAATTCTCGACACTGTTGGACCGACTGCAACAACACGACTAGAAATCATTACGGTCATGGACCTTTGCAAATCTTCTCCCTTTTATCTTGCGCAATGACACAATTCATTAGAGACTTTTTTTGGCCTTCTAGGACGTGCAAAACGTGTGCGAAGTCGCCTAGGTTCTTATCCACCATTGATGAGTTCTGCGAAACAATAATATTCAAGCTAGTAAGAAAGTAGAGTTTGGTGTGTCAATTACAACAAACAACTGTCCTAACTCCATGGTAGGCATCAAACTATTTACAGGAAAAAGATGGAACAGTTGAATTTATATGAGGTCAAGGACACACGTCTTAGTTTAAATCATAAAATGACATTATTAACGATTGAATATTATTGTTTTGATAAATTAAAACAAGGAGAAAATGATAAGGTAAGCAAATATTAAGTCGAATGAAGCTTTTGGGCTTCAATAATTTGTAAGCAAAAGTAGATCGGGAAATGTGAGCTTCAACACCAGGGACAATGTAATAAAATTGATGTTGTAAAATAAAAATTGTTCTAATGAGGAAAGATTGGAGAACAAGAAAATAAATTTGTTGCTATCGTATTGCTTGACGTCAGAATGCCTTTACAAATGTAGAAAATAAACTATTTATGGGTCACAAAGATAAGACATCAACCAAAAAAAAAGTTTCACTCGAGCCCTAAATTACTGTGTTCAATGGATGTTGACCATGTGGTAAGGCCATAAGTGGTGCCAATTAATATTCCCCTATCGGGCTCAGACTATTTGTACGATAATATCCGAGTATATGTCCTTTTTGTCCTTTTGGCCACGTTATTGGGGCACAAGTCCTCTTGCACTCTCCAGCGTTCGTGCTCTCGGGTCGTTCTTTCTTCAGACTTAAGACTGTTTCCTGCTATCTGCCTCATACTCCAGATCGTCGACTCCGGGTCTCCGTCGAATCTGGACTTCTTTTGAACACGTCTTTGGTGTAGGCGCATTTTTCTGACTGTTTTACTTCATAACTCTCATGATGGTGCCACGTGCCCTTCCTCTTCATGTTGCCACGTCTTCAAATAATTTTTATCCCATACATAAATATTAAGATGGCGTACAATATTAGTTGATCGTCCTAATTTAGTAATATAAAAAATACAGTAAGTAACTTGTTACAAATTACAATTGATTAACATAATTCATATTATAAAAAAAATTCGATGCTGTCAGCATATACATATATAAGTTAAATAAATATAGCTTCCACTAAGAAATTTGTTATTTTTTGATTCCTACTTTGTTTGTGTCGACAAACAATTCAAATACCTCTCTAGAATCATATCATATCATCATCATATTATATTAAAAGTGAGAAGCTTCAAGATTCAAAGTTAGATTACCATTCTATCCCTACACTAAATTAAAATCATATTTCATATTACTTTTTAACCCTTTAAACTTAATTTAATTTATAATACATTTGAGTAATTCAAATAATAATTAATCCTTTAAACACAAGAATAAAGCTAGGTACATGTAACTGGATCGACTAAAAGTTAATTTGCTAATGTTTAGAATTCCAAAACAAATCCAACGGACAAAAGGTAAAAAGGTAAAGAGCACTCATAATAAATATTACTCCATATAATTACCCTTTAAATACACTTTAAAGTTTTTTTGATTCTTAAGTTTGAGTGTGGCTTCTCATATTAAAGTTAATTTTCAACTGTGACTTTTCATATTAAAGTTAGTTTGCATGTTTAGAGTTTCAAAAGAAATTCAATGTACAAAATGTAAAGTACACCACCCATAATAAATACTATGTATAATTATCATTTAAATACATATTAAAATTTAGTGAATCTTTAGTTTCAAGAGTGGCTTTTCATATTTCTTTAATTGTTTAATTATTGTAATTATTGAGGATAGTCATATGAAAAGTCATTTTAACCTATATATAATGAGAAAACAAATGAATGAGAAAAACATAGTATCTTTTCTTTTTCATTCTTAAAATTGCCTTCAATAAAATCTACTCTCATTGGGGTATTTATCGGTCGTTTGGGTTTAATTTTCTATATTATCAATTATCAATTCGTAAACATGATAAATTGATAATGAATTATCATCATCTATATTAGTGTGAGGTAATGAGAATTCAAAGAGTTTTATTCATATTATATTATATATGCTTTGTATTTTTTACCGGATTTGAAGTTTCAACATTATTGTCAAGGACAAGTGCATGACTTTTTTGTTGTTATATAATTAACTATTCTGTTGTCAATCCATTTGGATTATAAGATTTAGAGGTACTGTAATTTTAATGAATGAATATATTCTTTCTGTTTCAATCCATGTGGATTGGATATTATTATTCTTGGTTATTGTGATAATATTTTACGTTTTTGTATTTATTTCTTTTGTTGTTAGCTTTTATATATATATATATATGGGATAATTTTAAATATGTACAATAAAGTAATTAATTTATAATAAATATAGCCAAGTTTTCTTTACAAAAAAAGTAGCCCAAAAATGAACTAGCCACAAAAAAAATACAAAAAAAAGGAGCCGCATGTATATGTAATGTATATATAATGTATCGATATTGTATAAAAGTTATGTAATGTATCAATATTGTATAAATAATGTATAAACGTGTATTGATATTGTATAAATAATGTATAAACGTGTATCGATATTATATAAATAGTGTATAAACATATATCGATATTGGTTAAATGATATTAAATGTGTATCGATATTGTATAAATTTATATGTAATGTATCGATGTTGACACCCAATTTTGACCTCCCTATACATCTCTCGGGCTGTTATTTTAATAATAATATTTATTTTAAACATTAATTTATTTTAAATTTTACTTGATAAATTACGTAGTAACACTTTAAAATTAGTATATAAATATATAATTATTCTCTATTATTACTATTTTATCATAAATTTCATATGATATTACATGTCATATACGTAATTTATTCTTTTCAAAATAATTTATCTTTTGATAATTATCGTTAACTATTATTTTATCTACTAAATTTTATATACGTAGTAGTTTATTTATTAAATAGCCGTCCGAATTCAATTTCTAATCTCAAATTATTTAAATCCTAGCCCCCTTTCTACCCAATTTATTTCAATTTTAGCCTAATTGGGCTAAATTGACCCAATTTTAAATCCCAAGTCTGATTCAATCTCAGCCGTTGATCTAATACGATCAACGGCCGAGATCAAACCCCCTTCTCCTTTCCTTTTAAACAAACACCCACCCCAAACCCTAACTTCATTCACTCTACACCCACATCACCGCCTCACCTTCATCTCCCTCAACTCTCTCACGCCTCATCTCTTTCAACCGCCGCCGCTGACAACGCCGGCACCACCACCTCCCATACTCTTTCCTCCCTCTGTTTCTCCACCTCCGCTAGCCGCGGCGGTCCAGCCGCCTCACCCCTCACCCCCCCAAGCTCCACTTCTCCCTTTCTCTCTCCGCCAGCCACCACCATAAACGCCACCCCCCATCACCCTCACCTCCTTTCTCCTTCTCTCTCTCAATGCCTCCACACCGATGGGCGACGGCCCACTGCCGCCACTTCGCTTCTCCCACCATCCAGATAAACCCTCTTCTCCGTCATTAAGACCCAAAAACCCCAAGGGTTTATCTCCTCTGACGAGGACGTTGAGTTCATCGCCCGTCAACCTCCGTTCACGATTTGCATCAGAAATCATTTTAATTATGGATTTCTTCGAATTCGCATCCGGTATGATATTTGATGTTCATTTGTGCTCAATTGATTGCCCTCCATCTCAACGCTTGATTTTTTCTTTCAAGCTGACTCATTGATTTAATATTAGTGGGGATTTTGTGCTAAGCTTTGATTAATATTTGTCTATTCATGTTTATCTATGTTTGAATGTTGTCGTCTGAAAATTGTCTCCATGCATGATGATCCTGATTTGAACATTTTGGGCAGCATGTTATTCCTTAAGAAATGTCATTTCTTTGTGCTACAGCTGATTTGATTCGGATTATGTGATAATTTATCATATCTGTTTATTCCCTTGCTTAAGTCGAATTCATTACCAACTCTTTACATATTAAAAATGGCAACTTGGAATTCTCTTCTCATATGGTCAGCTTTCCAAACATATGACAGCTCTTTCTTTATAAGCTTTGATTGGATTTGTGACAAATTGATCTGATTACTTTTCTTGAGGAAAAATCTTTATGATTATCTCTCTCTCAATTTGCTCTTGTAAATGCTTGATAGCATCAGTACTTGGGTAATTAAGGAAATCTTGACATAACCTGCTCCTACTTGATTTGGATGTGATAATTAAGTAAAGGATTTTCTTGATTGTTTCTCTTGAATGCTTATCATCCCTCTTTTATTAGTTGGCATGTTTTAACAGTTATCTAATCATGATAGTCTTGACATAATTTGCTCCTAATTGATTTGGCTCATTTATTTATGGAAAATAATCCCCTGATTAGTTTTTCTGAATATATCCCTCCCACTAATTATGTGATTGATTTTCCTTCAACCTTCTCTGATTGTCCTTGATTAATGATTTTCTCGAGATAAAAAGATTGCTCCCTCTCCCCTAGAGAAGGGACTGAAAATTTTCCACATTTTTGGGAGAAGACTTTTATCACTACTCTTCTCTTATTGTGAAACTTCAAGTTCTGAGCATCGGGACTAGACAGTCACACACGATAACACTCATATTATTAAGACTATCTTTTGTGAAAAGGTTGATTGCTAAGTGTTTGGTTTCGAGCTTCTCTTATTGTTTACTGCAAACCGGTATGTCTCTCAATTCGTATACATAATTTATGAGTTTGATAGAGAGCATGACTATAGGAGTTTAAAGCTAATAACTTATTGCCTACTTGATTATGTGATCCAAACTGCCACTACTTGTAGATCATGTATTAGTTATATATGTTACTGCCAAGACTCTTTCTTGTTATTGTTCTGGTATATGTTGTGTGGAACAGAGAGGGCCTTAAACATATCCTAAACCTTGACATGGGCAATGCCTAGAACCCTTGAGGTTCTCATGAAACTTTGCGATGTCAGGGATTAGTATTAGGAATCGTTATAGGCTCCTTTGCATTTTTGTATATTTATCTTTAACAGGTTCTTTGCTAGCATTTGGTTGGGACCTTGAAGAGTTGCCAGGATTTGGGAGTCTCCAAGCTTTAGATCTGTTTATTTTTATTTCTCATTCATTTATTTGGTCTATAATATTTTGTATAAACTTCGATAAATAATAAAATACATTAGGGGTGCAACGAGGAGGGGCAAACTATGTGCTACTTGCTTAATTGTAAACCGTAGAAATTATGCCTATAGGATTTCTGTTGATCTCATTTGTTAGAAATTATGCCTATAGGAGTGTATTAATATCGTTTGTTAGAAATCATGTTTTAGGTTTCAAAATCCGCTTTAAAAAATTGGAAATCGTACTTATATGATATTTCCGTTTCAACATGTTAAATATGATATTATTTACCTAGAAATCATGCCTATAGGCTTAAAACTGTTTTTAGTTGTGAAACCATGCCTAAGAGTCAAATCCGTTTTAGCATATTGAAATCAGTGTCAGCATGTTTAAATATGTTAAATTTAATTCAGCATATTAAAGTCACTTTCGGCATGTTTAAATATGTTAAATTTAATTCAGCATATTAAAATCAGTTTCAGCATGTTTAAAATCAGTAAATTCAGGCCTGTAGGCAAATCAGTTTCAGCATGTTTAAATCTGTTAAATTTAATTCAGCATATTAAAATCAGTTTCAGCATGTTTAAATTTGTTAAATTTAATTCAGCATATTAAAATCAGCTTTCAACATGTCAAATCATTTAGATAACTTGTCTGTAGGATTCAAACCTATTTTTCGCATTAAATAACTAGATGGTTAAATAATATGGCTATAGTATTCAAAGCAGTTTCACTGTTTCAATTGGAAACCCCGCTTATAAGTCAAAAACTGTTTCCATCATATTAATTCATCTGATCGTTAATTTCAGCATGTCAAAACCAATTTCAGCATGATAAATTGCTAGATATTATGCTCATAGGACTTAATTAATAAATTTCTGCATTAGGAATCATGCCTATAGGTTTAATCATACGAAAGTGTTAATGTTTGAAGTATGTTAATCACTTAGTTATCTTTTAATTAATTAAGAGGCTTCTATGAAACCATTATATGCTACTTGATTTAAAGTCCCTTCTTGTTTTTGCTTGACGCTTTTCCGTGTCTAATTAGGAAACTTAAGATTTTATTTGTCTAGTCCCATACCCAAATAGTAAGTCCAAAAGCCTCTTGGACGTTAAGTTGGGACGGGTAGGCATCTTAAGACGCGTTAGTCTTTTCATTTTTTTTAGTGCGCTTTTAGGTTAATAACAATTTTAATAACCAACTTAGGCGGGTAGATAGACGGATATGATGGAAATCGACCCAAGCAGAATACGACAATATCTTTGGAATTGTCTCCGATAATAAGCCGGGCGCTGATCCGAATAGGTTAGAATTAACCTAGGTTTGTTTCTTTTCATCTGTTTGGGGTAGTTAACTAAGTCCCTTAGTAATTAGGTCCCTTTTCCTATATCATTGTGTCACTTCTGACTTCTCGCTTATCTGATTTTTTTCGCTTATTTATTTATTACGTTAACTCATGCATGATTTTCTCATTTAAGATTTTAGTAATAAAATTGGCTTAAATACTTGTTTTAAATGAGGTCTTACTTGTTTGATTATATAGTCTTTAGTTTAATTAATTGACCCATTATTTATCACCTATTCCCACATAAATAACGAATCCGGCAGGGACCCACATTTGTGGACCTCGAAAGGTGCTTAACACCTTCCTTTCGAGGTAACTTGAACCCTTACCCGATTCTCTGGTTGCGTAGACTTAAAATAAAATTTAATTCAATTGTAATTAGTTAGAATGGTGCCCTAACGCGCCTTAAATTCGTTAGGTGGCGACTCTTCACCCTCTCTTCCTAAAAGAGAGTTGTCACGTCGAAACTCGCTTTTCCGCGAGAAAAATGGAGCGCGACAATCGATATCCGAGATCACCCCGCCAAGATACGATTCATAAAACTTTTATCTTATCCTGATAATATTAAGATTGTGTCATCGCTCAAAATTTATTTATTTATTGCTACATGAGCTAAGCCAGTGAATACATGACCATCCTCTCAAAGTTCCATTGTTCCAGCTGCCATCAGTCACATGCTTGAGTCAAAAATATTAAGCTGGTGTAACAGAATAATGATCCCCATTAAGGACACTGCAGCAGCAGAAGACTCATGTTACTTCCCTTGCACCAGGTAGTTTACTTCTCTGAAGTGTTCTCTTTGTAGTTTCTACCCTTGTTATTAGTAAAAAATATTAAGGTTACCCTTCAACCTATCGATCTATGAATGTCTATTCATTGTGAATCAAATGAAAAAGTTCACTAGGTTCTTCCTATGTGAGAGCAATGGTAAACTTCAAGTAATTTTTTTAAGAAGTTTATTGGATTAGTTTGATATTTTCACAAAATTTCTAAAAATGAGAACATCACATTTGCATCAAAATCTTCAGAGACGTAGTGGAAAGAAAGGAATTTTATTTCTTTTTACGTCCCAAAAATATCAAGAAATCAGGCATTTATTCATATCAGTAGATAGCAAAACTAGCCACGATTTCTATGGGGCCTTTTCAAAGTTTTAGCTCCTTCGAAGCGGTCGTCAAAATTGACAATTGGGTAGCCCAATCTATAATGCACATTAATAAGAAGAAAGAAACAACGAGAAAGAAGAAGAAGACGAAGAAGAGGACGAGGACGAAGAAGAGGACGAGGACGAAGAAGAAGAAGAAGATGAGGACGAGGACGAAGACGAAGAAGAAGACGAAGACGAAGACGACGACGAAGACGAAGACGACGACGACGAAGACGACAACGACGACGACGACGAAGACGAAGACGGCGACGAAGACGACGACGACGAAGACGAAGACGAAGACGAAGACGACGACGACGAAGACGAAGATGATGACGACGATGACGACGAAGACTAAGATGACGACGACGAAGACGACGACGACGAAAATGAAAAGAAGAAGGAGACGAAGAAGACGAAGAAGCAGAAGAAGACGAAGGAGGAGGAGGGGGGAGGAGGAGGAGGGGGAGGAGGAGGGGGAGGGGAAGGAGGAGGAGGAGGAGGAGGAGGAGGTATAAAGTAAAGTTTGACTTTTTTTTTGGTAAATAAGTTGTCCCAATGGCCATTTTGCATAATTTTTCCTATATATATATATATATATATATATCATGTCTTTGCTAATTTTGTTAAAGGCATTTACATGTATTTATTATTTTTCAAGCAAAAATTCCTCGACATATTCATACCATTAGAGATTATATTATCTTAATCCGCTCCACATATTTCTTATTTAATGGCAAATGCACCATCCCATTTTTATAAATTTTATATTATATAACAAATAAAATGTTAATTTTTAAACTAAAATTGTTAATACTTCAAACATTTTCTATTTTATAACTCAATTCTTTAAATATATAGAAATTTTATAATTATAATAAAGGACAAACGTGCAACGCACGTTCCCAAAAATTAGTATATATATATATATATATATATATATATATATATATATATATATATATAAAAGTTGGCGTACGTCTTCAAGCTATAAGCAGGTGCGGAGCTAGCTTGATCCCACGGGTTCATCCGAACTCCCTTTCGGTGAAAAATTACACTATTTATATATGGTTAAAATTATTTATATGTATATATAGTATATGTGGAACTCCCTTCAAATAGTTTGTGCGTTTACTTATTTATACATTGAGTCTCTCAGTCAAAATCCTGGCTCCACCACTGACTATAAGAATATATATATATATATATATATATATATATATATATATATATATATATATATATATATATATATATATATATATATGCATTTAATCCACGAGCTTTTATATTTTATTTTGGCCTAATTGTCATTCCATATACATTCTTCGAAATCATAATGAAGATTCCCATGGAAAAAGATAACAAGTTTTATCCACGGACTCCATATGGATTAACGAAAAAAAGAGGTTTCTAAATGATCAGTCAAAATCATGACAAGTCACACTTAGAATTGATATTGATAGGTTCATAACGTACTACACCAATGTGACAAATAATATAACAGGAGTAGCCGGCAAGAATAAGGATTTAACTTATCCCATCTGTATAATTTAACTTGCCATACCAGGTAATTTGCCTTATTTTCACGTTTCTAAATCCATATTTTTCTTTTACCATACTTATAGCCATTTTTTAGTTATTCTCTTTTAACATAGTTACCCGGCCAAATGTATGATTTTCAAATAAAGGAGATGTATCTGCAAATAAATCATATCCCAAGTGATTAAAACAACTTGTCTTGTGACCATAGGTCGGCTAGAAAGTAACCTATTAATTAAATACTAGATTTGAGAATATGTACAACATGGAAGGCAAACTTTTGAAAGGATATATATAGTTCAAGTCTTCTTATTTATGGGATTTGGAGCTTGTAATAGCTAGCTTGTGATAATATACTAATGGGAAAAAGAGGTGGGCTTTTCAGATATGGTGATGGTGTTGATAAGTTGCTTATGTTTCTTGGTACTTTAGGATGCATTGGAGATGGGCTAATGACTCCACTTAATATGTTTATTCTCAGTGCTCTTATTGATGATTATGGAGGTGTTGATGATGATGTTGATGCTTCTTTCACTAATGAAATTGTTGACAAGGTATAAATCACTATGGTTTTCTACAATTAGGACAGTTTGATTTGAAGTATAAGAAATTCAATCCTCCTATAAGGTTCTGAATTTCTTATATACTGGAGTATTTGATTAATATTTTCCGGCGGTATAACATTCAATTAATCTCTATATAATTAACACTCCAATGTTTGATATAAGTCGTGTCAACTCAACTGTATTACTAATTTTACAATGCGTGTATTAGCAATAGGTGGATAAGAGTATCTAAAAGACGTACAAAAATGTTTTTAGATTAAGCAATCCCAACATAGCAAAATATGCACTCCGTTATTATTCACTGCATTATTATTACTTGCATAAGTAAATCATGTACTATAATCAACCCCCAATTGGATTTTCTTTAATATGATGTGTTTGTCTCTCCTAATGGTTTCTCAGGACTAGTTTACATAATTGATGATCAACTTAGCCTAAAGTTTGTTTGCTAAAATCAAAATTTTAAGACAAAACAGTTTTTTTCAATGTCTTGAAACAGTACTCCCTCAGGTTGCTCTACGTTGCAATTGGAGTTGGTGTATCCGCATGTGTTGGTATGTACCACTTTTTATTTATTTATGAGTTTTCACATATTTGCATGAGTTTAACTTCTAATATTAGTAACATGAAAATAAGACAAATTGCTTGCTACAACAAGTGAAAATACGTAGAATAATAGTGTTAAGATACTTACTGTGTCAGTTGATTAATCCTATATGCATTAGCAACATGTCCTGTTGGAGGACAAATATGAGCTGATGATGAACTTGGTATTTCTGAAATCTGCAGGAGGAATTTGTTGGACAAGAAGTGCAGAGAGACAAACATCTCGTATAAGGATGGAGTACCTAAAATCAGTGCTTAGGCAAGAAGTTAGTTTCTTTGACAAGCAGCAAGATGCTTCCTCCACTAGTTTTCAAGTTGTTTCCACAATTTCAGCTGATGCTCATTCAATCCAAGATGCTATAGCAGAGAAGGTCTTTTCACTTCAATTGTTCTTTCTCAATTTATCATTCTGAGATTTACATATGCATTTTTCGGTGTGTTTTTGAGTTTGGATTAATTAGTTTCACGTTTGATCAAAATAACTTAACTTTATTACATGCTATGACACTGAAGTCACTTAACTTTATGTATTATAACAGTAAAGTAACAAATTACTTTTTAGCATATTAAGCAACTGAACTTTACCCACTATAACGGATGTATCCATTATAACAACAAAAATCTACTCATCCAGGTAACTTCATTGTTATAGTAGGTAAAATTCTGTGACTTTATTATTAGTGAGTAAACTTTTCTAACTTTACTATTACTGGGTTCAGTTACTTTAAAGACCAAAAAAAAAGTTACAATTATGACTTACTATAGAGTTCAGTTACAAAAAATGTGACAAACATATTTATGAATTTACTGTAAGTAAAGTTACTTGAGTCGAGGGTATATCCGAACCTGTCTCTTTAGCTACCTACCTCCCAAGATAGGGGTAAGCTCTGCGTGCACACTATCCTTCCCAGACCTCACTTGTGGTATTACACTAGGTATATTTTTTTGTTGTTGTTGTTACTGTAAGTTAAGTTGAGTGATCATGCTTGAAATTAACTGATATTTTCTCCTTTATTGCAGATACCTAATTGTGTTGCTCACCTGTCAACGTTCATTTTTGGCCTAATTCTTGCTTTCTACCTCTCATGGAGACTAGCATTAGCTTCAGTTCCATTCTCACTTGGTTTTGTTATACCTGGGGTAGCATTTGGGAAGTTACTTATGAGCCAGGGAATGAAGATGAAGGATGCCTATGGAGTTGCAGGGAGTGTAGCAGAACAAGCAATTTCATCGATCCGCACAGTTTACTCTTATGTTGGAGAAAATGAAACACTAAAGAAATTCAGCAATGCTCTTGAGGAAAGTTTGAATCTTGGTGTGAAGCAAGGGCTTACTAAGGGATTGTTGTTAGGAAGTATGGGAATGATTTATGTATCATGGGCATTTCAATCATGGGCAGGGAGTATCCTTGTTGCTAATAGAGGAGAAAGCGGTGGTCGTGTTTTCATATCAGCTCTTTGTGTTGTTCTTGGAGGACTGTAAGTCTCATTTGTTCACTCCTCCTTCTGTTTGAGACTTAATTTTAATATCAGAACTATAAAATTACTTCTTGTCACTTTAAAGTAATTGTATTTTGTAACCATAAAGTCACAAAGTTTACTCGCTATAGCAGGTTAGTCACCTTGATGGATAGGTTTTGTCCTTAAAGTGAAGAAAGTAGAGTTGCCTCTAGTAGATAAAGTTCAGTTACTTTAATGTGACACAAAACAATTTTCTGACTTTAGTAACTTTGTTGTCGTAGTGGTTTATTTTGCTTTATTGTGACGAAAAAAAGATTTGTGACTTTATTGTTACGGTAGATAAAGTTCATGTGAAAATTATTACATTCCTCATTTTATTTGAATAAAGAACATAAATCTTTATTTAGTTTGTTTGTATTTAATTGAAAATGAGATAAGTGGAAACAAGATACGGCAATGATTATAGCAAATTTTGATATTGGCAAGGCTTGGTTTGGTGATTATAGGTCTTGTATGAGTGCACTTCCTAATATCTCATTCATCACTGAGGCAACAATTGCTGCTGCAAGAATTTTCGAACTAATTGATCGTATTCCTCAAATAGATTCTGAAGATGGTAAAGGGAAAATTCTAGCATATGTAAGAGGAGATATCGAGTTTAAGGAGGTAACTTTCAGTTATCCATCAAGACAAGATATCCATGTCTTACAAGATTTTAGTCTTAAAGTGAAAGCTGGAAGGACAGTAGCAATTGTGGGAGGCAGTGGTTCCGGAAAGTCCACAGTCATTTCTTTGCTAGAAAGGTTTTATGATCCAATCAAAGGTGATATCTTACTTGACGGACATAAAATAAAGAAACTGCAGCTTAAATGGTTGAGATCTCAGATGGGGCTTGTAAATCAGGAACCTGTTCTATTTGCTACATCCATCAAGGAAAATATACTCTTTGGAAAAGAAGGAGCGTCAATGAAAATGGTTGTCGAAGCTGCTAAGGCTGCAAACGCACATGACTTTATAGCTTCATTACCTGATGGATATGATACTCATGTAAGCCATATATTTTGCTTGTTCTTTTGGAAAAAGATTTTCCTATCTGTTGTATTTTGCTGTTTGGCTAAATTTGACAAGGTTCCAATTGGATTTTAGGTGGGACAATTTGGTTTTCAGTTGTCTGGAGGACAGAAGCAAAGGATTGCTATAACAAGGGCATTGATTAAAGACCCGAAAATTCTTTTACTTGATGAAGCTACAAGCGCGCTTGATGCACAATCAGAAAGAATTGTTCAAGAGGCCCTAGACCAGGCTTCACAAGGAAGGACAACAATCATCATTGCCCATCGCCTCAGTACAATACGCAGGGCTGACAAAATTGTAGTCCTTGAGTCAGGGAGAATTGTTGAATCTGGTTCTCATGATGATCTAATGTGTAAGACTGATGAAGAAGGTGGAATTTACTTCAGAATGGTCAAATTGCAGCAATCAACAACAAACGGTGAAGGGCCATCTAGTCCGTATCTTCCTAATGAGACAAGAAACTACACAAGGAGTTATAATACGCCTAGGTCCCCTTATGTCGCTACGTCAAGTTGGCAAAATAGCCCTGCCTCACCGTTTAGCCCAGAAATAGGTGTCAGTTATGCTCCCTCCATTCATACATGCTCTTATTATGATAGTGACGATGAGTATCTAGAGAATTTCTCTCATCCAAGTCCCTCAACGTGGCGTTTGCTCCAAATGAATGCACCAGAGTGGAAGATAGCGCTGTTGGGATGTTTAGGAGCTGTTACCTTTGGTGTACTTCAACCACTTTATGCTTTTTGCTTGGGATCAGTTGTATCAGCATATACATCAAATGATATTTCAAAGATAAAGTCGGAGATCAAAATTTACAGCATAATCTTTTTGAGCATAGGTTTGACCAGTTTCATTGCCAATCTACTCCAACATTACAATTTTGCTAAAATGGGAGAGAAACTGACAAAGAGAGTCAGGGAAAAGGTGCTTTCAAACTTGCTCACATTTGAGGTGGGCTGGTTTGATCAAGACCAGAACACGAGTGCAGCAGTTTGTGCAAGGCTCTCCACTGAAGCCCGTATGGTTCGATCCCTTGTTGGTGATCGTATGTCATTGCTAATACAGGTTTCTGTCAGTGCTTCGACTGCTTTTGTGCTTGCATTGATTGTTGCATGGAGAGTTGCTATTGTACTAATATCTATACAACCTTTACTCATAGCAAGCTTCTACTCGCGAAGTGTTCTAATGAAAAGAATGTCAGAAAGATCCCAAAAGGCACAGAGTGAAGGAAGCCAGCTAGCAAGTGAAGCAGTGATCAACCACAGGACTATCACTGCCTTCTCTTCTCAAGATAGAATGTTGGACCTCTTTGCTGAAACTCAGAAAGGCCCCAGAAAAGAAAATATTAGACAGTCATTGCTTTCTGGTGCTGGCTTGTTTTTCTCTCAATTTCTAACCACAGCTGCCATTGCCTTAACATATTGGTATGGGGGAAGACTAATGAACAGAAACTTACTCACTTCAAAGCACCTATTTCAAGTTTTCTTCCTTTTGATGAGTACCGGGAAAAATATAGCAGATACTGGAAGTATGACTTCTGATTTGGCAAGAGGTAGCAGTGCAGTTGCATCTGTATTTGCTATCTTAGATCGAAAGACTGAGATTGAACCTGAGAATCCGGAAGGGCTTAAAGTCACAAGGGTATTAAAAGGAAAGATAGAGCTGAAGAATGTCTTCTTTTATTATCCGTCTAGGCCTGATCAAGCAATCTTCCAAGGAATGAATCTGAAAATTGAATCTGGAAAAACAGTAGCACTTGTCGGGCAAAGTGGTTCTGGAAAATCCACCATCATTGGCTTGATAGAAAGATTTTATGATCCAATAAAGGGACAAATTTTGATTGATGACAGAGATATCAAAAGCTACAACTTGAAATACTTAAGATCACAGATTGCTCTAGTGAGTCAAGAACCTACCCTTTTTGCGGGATCCATACGCGACAATATCATTTATGGGAAAGAAAAAGCTACAGAGTCCGAAATCAAGAAATCTGCAATTCGTGCTAATGCCCATGAATTTATAAGGTATGATCATATAACTATAAATCTCTCCATTCTAATGCCTTTCAGTTTCATTTTAAAACAAATGCTTAAAAAACTGCAATCTTGTAATACAGTGCTATGGAGGATGGCTATGAAACTTATTGTGGTGAAAGAGGAGTCCAACTTTCAGGAGGGCAAAGGCAACGAATAGCACTTGCACGAGCGATACTAAAGAATCCAATTATACTTCTCCTAGACGAGGCGACTAGTGCACTTGACAGTGTATCTGAGAACTTGGTACAAGAAGCATTGGAGAAGATGATGATCAGTAGAACAAGTGTAGTTGTAGCTCATCGCTTATCAACCATACAGAAGGCAGACACCATAGCTGTGATTAATAATGGAAAGGTTGTGGAACAAGGATCACATTCACAGCTGCTTGCCCTTGGAAAGAATGGCTCCTATTATGGACTGATGAAGTTGCAATCTGGTCATTCTCCTTATAGGTGAAATATTTTGATGTTACCATTGTTTCGCTCTATATCTTAAAGAGTATGATTCTGCTTAAGATTTAGGATCCATCAAGTAACCACCTTTATTTTGAGCAATTTTAAAATGCCATCTGCCCAATGGCTCTATGTTATTTCGACCTTATTGGCACTTCTTTCAAGTTTTCTTGATTTGAGTACATAGGTATTTTTCTCATCAAAGTTACTACTTTGAGACCTTTCGTATGTTAATATTTTTCTTTTATTCTACCCATAAGGCAAATTCTCTAAGCTATAACATGCAATAATTGAAGAACGAAGAGGAAGAAATACTCATGTAACTACCTCAATATAGATAAAAGTCAACATAAAGTATAAGACTGCCCTTACAACCCAAACTGACCAAGTTATAATGGAGTCTGAATACAAAATTTGAGTCACAACTCGGAAATAAAATACTAGATCTGCTAAGAGATGAAGTAGTCGTCATGATCTAACGGTGTCTTACCTCAACCAGAATGAACTGAAGAGAGCTGGATTCATTGGTCAGCTATGGAATCACCACCTGCTACACCTTCACACACGCAGTATTTGTGAGTCTAAAGACCTACCAAGATCATCGACTCACCCTTGTAGTTTACCTCCAGAGCAAGTCTTTAGAAATCGCTAGTAATGCATAAAGACATAAATAAGCAATACAAGTACAGGGATAATATATATGTAATGTACTTAATTTGAAATCATGAATACACAAACAGGTAAAGCATGATATGAATCTGAAAGATATAACCTACTCATGGGACATGATACGTCTATCACCATGTCTTACCTCGTCTTCCAGAGCGTTGGTCTCGTGCTTGCCCGCTCTTGGGTTTAATGAATCCGCCTCTTACCCGGGTCTCTATAATATTAGTATCTACCTCTGGTAAGTAGCTCATTAGGTTAGGCAGAGTATGCTCAACTAATGTGATGATAAAGCATGATAGACAATCAAGAAATTATCATACAAGATATACATGTTGTTCAGAAACGAATAAATTATATGTCAAGCTAAACAACTAACATGATCATATCATGATTTTCATAAACTTTTAAAGACTGAAGGAACGATAAAGCATGCTAAACAGCTAAGCAATATCATGTCATAACACTGAATCTGCTACAAGCTAAGTATCAAAACATGCAGAAGTACACTTTAAGGCCTCATTTGTTTTTATTAAGATTAAGACGTTTGAATCTGAATGCACAATGATTAAGATGTTGTCTCTATATCTGAATACTGAATGATTAAGACTTTGTTTTTCAACATCTGAATGTACATAACCTATTTACTTTTAAATATATTAAATAGAAAAAAAATAATTAACTATTAAAAATGTAAATTTTAATAAAATTATTAAGTCCCACATCGGTGGAATGAGAAAATTATGGGCTCCTTATATGGACTTAGGCAATCCTTCCCTCATTAGCTAACTTTTGGGATTGAGTTAGGTCGAAAATCTATTTTTTTACAAGTGGTATCAAAGTCAACGGTTGAATGAGGTTGAAGACACGTTCAGATCAAGTTGCAACCAATTTGAAGATAATGAAGAGTTTTTTATCCAAAAACAATGTCTGAAATACATGTGGAGATAAAAATTAACAATCTCGTTGCTCCATCTTTAATAACAAAAATCAATTTCCAACTCATGTTTACTTTCAACGTATGAGATCCACTTTCAACTCCACTCACTTTTAACACGGGGTTCCAATACTATTAACTCGTGCTTACTTTTAATGCACAGGGGTTCCAATTTTTAGCAGCAACGATACATAATGATTATGTGTAGAATGAAGATCATGCATATAAAGAAGATGAATCAAGTTTTGTCAATAAAATCCAAGCCAAAAAGGGAGAATTTTTAGGATTTTTCCCTGATTTTCTTACCACATTTAAGTTTTACCTTTCTCTTGAAGGAAAGTCAAAATATTGTCATAATTGTTTTTACTTTTCCTAAAAGAAAAATATAAATCTCTTTCATATTTGGCTATTATTTTCTTGGAGGAAAAGTTTGGACCTTTATAAATTAAAGATCATTCTTCATTTCTTCTCATACCGCAACACAATAGTATCCACGATGTAATCCTTTAGAGAGTTTTGTTTAGGAACAAATTATTCTCTCTATAGCTTTGATAAATTTTATATTAGTTTTTATATGTAGATCACTTAACCAAATAATATTAATATATTATAATTATTTTAGTATAGTTTATGTGTTGTTTAACTTATCGTCGCCATGATTTGCAATTGTTAGCTTCTGCATGACACCCAATTATTGTAATTCCAACAAGTGATATCAGAGTCAAGCCCATCCCGATTTATGATTTATCGATGTTGGCCCCCATATTAAATTGTCCCTATATTAAATTGTCCATGCACCAAATTTCTAGTCCTGAGTGTGAAGTGGGTGTTAAGTCCCACACTGGTGGGATGAAAAAATTATGAACTTGGTCAATCCTCCCCTCACCAGCTAGCTTTTGGAGGTTAAATTAGGCTAAAGATTTATTTTTTTATAAAAATAAAATTATTATATAATTAAAAAATAAAATATTTATGTTTGCTAGTGATAGAGATGATTTGTAATGGTGGTGTTAGAAATGATTTGTGCTAGTGACTAGAAATGGTGGTGGTGATAGTTGTGATGGTGAAGATGGTTGGTGTTATAGTGATTGATGGTGGTGGTTGTGATAGTGGAGTTGGTTGATATTAGTAGTTGGCGGTGTTGATGGTGGTGAATGAAGAATGTGTGGTGGTTGACGATGGTGATGCTGACAGTTAGTGATGATGCTAGTTGTGATGGTAAAGGTGATTAGTAATAGGGACTGACCGCAATAATAGTAGTAGCTTAGAGTGGTGGTGGATGCAGTGACGGAGATAGTGGTGACAGTGAATATAATTATAATTAATAATGGAGGTGGTAGGTATGGCAGCGACTGAAAGTAGTGGTTGGCAGCGGTGTTGATTGTTAGTGATGACAGAGATGGTTGGTGGTTGGCGGTGGTAGCTGGTGGTTGGAGATGGTGTTGTTTGTGATGGCAGAGGTGGTTGGTGGTTGTGGATAGAGTGGTGGTAAAAATTATTCACACAAAAGTATCTCTTAATGATATTAAAACTTAATTTAAAATCTTAGTGATTAAGATCTGTTCAAACCCAATAAGTGTGTAAATCTTAATGTAAATAAATGCACTTAATGGTCTAATGTCTGAACCATTCAAATTCAAACCTCCATTAAATGCAAACAAAGAAGGCCTAAAACTCTCACGATCAACTACTCACTTGCTTAAAAGTCGACAGTCAAACCGAAGGTGAAATGCCAAAGTCAATAGAAACTTCTCTGATGACTTCAATTTGTTAAAAATTATCAATAACATGGCGAAATTATTCTAGGAGAACCATTCCCATAATTTTAAAATGTCTCAGAATACTCAAGGTCAATTTTTGGTCAACTCAAACCTGATCCTTAGGTCAATGGCCCAAAATCTTACGTTAAATATATTGTTGCATTACTCATAAGCTAAAGAATCTAATCCATTAATCAAAATATTACTTTGATATCAATTTCTAGGTCAAATCCATGATTTACTACTTTTAGGATTAAGATTAAATTGTTGAATTCAATCTTTATGAATTATGATATACATGATTTCATAGTTTAAATATAATGAACTTAAAGAATAATCACTAGAATAGTGTTAGAAATTGTTACCTTAAATATTAGACCGAATCTACACCTTTTTCTTGCTCGAAATATGAGAGCTTAACTCTTCAAAAATAAAAACCTCAAAATGGACTAAATCACGTTCTGAAATAGTGGAATATAGTGAGAGGTGATGTCTTTAACATTGTTAAAGCTTTTTTGAAGTATATCACTCATAATAACCTATTATTGCTACCAAAAAAAGTCATTACTCAAACTTTTGCAGACCTGAGATCAATCAACTTGGGTATCTTTATCAACAAAGTTATCTCAAGAGTTATTCATGATAGATTGAAGGGTATTCTTCCTCAGATAATTTCATCTAACCAATCTGATTTTGTGAAAGGGAGGAGTATCATTGATAATGTTCTACTCACATAGGAGATCATCACATATGTCAGGAAAAAAAAGCCTACTAATGTGGTTATAAAATTGAATATGGCTAAGGCATATGATAAGATTTCATAGCTATACTTCGCCCAAGTTTCCAGAAGGATGGGACTTGCAGAGACTTTTATTGATACGATATTGAGACTAGTAGCTAATAACTGATACTCAATTTTATTTAATGGATAAAATCAAAGTTTCTTTCACTCCACCAGGGAGTGAAACAGGGGGATTCTATGTCCCCTGCTCTATTCATCATCTTAGTAGAAGCCCTTTTCATAGCACTGAATGCTTTGATGAAGTCAGACAACTACAAGAATTTTGGTATGCTTAAATGGAGTACTAAAATCAATCACCTAGCCTATGCAGATGACACTATCATATTCACATCAATAGATACTAATTTTTTTGGAAAGATTATGGGATTGTTAATGGAGTATAAAAAAGTATCTGATAAGCTTATAAATTTAGACAAATCTGCATTTTACATACACCAGAAGTCAACAGAGAATCTGGTTCAATCAGTAACCACTAGCACAAGATTCAGCAGGGTAATTTTTCTGTCAAATATAGGTTGTCCCATTTTCCACACTAAAAAGAGGAAGGTATACTGCAGTGATTTAGTTAATAAGATTAAGGAGAAGTTGCAAAGCTTAAAATGAAGGATCCTATCTTTTGGAGGTAAAGCTATTCTAATTCATAATGTTCTTCAAAGTATGTCTATGTATCTCTTGTATTCTATGTCACCTACCAAGTACACCCTCAATGAAATTCGTAAACTATTTTCTAGGTTTTATTGGAGTAATAAGAAATAGGGCAAGAGTAAATATTTATTTGTTTGGTTAAAGATGTGTCAGCCTAAATAAGGAGTATAGGCTTTAGGTCTTTATTTAATATATCCAAAGCTCTATTTGTCAAACTATGGTGAAATTTCAGAACTACTTCTATTTTGTGGATCAACTTTATGTAAAATAAATATTGTAAGAAGTAAATACCCACCTTGATCAATTGGAGAGGAGGTTCACAACTTTGAAAGAGAATGTTGGAAAGCAAGGGATGAAATAAAGCATCATATTTGGTGAAAATCTAGCAATGTCACTACTAATTTCTGGTTTGACAATTGGACTAGGCTAGGTCCTCTAGACTATCTCATGCTATCAATAAAAAGAGATACTAATCTTGAAGAGGTAAACTACTTCTTGATAGAATGGTAATGGAATGAAGATCTATTAAGACCTGATTATCTGGGTGGATTATATTTGCACTGAAATGCTTAGGGAAGGACAGAATGATACTTGTGATAAATCTTGGTGGTTTCTCACTAGTAATGGCAAATTTCTGTGAAAACAGCCTGGGAGACTGTGAGAAACAAGACTGGTCCACTATGATTTTTCAGCAAAATTTAGACTACTGGACTACCTTACAAGTTAGTTTCTTCCTTTGAAGAGTGTGGAAAAGAAAGTTACCAGTGCATGATGTGCTAGCAAAAAATGGTATCAACATTGCTTCAAGGTGTAGGTGTTGTGAAATTCCTCTACAAGAAACAATGATTCATCTTTTCCTAACTAGTGACTATGCTAATAGTATCTGAGATTATTTTGCAGGTGTTGCAAGGGTACATGGCCCTTTTATTCAAGTTAATCCATCCATATCAAAATGGTGGAAGGCAGACTATGCTGCTAAGCTAAGACCACTGTATCAAGCTGTCCCAGCAATGATTCTCTAACAACTGTGAAAGAGGAAAAACACTATCTTACATGGAGGAAGAATGACCAGAAATAAAATGATATATAAAATCAATCAAAACTTGTATTTATTGGACAGAGTTAGATATCCTTGGTTAATTGATATCCCTAAAAACTAGCCTCAGGTTGTTCACAACCTAGACAACTATAAACCTCAGTTGAGATGCAAATTTATTAAGTGACAAATTTCTCCACATGGCACACTTAAATGTAATACGGATACATCATCTAGGGGCAATTCAGGGCCTAGTTCTCTGACTTTTGTATTAGAGAAAATAGTGGAGATCTAATCTATGCATTTGTTAGAATGATAGTCAACACCACCATATTAAAGTTGAATCTTTGGCTATTCTAGATGGCTAGAATATTGTGTGAGGCACCAGATGCTACCCCTGATTTTAGAAACAGATTCTTTGACTCCAAAGAAGGTGATAGAAGGAGAATGGGACTCTGTCTATGGGCGATCAACATGCAAGTTGGAATATCATGAACCTGAGGATGAGAGGAGGTTAAACTGCATGACTCTATATGTCACTGTTTCATTTCTCGAGGTCAAACTAAATGAACTTTGACCAATAATTTAAGATGTATTTTTTCATCATATTAATATGAGAAAGATTGAAACATATACTCCCTCCATTTTAATTTGTTTGACCTATTTTGACTTGGCATGAAGTTTAAGAAAGTAAATAAGACTTTTGAAACTTGTGGTGTTAAATTAAAGATATATCAAATATATTAAAATATCTTTTAATTTTGTGGTCTTGAATATGCCGTGTAAAAAGTTGGAATCAAAGAGGTTCTAAAAAAGGAAAGAGGCATTCTTTTTGAAATGGGCTAAAAAGGAAAGTAGGCCAAACAAATTGAAAAAGAGGGAGTAGCATTTATCATACAATTTTTGACCATCTAAATTTTAAATTTTAAATATTAAATTAATCTACTTCAATTTAGCTTTGAAGTTTAGTCAAATTGACTTTTGTAAAGCAAAATGTGACGAGTAAAAATGAACAGTGAGAGTAATTGAGTTTGACTTGACACGAAATTTAAGAAAATACAAAAGATTTGAATTGTGTGGTCTTAGACTAAGGATATATTGAATATATCAGAATATTATTTAATTTTGTGGTCTTAAACATGTCATGTGAAAAGTTGAATCAAAAGAGTTTCCAAGAAAAGAAAGAGACATTCTTTTTAAAATGAACAAAAAAGAAAAATAAGACAAACAAATTGTAATATAGGAAGTAGTATTTATAAATATATGTAAATAATGTATCTATCTTGTATAAAAGTGTATAATATATAAAATATATTTACCTTGTATAAAAGTGTATAACACGTTTCTAGTGATAAAGATAAATTTCTTTTGCGATTTTTCAGTTGCAATTGATATTGTTCAATAAAACTAGTTCAAATCTCCAACAAATGACTTCAAAGTTTGTAGACAACCTCCTTAGACAATGTCCAACAAGTCTAATAATACTCACTCCATATTTTTCACAAAAATTAATTTAAAATTTAGACCGACTTCTTCAATTATTTATTCACCAATGATGAGTTACCTTTCTAAATTGATTTTCACCATCAAATCGTTAAAAAAATCAATACTCTAACCATGATTTGAGCTCCAAATATTACAAAATCGAATTTATCAACTAATAATCAAAAGACATTGTAATGACCCTTCCGGTCATTTACGCATTTTTGCCTTTTTTGTACCATTAGAATTTACCTGTAGTGGCCCCAAGTCATTTATGGCTTGTCGGGATCGGTACTTCGGTGCCCAGGCCATTTGTTTGGTCTTCATGGTCGTTCCTCATTTCAGAGCTTCAACTTTGGAAATCGTTGACTTCCGTCAACATTCTTTGTAATATCAAAGAATTAAACCAAGGTTCTAGGTCCAAGGAGTCCCTTACACAAAAAGTTCGAGTTAAAGAAATACCTCGTGTAACACCTCGCTCGTTTGGAAGGTTTAAATTAACCCATACTTTCGAGGTAAGATTAATAGTGTCTAATACACTAAGAAGGATGTGTTATGAGGTATTATGATCACAAAATGTCCGTATGATAAGTTTTGAAGTCAAGCAAGTTGCGAAACAAAAGTCGGAAAAAGTTATAGTAAATTCCTTTAAGGGATTCTCTTTAAATTTGGGTTAAATGTCTTGGGGTGTCTCCCAATCTATAAACAATTAGTGTCCCCCCCTATATATTAAATCGAAGGTCTAGGAGTCTAGTTTCTAACGCACTAAACCATTTATCCATACGACTTCAGAATAGAGAGATATCCGTGTTTTTGTAAGACTGCACAAGCAGTCACGTCAAGGTGGAACCCACATCCTAAGTCGGTTTTGCTTTATAAAAGGTGTTCCAGCTTCGTTTTAATTCATAAAAATCACCCAAAATCTGCTTAAAATTAGAGGTAAGGTCCCTAAATAATCCATGGACCTTGATGCTTTCAATTCAAAAGTTTAACGGAAGCTGCTCTACGTCGCGAGCTCATCATTTTGGTATAGTTTTCCCCATCGATTTCATGGCGTATCTTCGTGGGTGTTGATGCAGCGAGCCAGCAGGTGTTTTCTGAGTATTTTGCAGTAGCTACGGAGTTATATTGGCGAGGTATGGATCCCGTACACTTATCTATTTGTTGAATCAAGATTCTAAGCTTCTAGTCACAAAAAGTTGTATTTTTCGATAACTTGTAGTAGTTTCTTGTTGGATTTGGATATGTTTGTTGTTCCTGGAAGGAGGCAGGTTGTTAATCTTGGGATATTGAATATTTTTGTCTAGGAAATCTCTCCCCTACGACCCGCCTTCGTTATTATATGTTCTAGTATTGTTTTATGGATTTCTGAGCCACGAAGTGGTATTTTGGATATGTGGCTCTGGGCAGCCCCTTTGTCATATTAAATTGGGTTGTTATTGTTGTATGTTGATGGTGTTAAGGTGCTGGAGGTACTGGGGATTGGTGTGATTCTTATTGGAGTCACGTACGATAGTTATTGGATTGAATGACATGAAATAGGCCTTTAAATAGTGCCTCGGGAGCTTGTCGCTCCTTTGAGATGTGGGTTGCATATTGTTGTTGGATTTAGCTACCATTTCTTATTTTTATTGGCCTCATTTTATGCTTTGGAGTTGGCTGGTCGCGAGTATAACATTAACACCTTATCAATTGGCTATAGCTCGTTCTTGCAGCCTCGTCGATTCTAGCAATTATTCCATTTCCTTTGTTGGTCAGCCTTCATAGAGACGTCTTTGGGGCTTCAGTTGAAAGTATTTTTTTGTCTGATTTGGAGCTTCCCGGAGAAGTTCAAGTCTGGACGACGCCGTTCCCGCAGCTAGTCATCGGATGACAGGTAGGTTATGGATTTTCCTACCTAGACTTTGTGTATATAGGCTATAACTGCATTAATTAACATCCTTGGGTGGATTGTTATAGGTTGGTACCCCAGACCTTGTCTGCCTTGTTCTTTTGTTTAATTCATACGTTGTTTGTAGTATTCGCGTAGTATTGTATATTACTCTTGTGGTCCTGTGTGGCCTTGTATTGACTCTGAAACATAGATGGTGGGTAATTGGGGAATGTCCGCGAGACCCGGACATATAGATGTTCCTTTTAGGCTGGTTATGTCTGCTGAGTAGTTGTTGGGCTTGTGCAGGGCTGATAGGAGTTGTTGTGAGCCGTTGGGCTACTTTTATATTTGTGTGCGAGCATATCATCCATGAAAAAGGTTTTCCCCTGCATGTTTTACTACAGTTTTGGCTGCGAGCCACTACCGATAGTTTTTCATAAATTTGCATGGCCCTGGGGGTCCATTTTTGGTACTGTTGATGATAGAAAAGGGGATTTTGGATGTTTTTGCACTGATTTTATTACTGGTATTAGTCTCTATGGGGCAGAGCACCAGACTTGATTTTATTACTGATACTAGTCTTTGCGGGGCAGAGCACCAGACTTAATTTTATTACTGATACTAATCTTTGCGGGGCGAAGCACTAGACTTGATTTACTATAGTTTTAGACCCAGTTATGCATGGGCACCCTTGGAGGGGTTTTTGAGGCATTTTCTACTACTTTAGTCCTGGACGAGGTCTGGGCATGCATATTCGAGACTGGGTCTCTATCTTGATCCTGGACTTGCTTCCGGATGTCATGTCTTGACACTATGTTTTAGTATGGGGTCGGGGACCTCCATGGACCTTGCCGCTTCGGGCCTGGGGCTTCGGGCTGCGTGTGTCGGAGGGAAGGGTATACAGTAGAGTAGAGGTATACGGGCAGAGTCCTTCCATGGAACCTGCCTGCTGGGCCGGATCGGCACCGGAGGAGGTACATACAGAGGTTCTATTTCATATATCATATCATATCATGCATTGGATTCCACCCTTATTTGCTGTTTGTTTATTGTACGCTCCGGTAGTATGGGATGCCTGAGGGTTTGTTTTCACTTGATTGCATTCGTCGATTGTATGGGCAGTCGTTGGGACTATAGGTAGACTATATTTACTCCTGTATTTATTTAGAACTTGTCTTGGCACTCGATTAGCAAAGGATTAGCGATGGTTAACTTGTTGAGGCTTTGGTTGTGGGATTTCTGATTATTGAGAGGGCTAGGGAGTCCTATCTTATCGAGGCACTTTTGTGTGGCCTTCTGAGCAGAGTCTGAGATTCTGGTTCTATTCTTGTGGGAAGTTGAGTGGTATCTCTCGATTATTGTGGCCTAGTTATTTCATCATAGGGTTGTACTTGTGAGGGAATTCCCTGGTTATTCTATCATGTGATTGGATTGGTGTTATGATTTCCTTATACTTGTTGATTCCATTTTGAGTATGTTAGACTTCTCTCCGTATTTTCCTTTTACTTGAGGTTACCGGTATACCGCCATTTTCTCAACTCTCTTTCTACTTACTTATGTTGTTGTGCAAGGACTCCAGGTGCATTCTCTTTTCCTTCACCGGTGATTCTGTGTGATTTTATCTATGTGCTAGCATGTGTTACTTGAAGCTCTCGGTTATGGATGATCTGTGCTAGCTCCGTGTGCCTTGCTTATTGCTTCAGTGACTTCTTTCTTGCTATCTGTTATTTACTGCTTTTATATCTTATATGCGCTCAGTCGGCCGATGATGCCTACTGAGTACCCATTGTTTTGGTGCTCATACTACACTTCTGCACTTTCTGTACAGATATTGGTTGAGTTCTCACCGTTGATCACATTGGAGACTCGTGCAGCTTTTGGATCTTCGAGACTAGGGTGAGCGCCTGATGGTCGGGGCTTGTCTATATCTCATCTGTTGTATTGTTGCTCTTTGTACTTTCGAAGACAAATTTGTATTGTATTTTATTACTTCTAGCACTTGTACTCTATTAGAAGCTTCTTTACTGTCGATACTAATTCTTGGGGTTGGTGTAGCTTTCCTTTATGTATACATTCGAGCTTTGCTTCTGCTTTGTCTACATTTACATTTGGCTTCTGCTTATTTTAGCTTGTTGTGCGTATTGGTTTGGTAGTAGCCCATTACTAATCGTTCTGGGCTACGGGGATTGGTTCTCCTACTGAGGGATTGTAGGTGCCATCATAAACTGAGAAATTGGGTCGTGATAGCTTGGTATCAGAGCCCTAGGTTCACCGGTGTCATGGTATAGAAGCAAGTTTCTAAGTAGAGTCTCGCAGATCGGTACGATGATGTCTGTATCCTATCTGCGGGAGGCTACAGGACATTGTTAGGAAAATTTTCATCTTTTTGACTCCTTATCGTGCGTTCCACGCTTTATTGACTTCTAAAACTTTGGTTGTTCATTCATTCTCAGATACCTCAGACGAGTGTGATAACGGTTGGTGCCGAGGCTTCTGTGCCTATTGCTTCAGTGCTACCGTCAGCGCCAGGGCTTCAGAGTGAGGGTTTATTGCACTATATAGAGGGTGTGGGGTCAGCCCAGCCTCCGATTGGATTTATAGCGACCTCAGCGCTTCAGGACACCGTGGCTAGGACTCTGAGTCCTCTAGTGAGTGTTTCAGTACCTGGTTCTGCGAGTGGTGTTTCAGTTAGGGCTGAGCTTCCAGTTTTTCAGCAGGGTTATCTGTCGGTATTGGAGTACGAGGTGATATTTTCCCTTAAAACTTCATCTGGTAGAGGCTATTTTTGGTGTGGTGTGCATGGGTACTTTTCTAGGAATTACCCCACGATTGTGTATCTCGGACAGCCTGGTTGTTATCATTGTGGAGAGATTGGTCACCTCTATAGAGCTTGTCCCCGGCGTGGGCCGGTTGGGCCTTCAGTTTTGACTACTCAGTCCAGAGTTAGATCCCATCAGCTTGATTCTCCTCTTGGTGGGTCAGAGGTAGAGGTTCCTAATATCGTTGCTCCAGGTTATGCTTTTGCTACCTTCGACTTATGTTAGTCCTGCTCGTGTTGCGACTCTATCCCTTCTGTCGTGTAATTGCTTATATGCCTACCTGCTGCTTGTTTAAGTTGTTTGGCTACCCGAATTACAGTACCAATATGTTGTTTTATTGGTAGTTCATTCTTTAGTAGTGGATGGGGGTAAGTTAGCCTTTAGAGGTGTTTTTCCAGAGTTGTAGCTCGTGGGTAGTTCTTGTTAGTCTGTTTCTAGTTGGGTTATCCCTGTTTCATTGTGATTTTGGACTGGTGGTTGATTTGCCCTTGTTGAGCGCTCCTAGATGGTTGTTGCCTAGGCCGTTATCTAGCGTGGCTAGAGATCCGTGTGATGGTTCGATGTATTACCGGTAGTTGGGTCGGAGTTGATATTTTGCCTCAGTTGGGAGATATTCGTTACGCTAGTGTGCATAGATTGATTTGGTCTCCCGAGTGTCTAGAGTCGACCCTCTTTGTTGATTAGTTTAGGAGGTTTGCAGGTATGTGGGTTGTTCCCATAGTCTCCTCCACTTCCTGGTCCGTTAGGTGTTTTGTTTTATCCCTAGCTCCAGTTGGAACGAATCTTGATTGTAGTTCTTTTGATGAGCTCTTGATGTTGGCATCGTGATTGGGTCTTGACTTTAGCACTTCCAACTAAGTGTTGATCGTAACCTCATGGTTGGGTTGTATTTGTAGGCATTTCGAGTGAGTTGGGTATCCGGCCCATTCTTCTCCTGCCTTATTGAATTTGACGTGTAGCTAAGAGTAGTAAGGTAATGGCTTCAGGTTGTTATTCGAGAAAGGATTTGTAAGGTTTAGTATGTGTTAAGAAAGGATTTTTTTAGTTGAAAAAGGAGAGAGATGACTCTTTGTTTATATTTATGTGTCCTAGTAGTTGCCTGAGGTGGCGGTAAAGTTTGCTTTGGGATTATGTGTTGGTGATTCGATCCAGCCGTCTACACATTGTCGTGGGTTTTCCATCGATTGGTTTTTGTTTCAGTAGCAGCTACGGTGTTGGCAACTTGTATTTTCAGGCCTAGTTGGCTTGGGTTCTTAAGGGTTCATTGGCAGCATACGGGTTCGACCAAAGCTTTGGTTGGCAGTTTTGAAAGTCGGGGTCAGAATCATGGCTTGACAGGTTACATCAGATGGTTCGTGCAGTTTCTATTTAGTTGCAACATCCTTGTGCCGGGAAGCAATGGGTGTGGGAAACTTAGCTTCTTCACTTCAGTTGCGGATGCGTCTATTGGCCTTAGACACCTAGTCCTTGGCTAACCTCTGTAAGAGGCAGGATATTCCAGATTTCAGCAGTGTTCCAGTTAGTACGAGATCCTTCTACCAAAGTTGGACAAACTCAGCGGCGTAAGTTTGAGCTTTAGCAATGGTGTATGCTTTATATGGTCAGCTTGTGCGGGTTGAGACTAGTGAGGCTATTTTGAGTTCTGATGATACGTAGAGACTAGAAATCATCATTCGTTTGCCGAGGATTTGAAAACTTGTTTAATTGATTCCTCCGGAGTTGTTGTTTATGTGGGGTTCCAGTGTTGGTTAGACTCAGCCAGTATGGACTAGAAGTTCGTTATGATATATGCTTCGAAGTGGTTGGTTGTTTGCAGAACCAGTAGAGCGGTTGATTCGAGCCGAAGGAATGAGTTGAATTATAGGCAAAAATTTCTATGGCTAGATGGTAACTTTGAACCCCAAGCACCTTTTTTTTTTGCCTTCGGGGTGTTTAGGCTTGATATTCGTGGCACGGTGGACTTCTTCCTAAGGTGAGATTTGTAAGGCAATTTCACACCCAAATGGTGTTCGAGTGTTCGTTCGTTGGTTCGTGGTCAGTCAAGGCAGGTAACTTTAGTTTTCAATCATATGCTACGGGTTGTTATCTTGGATGGCAAAGGCTAGTAGCCTATATCTTGGCTTGAAACGATTTTGAATAAAATGGGTGACTTCATTCGTGGTAAAGTATAAGCGGGAACTATGGATCTCCGGTGTGTCAGTCGATGCTTCAAGGGTGATTTGGGTGTTCGACTTGTATGCAGCTTCCTGTTGGTGGCGCTAAAGGATTCAATTCAAAAAAGGGGGTTTGCGGAATAGCAGGTTCATGAGTTAGAGTTTTGGGTTGATGGATTTTCTGGTAAACTTAGTATGGTATTGAGGATTCGAGTTCTGTGTGTCGATTGCCTTAGTGCTCTGGTTTCGATATTGTGTCGGTGCTTTTCGGTTGAGATTCTCGAGGTTCAATTTGGGTGGAAAGATCTTTGGAGGTTGAAATCTAGCTTGGCTAGTAAGAAATTAAGGCTTGGTTGATTTATTTGGTCCTGTTCTGTTAAGTGTCGTCCGGTCGTGTAGGCTACCCGGGTTGTTCGAGAGAGTAGTGCGGGCTTTGTATCTGCTATTCTTAAATCTCTGGTATTTTCTTCTTTCCTGACTTTCGGGGACGAAAGTCTTTTTAGTAATGGATGATGTAATGACCCTTCCAGTCATTTATGCATTTTCGCCTTTCTTGTACCATTAGAACTTACATGTAGCGGCCCCAAGTCATTTATGGCTTGTCGGGATCGGTAGTTCGGTGCCCAGACCATTTGTTTGGTCTTCATGGTCGTTTCTCATTTCAGAGATTCAACTTTGAAAATTGTTGACTTCTGTCAACATTCTTTGTAATATCAAAGAATTAAACCAAGGTTCTAGGTCCAAGGAGTTCCTTACACAAAAGTTCGAGTTAAAGAAATACCTCGTGTAACACCTCGCTCGTTTGGAAGGTTTAAATTAACCCATACTTTCGAGGTAAGATTAATAGTGTCTAATACACTAAGAAGGATGTGTTATGAGGTATTATGATCGCAAAATGGTCGTATGATAAGTTTTGAAGTCAAGCAAGTTGCGAAACAAAAGTCGTAAAATGTTATTGTAAATTCCTTTAAGGGATTCTCTTTAAATTTGGGTTAAATGTCTTGGGGTGTTTCTCCCAATCTATAAACAATTAGTGGGCCCCTTATATATTAAATCGAATTTCTATGAGTCTAGTTTCCAACGCACTAAACCGTTTATCCATACGACTTCAGAATAGAGAGATATCCGCATTTTTGTAAGACTGCAAAAGCAGTCACGTCAAGGTGGGACCCACATCCTAAGTCGGTTTTGCTTTATAAAAGTTGTTCGAGCTTCGTTTTAATTCATAAAAATCACCCAAAATTTGCTGAAAATCAGAGGGAAGGTTATTAGCCTCATTTTATGCTTTGGAGTTGGCTGGTCGCGAGTGTGACATTAACACCTTATCAATTGGCTATATCTCGTTCTTGCAGCCTCGTTGATTCTAGCAATTATTCCATTACCTTTGTTGGTCAGCCTTCATAGAGACGCCTTTGGGGCTTCAGTTGAAAGTATTTTTTTGTGTGATTTGGAGCTTCCCAGAGCAGTTCAAGTCTGGACGATGCCGTTCCCGCAGCTAGTCATTGGATGACAGGCAGGTTATGGCTTTCCCTACCTAGACTCTGCGTGTATAGGCTATAACTACATTAATTAACATCTTTGGGTGGGTTTTTATAGGTTTGTACCCCAGACCTTGTCTGCCTTGTTCTTCCGTTTAATTCATATGTTGTTTGTAGTATTCGCGTAGTATTGTGTATTACCCTTGTGGTCCTGTGTGGCCTTGTATTGACTCTGGAACATAGATGGTTGGTTATTTGGGGAATGTCCGCGAGACCCGGACATAGAAATGAACCTTTTAAGCTGGTTATGTCTGCTGAGTAGCTGTTGGGCCTGTACAGGGCTGATAGGAGTTGTTGTGAGCCATTGGGCTACTTTTATACTTGTGTGCAAGTATGTCATCCATGAAAAAGGTTTTCCCCTGCATGTTTTACTACTGTTTTGGCTGCGAGCCACTACCGATAGTTTTTCATAAATTTGCATGGCCCTGGGGGGCAGTTTTTTGTACTGTTGATGATAGAAAAGAGGATTTTTGGATGTTTTTGCACTGATTTTATTACTGGTATTAGTCTCTGCGGGGCAGAGCACCAGACTTGATTTTATTACTGATACTAGTGTCTGCGGGGCAGAGCACCAGACTTGATTTTATTACTGATACTAGTCTCTGCGGGGCGGAGCACTAGACTTGATTTACTACAATTTTAGACCCGGGTACGCCCGGGCACCCTTGGAGGGGTTTTTGAGGCATTTTCTACTACTTTAGTCATGGACGAGGTCTAGGCATGCATATTCGAGACTAGGTCTCTATCTTGATCTCGGACTTGCTTCCGAATGACATGTCTAGACACTATGTTTTAGTATGGGGTCGGGGACCTCCATGGACCTTGCCGCTCTGGGCCTGGGTCTTCGGGCTGCGTGTGCCGGAGGGAAGGGTATACAGTGGAGTAGAGGTATACGGGAAGATTCCTTCCATGGAACCTGCCTGCTGGGCCGGATCGGCACCGGAGGAGGTACATACAGAGGTTCTATTTCACATATCGTATCATATCATGCATTGGATTCCACCCTTGTTTGTTGTTTGTTGATTGTACGCTCCAGTAGTATGGGATGCCGGAGGGTTTGTTTTCACTTGATTGCGTTCCTCGGTTGTATGGGCAGCCGTTGGGACTATAGGTAGACTATATTTACTCCTGCCTTTATTTAGAACTTGTCTTGGCACTCGGTTAGCAAAGGATTAGCAATGGTTAACTTGTTGAGGCTTCGGTTGTGGGATGTCTGATTATTGAGAGGGCTAGGGAGTCCTATCTTATCGAGGCACTTTTGTGTGGCCTTCTGAGCAGAGTCTGAGATTCTGGTTCTATTCTTGTGGGAAGTTGAGTGGTATCTCTTGATTATTGTGGCCTAGTTATTTCATCCTAGGATTGTACTTGTGAGGTGATTCCCTGGTTATGCTATCATGTGATTGGATTGGTGTTATGATTTTCTTATACTTGTTGATTCCATTTTGAGTATGTTAGATTGCTCTCCGTCTTTTCTTTTTACTTGAGGTTACCAGTATACCGCCATTTTCTCAACTCTCTCTCTACTTACTTATGTTGTTGTGCAAGGACTCCAGGTGCATTCTCCTTTCCTTCACCGGTGATTCTGTGTGATTGTATCTCTGTGCTAGCATGTGTTACTTGAAGCTCTTGGTTATGGATGATCTGTGCTAGCTCTTTGTGCCTTGCTTATTGCTTCAGTGACTGCTTTCTTGCTATCTGTGACTTACTGCTTTTATATCTTATATGCGCTCAGTCGGCCGATGATGTCTACTGAGTACCCGTTGTTTTGGTGCTCATACTACACTTCTGCACTTTCTGTGCAGATATTGGTTGAGTTCTCACCGTTGATCGCATTGGAGACTCGTGCAACTTTTAGATCTTCGAGACTAGGGTGAGCGCCTGACTATCGGGGCTTGTTTACATCTTATCTGTTGTACTGTTGCTCTTTGTACTTTCAGAGACAAATTTGTATTGTATTTTGTTACTTCTAGCACTTGTACTCTATTAGAAGCTTCTTTACTATCGATACCAAGTCTTGAGGTTGGTGTAGCTTTCCTTTATGTATACATTCGAGCTTTGCTTCTGCTTTGTCTACATTTACATTCGACTTCTGCTTATTTTAGCTTGTTGTGCGTATTGGTTAGGTAGTAGCCCATTACTAACCGTTCTGGGCTATGGGGATTGGTTCGCCTACTGAGGGGTTGTAGGTGTCATTATGACCTGAGAAATTGGGTCGTGACAGACATCTTAGTGGAAGAAGAGAAGTAGGAGAACATACATATCTTTCAAATTAAATTATGTACAATAAGGGCCAATTCAGCGGAAAAGTATGATCAATTTTGATAAATTGTGTATAATAAGGGCCCTTTTAGTAGGATTGTTTTTCTATAAAGGTACAAAAATAAGATAATATTTACTCACTTTAGCTAGAATTTTGGATTTTTGAAAGTAGCTAGAATAATTTTTACAAAATATATACAAATTAGGTCAAAACATATAACTTACAGACAAATTGCATAAAACCTTTTGTTATATATAATTCAATCAAAATATACAACTTATATAAAAAAAAAACATAATTCAGTCAAAACATACAACTGTCATATAATTATATTCTGTTGTATGTATTTTTTTATGTCGATTGTACATCGGACATACAAAATATACACTTTATTTATTTATTTCTCTTCGAGTTTCAATCTGATATCTCAATCAGAATCAACACAAATCTTCACCCAATTCCCCCAAAATTGAGATGTAAATTCTAAAAAAATATTCTCAATCGTCTCCAACAACACCCAAGAAAACAATAATTTTGCAAAAACCTAATTTTTGAACTTAAAGTTTTTTTTTGTAGCTGTCAATGGAAACTTATAATAACATTTTTAATGGAATGTCTAAACTTTTGAAGACTAGAGTTGAAATATTAATTTGATGTTGATAACATCTAATTCTACACTTTAAAATGAAATGTAGTACACTCGTAGCAATAATAAATCCAATAAAAGTTGAGATCAGTCTCACGAGGAGTAAGAGCGTGTCAAGGTGTTCAAAAGTGTGTGAATTTGTGCATTTCCTAAGCTATCTTCAAACAAGAGAGTGATTGAATATTACTTCTAAAACTAGACTATGTTAATAAGCTAAAAAATTTATCGGACACTTGGAATACAAGATAATATGACTTATTTTTTTATTTTAAGAGGGGTTGTGGTTGTAGCTTCAATATGACATAGCTAGTTCATGAACACAAGTATCTTGCTCAAATACATAGGATAAATGAAAAAGATTCAACTGATAAATGTTTTCTAGAATTTTCCAACTCTAGCAAGCTAATCCTCAAAAGTTCTTCCAAATCTTAGAAAAAAAATATTAAGACCCAATTGACAGTCCCAAGTAGAAATCATCTTATTTCTAGTTCGATTCCATAAATCAAACACAAGTAATTCCTTAATATGCTCAGTTCCTCGCTACTTGTCCAACCATTTTCTGCTCTTCCAAGAAAAAAAAAATATGTGAAGGGCTTCATCTAGTTTTTGCAAACAACAAATTGACAAATAAGAAGGCAAAAAAATTAGATAACCACAACTCAAGCAATAATAAACAAGATAAACTAGCATGCAACAACATAAATACCCATAAAAGTCTACAAACTCAGTTATAAGGTTTAACTACTTATACTAGTGTCACGATTCAACTACTGGGCCGTGCGAGCACCTACTCTAATCCACCTAGATAGGAGAACCCTTACCACCCGATCCAGCAGGCAATGCGAAAAAAGAAGTAATCTATGAAATAAACTTTTTTAATACATGAAAATATTTACAAAAATGCGAAAACTTTTTACAATTTTTGAAATTAGCCCTCCCTAGAATCTAGTCTAAGCCAGTACAAGATCTACTACCAGATGATATAAAATAAAGAAGACTCAAATCCCACCATAGAAGTGAAGGTAGAAGTTGCTGGAGAGTCACCGTCATCCTGAACCTGTGAAATATCGTCAACCCTGTAACCAGACTATACCCAAAAGGTATAGCAAGAGTAGAATCAGTACAAACACACATACTGGTAGGCATCATCAGTCGACTCGAATCCACTCCTATCATCATATAAGAAATCAAGGTAAATACATGAGTTAAATACTCCAACCCCTTTCACATTCACCTTTATCAAAACCCGCTTCGGAGACAACCTTCCTATCCCATAGACTTCCCAAGTCATCTTGTCACCTAGACTTCCTCAAGTCACCTTGACACCTAGACTTTCCAAGTTACCTTGACACCTAAACTTTTCAAGTCACCTTGTCCATTGCCAACATCTATGTCCATACCCGGACTACTATTTTCTGACCCAAGTCAACCACTATGACTCAACAACCCGGAGTAAACCCCACTACTTAGTGACGTAGACCGCACCCGTTGTACCATCACTTACTAGTATAAAACTGTTCCCATGACCCCCAGGGCCATACTCCGCAAGTGACCATAGCCAATGCTATAACCAGATCACAAGTCTCTTCCTTATCTTATCAAATCTACGCAATAAGTCTAACCGACATTGACAATTCCTAGTGACAACAAACATATATCCTTTTTATGGAACTCGGACCCAACAAGGATCCCTAGGACAATAACATACGACCCTGGTTCACAGAAGAACCACGTTGTCACTGAAATGCACTAACCCAGACCTTCAAGGACCAACTATACACAAAATAATAATAAATCCTAACCCTCTCAGAAACCCAATATATAAAGAACAAATGGTACACCCGCACTGAGTAAAGCAGTATATCATATAGTAACAACCAGTAGTATAACTCCAGACTCTCAGTATACCTTTTGACTTATCAACCACCTGGAACAAGTTCAACAATCATTCAACAACAATAATCAATATGACATTTACCCTTTTTCATTACCGGACCAATCAAGGATCCCTAGACCAACACCTAAGTGTTAATATGCGATGCCCATTCCACCCAAACTATCCCCACATTTAAGTGTAACAACCTGGCCTCTCAAGGACCAATGTAATCAATCAAAGATAACCCGATTCACTCATGAAACTAATATGTAAATAATACAACCAAGCAAGTAAAGAAAACTCGTAACAGGCGTGGTACCCGAGACAACCAGTAAGTAACCTATACCAAGCGTGGTACCCGAGCCAACCAGTAAGTAACTTATACCAGGCGTGGTACCCGAGCCAACCAGTAAGTAACATGTACCAGGCGTAGTACCCGAGCCAACCAATAAGTAACATGTACCAGGCATGGTACCCGAGTCAACCAGTAAGTAACATATAGCAGGCGTGGTACCCAAACCAACTAATAAGTAACTTGTACCATGTGTGGTACCCGAGCCAACCCATAAGTAACCTGTACCAGGCGTGGTACTCGAGCCAACCAGTAAGTAACTTGTACCAGGCGTGGTACCCGAGCCAACCAATAAGTAACCTATACCAAGCGTGGTACCCGAGCCAACTGAATGACACACAAAATCCACAGTCACAAACAATGAACAATCAACACTTGTAAACAAACAAGCAATAACACCTATTTAATTTTACAAGACTGAAAATAGGACTTTTGTACATTTCTAAATCATTCCCTAAGTGATGCAAACCATACAAATACTTAGACAATAGCACACAAACATACAATGCATACAGAAATCAATAACCATCACCTACCCCCATCTCGGGTACATAAACTTAACCTTGAAATCCCGTCTGAAGACTAACCCCAATTCACCCCTTAACACCTACTAGTAGATACATCTATTCCTGACCCTCCTCCTAGGACCAAAGTACAACATGGGGAAACCTCCCCTAAACTTGGTAATTCAACCGCTTACGATATTTTAATTATACCAATTCATTTCCCCGGAACTTCCGTTCCTTGCACATTAGTTAATTACTAACACCTTTTGGTTCCCCGAACCTTCCCGATATTCTAATCCTTGTATTTCATTAGCAAAACCATACCAAAATAAGTATACACCCATAATATCACAACACATTATCACAAATCTACTATTTCCAGTTCAACCAACAATCCAACAATAAATTCGAAATGAAAGCAGTCAAATCTACTCTATGAAGAAAACCTAGCCTACCTGGATGCCGAGCAGCTGTTCCATGCCCTTTCTGGCTCCGTGAAGGCATTCCCTGATGATTCTGCAGGTCCGAATCCATGGTTTTTCATTCTTTCAGCCAGAATCCCTCCTCCCCATGGCTCCTAAGCTTTGGAGCAGCCTAGGAGGGTTCTTGGAGTAACCCTCATCTATTTTGGGGTTGAATGGGAGAGAATGAAAATATAAAACTCGTTTTTGAGTTTTTGGATCCCGTCGCTTCTCTATAGCGATCCACGCTCCGCTATAGTGGTACCGCCGTAGTGGAACCTACCGCTAAAGTGGTGCTGACCAGCATTGACTTCCGCTATAGCGATAATTTCTCCGCTATAGTGGAGGTCGCTATGGTGGTGTGTAAACCACTACAGCAGTTGATGCGGGATAGAAAGTCATAAATCCTATCAAAAGGGTCCATTTTACAACACACTTAATTTTCTGACATTCTCGAACAACCCCTTCACGTCAACCTTGATTCCGGGAGTTCTACTTACCCGAATTCGATTCTGAAAAGTCCCCCAGACTCCTTTATGTCTTAGCTAAACGGAGAACTCACTAAAATCAATATACTTTACCCAAAATTTACCCGGATTATCTTAGACCATACCTCACTCTAAAACTAGCTGAAACTAGCCTAGCCCAAAATTTTCAACTCCCAAACTCGAAAGTTTTCTGACTCAAAAATTGGCGTGAAAAGTTTACCCGTAACGATGAACCTGGTCGTTACAACAGATACTAATTTACCCATCTTTCATCCCAGAATAATCTCTAAGTCAGAAATAGAAGAAGAAGTCTGCCTCTCCCCTGAACCCTAACGCTCTACTATGACAGCGTAAATATAACCTTACGCAAACCACCAAAACTCCCCAGTCCCTTGGTGTACCCATCTCAATCAAAATTCAACTCGCTCCCGCTCTATCAGGGCATTCCTTTCTTAGAGCTGCACAAGGCTGACTAGATTGCCCCTCTCCGAGTGCCCAAGAAATTCGAGGTCTCATCGAAACACCAGAGCAATAGTAACTCAACTAATGAATAAAACAGTTTTTCCCTGCCAAGGGGACTAGATCCCACCATGGCGTCCCCTTTCCCGCTATATACCTGGAGTTCTACTAATCTGAACTCCATTCCGGAAGCTTTCACGGGTTACTATGCCCCTCACACATCAAGTTTACCTTGATCCTATCAACACTATGCCCCGAGACACCACATATCTCTAAACCACACAACAGTAAAAAAAATTCATTGGAACTCATCCTAGCTTGAGGTTTTCGTCATCTCTCGTCTTAAGGGAAATTATATCTGGGCACTTATACCCTAACCAAGGCTATGGCGAGCACACCCTCACTACTTAATGAGAAGTAATATAGATATTATTATAATCGACCAGGGGGATAACAATGTTTAAGACTCTATTTAATAACTCCACACCCTCAACTAACCCTACCACTAAGGATCAACAATAATAAACAAACCAAATCACTCTCGTGGCATAAGCCTATGAGCAATGTCCAACACTACTCAGTCAATTATGGGTCATTTGCTAAATTCTTCATAGGTGACTATTCCCACCAACGGTAAATCAAAATTTCACCAATATTCCAGGCTATCATATCTAGCCTTTCCTCCTATTGCGCATTGATGCTAACTTTTTGGCTAATTCCCTTATATGCATACCATATTAGTTCTATAGACGATCTCCTTATTTTTAAATTGTCTCAGGAATGAATGAAAAATAGGAAAAAATAGGGTGAGGTTTTTGCCTCACGCACTCCCACTATAGCGGTTGTCACTCTGCCATAGCGGTACCATCGTAGCAGTAAAAATCTCGCAATAGCGGGATCACCATAGCGGTGTAGTTCCACTATGGCGGTCCCGATGGTAACAACCCAGAAATTCAAAATTTCCAGCAAGTGTATCCTTCCCTCTTCCCGTTTATCATTGTGTAATCCCGTCAAGCCCGCCATGGTCTTACACTACCCCCAAGACCATTCTGGCAATGCACATATTGAAACTCAGCATCAGAAAATCACCAATCACAAAAGATTTACAAAGGACAATTATTCCTAACAATACCTTCCTGCTATTACACACGAATAACTCATTTTCCCTCACCATCTAAACCAATGATGAATCTTTTTTCGAACGTAATATGAAATTTTACTCCACACACATAGCATTTTATCACAGACCAAATCATACCAATCAAGTAGTCATACAAGCACTGTAACACACAGACACTCTAGCATCAGGCTACAATGAATTCAGGTCACATAATTCACTCTCTATTTATCCCAGGGATGACCATTAGTCAATCATCCATGTCTTACCACAGTTCTCGCTATTAAGCAATTATATCCCTTTTCCCTGGTACTTATTCACATACCAACCACTTGAAACCTAAGTTCCCACAAGTATATATATCATTTTCCCTTATCATTTTTACCAATGATAAGACCCTGCCCTGCATTTAGCATACTGTTTACCACTTGAAACCACAAAACAAGAATTCCTTCAATCATTAACACATAACCAGGTTAAGACTCTTCACTAATCATAAATTTCAAAGTAACTCAAGCAATTACACGCCACACAATCGCAGTCATTCGAATAATGCAATCCATTCAATCACAAGTTTCGAGCTCCAACACTAAATCAAATCAGTTCATTACCTTTTATTCGCTTCGTGGGTGACCGTTAGCCGATTCATCCATCTTTTACATAGCCTCCTAGGCCAGATATCAATTGGAACCTTCCCGGTTCCAATTTTCCTTGCTTGACTTATTGTAATCAGAGTCAAACAATATCATTTTTCCCTTTTCGAGATACCAATTGGAATTGAGAGATACCAATTGGACTCAACCCATACAAGCAAGTGACAAATTGCACAAAAGGAATGAAAGAAGAGAGATATTTCCTAAAATACTTCATAGTTCCCAAGGATTAGATGTGGATTTCAACACACCAATCCGTAGGACTCTGTTTGACATTTTGCTCTTTTACTGGGAGACCAATAACCTGGGCTCTGATACCATTTGTCACGACCCAACTACCGGGCCGTGCGGGCACCTACTCTAATTCACCTAGATAGGAGAATCCTTACCACTCGATCCAGTAGGCAATTCGGAAAAAGAAGTAATCCATGTAATAAACCTTTTTAATACATGAAAATGTTTACAAGAATGCGAAAACCTTTTGCAATTTTTGAAATTAGCCCTTCATAGAATCTAGTCTAAGACGGTACAAGAGCTACTACCAGATGATATAAAATGAAGAAGACTCAACTCCCACCATAGAAGTAAAGGTAGAAGTTGCTGGAGAGTCACCGTCATCCTGAACCTGTGAAACATCGCCAACCCTACAATCAGACTATACCCAAAAGGTATAGCAACAGTAGAATCAGTACAAACACATGTACTGGTAGGCATCATCGATCGACCCAAATCTACTCCTACCATCAAATAAGAAATCAAGGTAAATACATGAGTTAAATACTCCAACCTTTTTCACATTCACCTTTATCAAAACCCGCTCCGAAGACAACCTTCCTATCGCTTAGACTTTCAAAGTCATCTTGTCACCTAGACTTCCTCAAGTCACCTTGACACCTAGACTTCCCAAGTCACCTTGAGACCTAGACTTCCCAAGTCACCTTGTCCATTGCTAACATCTATGTCCATACCCAGACTACTATTTTCTGACCCAAGTCAACCACTATGACTGAGTAAACCCCACTACTTAGTGACGTAGACCGCACCCGTTGTACCACCACTTACTAGTACAAAACTATTCCCATGACCCCCAGGGCCATACTCCATAAGTGACCATAGCCAATGTTATAACCAGACCACAAGTATCTCTCTTAGCTTATCAAATATACGTAATAAGACTAACCGACATTGACAATTCCCAGTGACAACAACTATATATCCTTTTTATGGAACCCAGACCCAACAAGGATCCCTAGAACAATAACATATGACCCTGGTTCACAGAAGAACCACCTTGTCACTTAAGCGCACTAACCTAGCCCTTCAAGGACCAACTATACACAAAATAATAATAAATCCTGGCCCTCTTAGGAACCCAATATATAAAGAACAAATGGTACACCCGCACTGAGTAAAGCAATATATCATATTGTAACAGCTAGTAGTATAACTCCAGACTCTCAGTCTACCTTTTGACTTATCAACCACCTCGAACAGGTTCAACAATCATTCAACAATAATAATCAATATGACATTTACCCTTTTTTTATTAATCAAGGATCCCTAGACCAATATCTCAGTATTAACATGTGATGTTCGGTCCACCCCAGGACCATCCCCACATTTAAGTGTAACAATCTGGCCTCTCAAGGACTAATGCAATCAATCATAGATAACCCGATTCACGCATAGAACCAACATGTAAAGAATACAACCAAGCAAGTAAAGCAAACCCGTACCAGGCGTGGTACCCGAGCTAACCAGTAAGTAACATATACTAGGAATGGTACCCGAGCCAACCAGTAAGTAACTTGTACCAGGTGTGGTACCCGAGCCAACCAGTAAGTAACTTGTACCAGGCGTGGTACCCGAGCCAACCAGTAAGTAACCAGTACTAGGCGTGGTACCCGAGCCAACCAGTAAGTAACCTGTACAAGGCGTGGTACCCGAGCCAACCAGTAAGTAACATGTACAAGGCGTGGTACCCAAGCCAACAAATAAGTAACTTGTACCAGGCGTGGTACCCAAGCCAACCAGTAAGTAACCTATATCAGGCGTGGTACTCGAGCCAACCAGTAAGTAACATATACCCGACGTAGTACCCGGGCCAACCAATAAGTAACATTTACCAGGCGTGGTACCCGAGCCAACCAAATGTCACACAAAATCCACAGTCACAAATAATGAACAATCAACACTTGTAAACCAACAAGCAATAACACCTAGTTCATTTCACAAGACTTAAAATAGAACTTTTGGACATTTCTAAATCATTCCCTAAGAAATGCAAACCATACAAATACTTAGACAAAAGCACACAATTATACAATGCATACAAAAATTAGAGCTGTGCAAATTTCTAGTAAAACCAATAACCCAAACCAAAAATTGGATTACCGAGTTAATGTTTCGGGTTATTAGATTCTCGATTCGGTTCTCGATTGGAAATAATAATTTATTGTTTTACCGAGTTGGTCCTCGGTTTGCCTCAATGTTTTATCGGTTAACCCAATAAACTGATAAGGCATAACCCCACTGAGAATTCACTAATATTTTAATTACATTTCATAGTTCACTCGCCTAATATTTCACTTCACACTTTACCGTTAGGGTTTTAACTTTACATTTTACCCAGAAGTTACGGGCCTTGTGGCTGCTCTCATGATTTCTCAGTATTCTTCTCCAACTCCAAGGCTCCAACTGGTAAGTTCACTGCGGCTACTTTCACGATTTCTCAGAATCTTCTTGTTTATTGAAACCTATTGTCTATTTTTTCTGAGCAATTGAATGGATCTACTATTCACAATCACCATCTCTCCCACTACTCATCTCTCCCTTAATTCATCCTCTATTTCTTCCACTTTTGCTCACCCATGTTAGTATTTCTGGTTTTTATGTTTAATTTCTTGAATGGCCTCTCTGTATGTGTATTACTTCCTCTCTCGTGATTTTTATTTCTTGTTGTGTCTACAGAGCTTATTGTTGGATTCTAAATTCTGGGTTTTTCTTCTGCTTGCATTTGTTTTATGTTGCATTGGAGTTTGCAATTCACTACTTTTTTTAGGTTCTGAATTGGAGTGGAAGATGAACTGCTGCATTATTGTGTTCTTTGCTCTTCATTCTCTTAAGTTTAGTTGTTTCCTGGTGTAACTTTATTTATTCTTGTATATGTTAGCAGAGATGATCCAAATGAAACCATTAAGGTTTCTGATAATTTGTTGAAACTTTCAGACTTGAATGAGTGCTACAGACTTCAAGTTGTGTGACTGTTATTTTGGGCTTTAAAAATTTGGTTTGTGCTAGACAAATTTTAAGTTAAATGACTTCTTAATATGCAGATTTTACTTGATGCCAACGGTGCCAGCCATTTGAAATTCTCAATTTATTGCTTCCATTGGTGTTGACTGTAGAGCAATGAGCAGTTGATCATAGTTGATCATAACCTGCAAAAGTGAAAATTAGGATTATATTATGACTCTTAAGCCGTGTGTTCCGGTGTGTTTTGGCACCTTTTTTTGTATGAAATGTTAATGGTTAACTCGATAACTGAACCGATAATGATCAAAAATCGATTAACCGATATCTTAATGGTTCTTAACGGTTTAGCATGTATACAAACCGATAATTGATATGTAAAACCGATAACTATAATAACCAAACCGAACTGACCGTTACACAGCCTTAACAGAAATCAATAACCATCACCTACCCCCCATCCCGGGTACATAAACTTAACCTTGAAATCCCGTTCGAAGACTAACCCCAATTCACCCCTTAACACCTACTAGTATATACATCCATTCTTGACCCTCCTCCTAGGACCGAAGTACAATACGGGGAAACCTCTCCTAACCTTGGTAATTCAACCGCTTACGATATTCTAATTATACTAATTCATTTCCCCAGAACTTCTGTTCCTTGTACATTAGATAATTACTAACCCCTTTCGGTTCCTCGAACCTTTCCGATATTCTAATCCATGTATTTCATTAGTAAACCCATGCCAAAATAAGTATACACCCAGAATATCATAACACATTATCACAAATTTACTATTTCCAGTTCAACTAACAACCCGACAATTCTTCCTCCAGACTCCGTGCCCGGAGGCCTAAACATGAATTCTCCTTTTCATTCTACACAATAAATAAAAAATGAAAGTGGTCAAATTTTGTAACAACTCGGAAATCAACTAGCTATCTAAGTTAAAATCTTAGAAAAATCTTAAGTTTCCAGAGACAATGAGTCAGTCAATGGTTCTTGGTTTGAAAACATGGTCCTTCCTGTGCACTCATTGTCCAAATTCCAGAAGACCTCAAAAACTTCCCTAGAAATGATGTTTCAAGGGACGGTCCATCCTTCTGGACAATGGACCGTCATACCCACCCATAATCCCAGAGGTTCAGAAGGCCAAAACTTCTTAAGGCAAACCATGGGTCAATAGGACAGTCTATCGTTTGGATGTACGGACCATAGTGTGACTCGTGGAGTGAACTTCCAGTAACCTCATCTAAGTGCCTGGGAAAAACACGGATCAGTTTGATGGCCCGTCCTTTTAGACGACGGATCGTCGACCAACCCGTGATCCTTGAAACCAACCATTTTCCAGATTTTTCTTAAATATGTCCCAGGGATATTTTGGTCATTCCATACCTTTTTAACTCCTAAGTGATTTTGTTTTGGCTATTTCAAGTAGGGTTTTCATCCTCATTAGCCTAAGTTCCTTCTCATTACTTCACTCTTCTCCCAAAACAGAAAATTCTTCTCCAAGATTTAAGTCTCAAGCTCCAAGTTCAAGTATCCTAAGTCTTTTAAATTCAAGTGGGTTATCTTCAACCATGGTATGTGGGTAATCAACAATGGGTTCCTTTCACCCTTGTGCCCAAAACCCCTAATTCAAATTTTGATTTCATGACCTTCAAATTAGAGTTCTTATCCAATTCTTATGGATTTTGCTAAATATGATCTTCTCATGATTTGATTATGAAATTACTATTAAATTTCATGATCTCACATGGGTTTTTACATGTTAACTCTTATTTCATGGATTGAAGTTTAACCATGGAAATTTCTACATGTATGAAGTTGATTTAAGCAAATTAGATTTTGATAGCATGTTCCTTATGGATTTTAAAGCATGTGTATGCCTAGTTACTATGATTCTATGAAAGTATATGTTTTATGAAAATTGAACTAGAGCCATGCAAATCTTACAAGTCATGAAGTATGCAAGTCTTTCCATGTTATGAAGTATTATGCAAGACAAGACACACGATGTTCCATCAATGCTCATGAGCCATTTTCTAAACTAAAACTCATGAGTAGTATGACAATCCGGGGTATGAACAAGTATGAATAAGAATGAACAAGCATGAACAAGTTATGAACAAGTTTGGCATCATATATGTCACATGTATATGAGCATATGTTATACGTTTTGGGAGTAGTATTTAGCACCAAGTTGGACAGGGTGAGAGTACCCATGGTCCCAAAATTATGTGCCCCCATAGGTTCTAAATCCTCTCTATTGGGCATCAGATTTAGTGATAACGCCATAGTCATGTCTCTATACCCTGGCAAGGTATATTGGATCCTTTCGATGGGGCGTATACATCGGACTCCATGTAGCTCAGCATGATTTATGTCGGTTAAGAGAAACTCCCACATGATTATTTTCAATCTATCAAGTTATATGATTCTATATTTGAACTTAAACTTTATCGCATGTTTTATTGTCTTATACCTTGACACTATTTCATGTCCTTTCCTTATGTTAAAAGTTCATTTGAAGCATATTTTAAACTGTTTTTATCATATTCATGCATCGCTCGCATACTCGGTATATCCTATAATACCGACGCATCTCTTATGCGGCATCCTTTGATGATGCAGATTCAGGTGCTCCTTTCCAGGCACGTGGCTAGAGTCCTCAGGCCACATTCCGTCAGCAGTTGGTGAGTCCTCTTAGGTCGAGGGCTAGCTATGATCCTAGTTGTACTAGATTTTATTTTTGTACTTCGAGTAAGCTAGGGTCTTGTCCTAGCAACTCTTTATGTTATGAGTAGAGGCTTTTCAGACATAGATAGTGTTCGAGTCTCCTTCTGGATTATGTATTTCTATTTGACTTGATTACCTATTTATGTGATTTCGTATTTATCTATTATGCTTCCGCTTATCTTTGTTATGCTTGAGTATGCTATGACCAAGGGGTTAGATTGGGGCACTTGCATTCCCAAGTCCCGTGTTACACCCAGGGGGTAACCTCGGAGCTTGACAAACTTGGTATCTGAGCCTCAAGTTCAAGAGTCTTAGGTTATCTGAAAGCCGCATCGAGTAGAGGCTTTTTCATGTGTGTGAAGCGCTCCACACATATGAGAAGGAAGCTATGAGATATCTTAGAAAACTTCACTTATTTCATGATCATGTTGTGCGATAGAACTTAACTCTAATGTTTCTCTAACCCTCACCTTGTATGTTTTATATCATGCCTCAACGTGCTATGCCTAACCAAGATGCTGCTCATCCAGTTCTGGCCCCCGAGGTTACTAATGAGGAGTTCAAGAACGCCATCCATTTGCTAGCCCAAACCTTGGCCTCTCAGGCTAATCAGCAGGCTCCTGTCCCCATTCATCTTCAAGGTGGGGTAGATGCCCGAGTTCGTGATTTTATTCGTATGAACCCGCCGGAGTTTTGGGGTTCGAAGGTGAATTAGGATCCGCTAAATTTTATTGATGAGGTGAAGAAGATATTTAAGGTTATGCAAGTGGTTAGGGTTGATTGTGTGGAGCTCGTATCCTATCAACTCAAGGATGTGGCTCACATTTGGTTAAAGAAATAGAAGGAGGCTAGAGTAAGGGGCACGGTCCCCACGACTTGGGAGTGTTTTGAGAGGGCCTTCCTTAATAGGTTCTTTCCCTGGGAGTTGAGGCAAGCAAAAGTGGAGGAGTTTGTGAACTTGAGACAGGGGTCGATGTCGGTCCAAGAGTATTGCTTGAAGTTCACTCAGTTGTCTAGGTATGCCCCCTCCATGGTAGCGAACCTGCATAATCAAATGAGTAAGTTTATCTATGGGGTTTATGATATGGTGAAGAAAGAGTGTAGGTATGCTTTGTTGTTGAGTGATATGAACATTTCCTAACTTATGACTCATGCCCAACAGATTGAGGGTGACAAGCTAAGGGAGATGGTGAGGGAGAACAAGAGGGTTAGATCCGAGGGGTCAAGATTTGGTCATCACAGGTCTAGAGGTGGACATCGCTCCTCATTCCAAAAGAAGTCATTAGGACCCATTCATTATTCTTCCAGTGCTCCTACCCAGGCCCAGAGGACCCGTCATGATCAGAGTGGTAGAGGATATGGTTCCTATCCCCAGTCTCAGGGTAGTGGTGCAAAGGGGCCTTCTTTCCCCGTTTATACCAAGTGTGGGAAGAATCACCCCGGTGAGTGCTTGGCCAGTAAAGAGGGTTGTTTTGGCTGTGGTCAGACTGGGCATCATATCAGAGATTGCCCTTCAGCTAGGAAGGGACAGGGAGGTAGGACCCAGCCTACCCCAGCAGCTTCAGAAGGTAGACCAGCCCAGCAGGGCGTAGCTTCTAGTTCTGGTGGTTATCGCCAGAACTGCCTTTATGTTTGTCCTCTCATCAAGATCAGGAGGGTTCCCCAGATGTTGTTACTGGTATGTTCAAAGTCTTCTCTTTCGATGTGCATGCTTTGTTGGACCCCGGTGCCTCCTTATCTTTTGTAACCCCTTATATAGCGTGCAAATTCGAAGTATGTACTGAATTGCTTTTAGAACCCTTTTGTGTTTCTACTCCTGTTGGTGAGTTAGTTTTAGCCAAAAGAATCTACCAAAATTGTCCTATCTCAGTCCTTCACAGAGTCACTTCAGCGGATTTAGTAGAGTTGGGGATGACGGACTTTGATGTCAATCTGGGTATGGATTGGTTGCATGCTTGTTATGCTTCAGTTGATTGTCGTACTCGGGTTGTCAGTTTCAAGTTTCCTAATGAACCCGTCTTAGAGTGGAGAGGTATCCCCCCTTCCTCGAAAGGTCGCTTCATATCTTATCTTAAGGCTAGGAAGATGATTCTAAGGGTTATGTCTATCATATTATTTGAGTCATGGACACATAGTTCGGAACCCCATCTCTTCAGTTTGTTCCTGTTGTTAATGAATTTCTGGAAGTGTCTCTCGAGGACTTTCCCCGAGTCCCTCCTGAGCGGGAGATCGACTTTGGGATAAATCTTCTTCTAGATACAAATCCTATCTCTATTCCTCCCTATAGAATAGCCCCCGTGGAACTTAAAGAGTTAAAGGATCAGTTGAAGGATCTTCTTGACAAGGGTTTCATCAGGCCTAGAATTTCTCCATGGGGCGCTCCGATCTTATTTGTTCGGAAGAAAGATGGTTCCCTTAGGATGTGTATTGACTACCGCCAATTGAACAAGGTCACAATCAAGAATAAGTATCCCATTCCAAGGATTGATGACTTGTTCGATCAGCTTCAGGGTGCAAGTTTTTTCTCCAAGATGATCTTAAGATTTGGTTATCATCAGCTTCGGGTTCGGGAGTGTGATGTCTCGAAGACAGCCTTCAGGACTCGGTATGGTCATTATGAGTTTGTTGTTATGTCTTTTGGTCTAACCAATGCTCCTGCAACCTTTATGGATTTGATGAACTGTGTGTTCAAGTTGTATTTAGATATGTTTGTGATTGTGTTCATTGATAAAAAATTTATCTATTCTCGGAGTGAGGAGGAGCATGCAGATCATTTGAGGGTAGTGTTGCAAACCCTCAAGGATAGACAGTTGTTTGCTAAGTTTAGCAAGTGTGAGTTCTGGATGCACTCCATTGCTTTTCTGGGTCACATTGTGTCTAGTGATGGTATTCGTGTGGATTCGCAAAAGATTGAGGCAGTAAAGAACTGGCCTAGACCCACTTCCCCGTCTAATATTAGAAGTTTCTTGGGTTTGGTTGGTTACTACAGGAGGTTTGTGGAGGGGTTCTCTTCCATTGATTCACCTTTGACCCGATTGACTCAGAAAAAGGTTAAATTTCAGTGGTCCGACACTTGTGAGAAAAGTTTTCAGGAACTGAAGACTAGGTTGACCACCGCTCCAGTATTGACTCTACCCAAGGGCCTATATGATTTTATGGTGTATTGTGATGCTTCCAAGATTGGCTTTGGTTGTGTTTTGATGCAGCGGGGTAAGGTGATTGTTTATGCCTCGAGACAGCTTAAGGTTCATGAGAAGAACTACCCTACTCACGATTTTAAGCTAGCAGTTGTAGTCTTTGCTTTGAAGATTTGGAGACACTACTTGTATGGTGTGCATGTTGATGAGTTCACAAATCACGAAAGCCTTCAGTATGTATTCTCTCAAAAGGAGTTGAATTTGCTTCAAAGGAGATGGCTTGAGCTCCTTAAGGATTATGATATGAGTGTGCTTTACCACCCGGGTAAAGCCAATGTTGTGTCGGATGCTTAGAGTAGATTGTCCATGGGTAGTGTGGCCTTGATTGAAGATGGGAAAAAGGAATTGGTGAAAGATGTTCACCGACTAGCCCGATTGGGAGTGAGACTTATGGACTCTACTGAGGGTAGTGTTATTGTTCAGAATGGCTCCGAGTCATCCTTGATAGCTGAGGTGAAGGCAAAGAAAGACAGTGATCCGATTTTGCTTCAGCTTAAGGGTGTGGTTCATCAGCAGCGGGTTGAGGTTTTCTCCTAAGGGGGAGATGGTGTGCTCCGTTATCAGGGTCGTCTATGTGTGCCAGATGTGGATGAATTGAGACAGTAGATTTTGAATGAGGCCTACAGTTCTAGATATTTCATTCATCCGGGTGCCACCAAGATGTACCGTGACCTACGAAAAGTCTTTTGGTGGAATGGTATGAAGAGGGACATAGACAGGTTTGTGGCTAAGTGTCCCAATTGTCAACTGGTGAAGGTACAACACCAACGACCGGGTAGCATGATTCAGGATATTGACCTTCCCACTTGGAAATGGGAAGAGATTAATATGGACTTTATTACAGGTTTGCCTCGTACTCGAAGGCAACACGATTCCATTTGGGTGATTGTCGACCGGATGACCAAGTCATCCCACTTCTTGGCTGTTAAGACTACTGATTCAGCAGACGATTATACCATGCTCTACATTCGGGATATAGTTCAATTGCATGGTGTTCCATTATCCATCATTTCATATAGAGGTCCTCAGTTTACGTCTCAATTTTGGAGGTCATTTCAGAGAGGTCTTGGTACCCAGGTGAAGCTTAGCACAGCTTTTCACCCTCAGACGGATGGCCAGGCCGAGCATACTATTCAGACTTTGGAAGATATGTTGAGAGCTTATGTTATTGATTTCAAAGGTAACTGGGATGATCACTTAACTCTTATCGAGTTTGCCTACAACAACAGCTTCCACTTTAGTGTCCAGATGGCTCCATATGAGGCACTCTATGGTCGGAGATGTAGATCTCCTATTGGTTGGTTTAAGTTAGGTGAGGCAGTTTTGATTGGTCCAGATTTTGTGCATGATACCATGGAGAAGGTTCAGCTTATTCGGGAAAGATTGAAGACCACTCAGAGTCGACAGAAATCGTATGCAGATGTGAGAAGAAGGGAGTTGGAATTTGAAGTTGATGATTGGGTTTTTCTGAAAGTGTCACCCATTAAGGGTGTGATGAGAATTGGCAAGAAAGGAAAGCTCAGCACCTGTTTTGTAGGTCCTTATCAAATTTTGAGGAAGGTTGGTAGTGTTGCTTATGAGTTGGACTTGCCTTCGGATTTGGAAGCTATTCATCCGGTGTTCCATGTTTCCTTGTTGAAGAAATGTGTTGGTGATCCAGCCTTGATTGTTCGTTTGGAGGATGTAGGGGTGAAGGATGGTCTCACTTATGAGGAGGTTCCCGTGGAGATCCTTGATCGTCAGATTTGAAGGTTGAGGAACAAAGAAGTCGCTTCGGTGAAAGTCCTTTGGAGGAATCAGCTTGTAGAGGGTGCTACTTGGGAAGCGGAAGAGGCCATGAAGGCCAAATATCCTCATCTCTTTAATTCGATCCCGCTCCAGCTTGAGGTAATAGTTTCCTCCTTAGTATGTTGCTCCGATTCTATTCTAACAGTTTCTCTCATGATCCTAGCATGCATCCATGTTTAACGAAGTTAGTTTTACCATGTTTCCAAGTTGAAAGGCTCAGTTTCATGTTTATTCCTTGGTTTCCTTGTTTTGATGGTTGGTTGGGATGTTTTCTCTTCAGTTTTCCCTTGTTTAGTCTTCATTCGAGGACGAATGATCCCAAGGAGGAGATATTGTAACACCTCGGAAATCAACCAGCTATCTAAGTTAAAATCTCAGAAAAATCTCAAGTTTCCAGAGATGACGAGTCAGTCGATGGTTCGTGGTTTGAAACCACGGTCCGTCCAGTGCACTCATTGTCCAAATTCTAGAAGACCTCAAAAACTACCCCAGAAATGATGAGTCAAGGGACGGTCCATCCTTCTGGACAACGGACCGTCATCCCCACCCATAATCCTTGAGTTTCAGAGGGCGAAAACTTCTTAAGGCAAACCATGGGTCAACAGGATGGTCCGTCGTTTGGATGTACGGATCGTAGTGTGACTCGTGGAGTGCACTTCCAGTAGCCTTATCTAAGTGCCTGGGAAAAACACGGATCAGTTTGATGGCCCGTCCTTTTGGACGACGGACCGTCAACCAACCCGTGATCCCTGAAATCGACCATTTTTCAGATTTTTCTTAAATATGTCCCTGGGGTATTTTGGTCATTCCCCATCCTTTTAACTCCTAAATGATATCGTATTGGCTATTTCAAGTAGGTTTTTCATCCTCATTAGCCTGAGTTCCTTCTCATTACTTCACTCTTCTCCCAAAAAGGAAAATTCTTCTCCAAGCTTCAAGTCTCAAGCTACAAGTTCAAGCCTCCTAAGTCTTTTCAATTCAAGTGGGTTATCTTCAACCAAGGTATGTAGGTAATCAACAATGGGTCCTTTCACCCTTGTGCCCAAAACCCCTAATTCAAATTTTGATTTCATGACCTTCAAATTAGGTTCTTATCCAATTCTTATGGGTTTTGCTAAATATGATCTTCTCATGATTTGATTATGAAATTACTATTAAATTGCATGATTTCACATGGGTTTTTACATGTTAACTCTTATTTCATGAATTGAAGTTTAACCATGGAAATTTCTACATGTATGAAGTTTATTTAAGCAAATTGGATTTTAATAGCATGTTCCTTATGGATTTTCAAGCATGTGTATGCCTAGTATGATTCTATGAAAGTATATGTTTTATGAAAATTGAACTAGAGCCATGCAAATCTTACAAGTCATGAAGTATGCAAGTCTTTCCATTTCATGAAGTATTATGCAAGACAAGACACCCGATGTTCCATCAATGCTCATGAACCATTTTCTAAACTAAACCTCATGAGTAGTATGACAATCTGGGGTATGAACAAGTATGAACAAGTTTGGCATCAGATATGTCACATGTATATGAGCATATGTTATACGTTTTGGGAGTAGTATTTAGCACCAAGTTGGACAGGGTGAGAGTACCCATGGTCCCAAAATTATGTGCCCCCATAGGTTCTAAATCCACTCTATTGGGCATCAGATTTAGTGATCACGCCATAGTCATGCCTCTATACCCTGGCAAGGTATATTGGGTCCTTTCGATGGGGCGTATACATCGGACTCCATGTAGCTCAGCATGGTTTATGTCGGTTAAGAGAAACTCCCACATGATTATTTTCAAGCTATCAAGTTATATGATTCTATATTTGAACTTAAACTTTATCGCATGTTTTATTGTCTTATACCTTGACACTATTTCATGTCCTTTCCTTATGTTATAAGTTCATTTGAAGCATGTTTTAAACTGTTTTTATCATATTCATGCATCGCTCGCATACTCAGTATATCCTATAATACCGACGCATCTCTTGTGCGGCATCCTTTGATGATGCAGATTCAGGTGCTCCTTTCCAGGCACGTGGCTAGAGTCCTCAGGCCACATTCCGTCAGCAGTTGGTGAGTCCTCTTAGGTCGAGGGCTAGCTATGATCCTAGTTGTACTAGATTTTATTTTCGTACTTCGAGTAAGCTAGGGTCTTGTCCTAGCAACTCTTTATGTTATGAGTAGAGGCTTTTCAGACATAGATAGTGTTCGAGTCTCCTTCTGGATTATGTATTTCTATTTGACTTGATTACCTATTTATGTGATTTCGGATTTATCTATTATGCTTCCGCTTATCTTTGTTATACTTGAGTATGCTATGACCAAGGGGTTAGATTGGGGCACTTGCGGTCCAAGTCCCGTGTTACATCTAGGGGGTAACCTCGGGGCGTGACAAATCCACTCTATGAAGAAAACCTAGCCTACCTGAATGTCGAGCAGCTGTTCCATGCCCTTTCTGGCTCCGTGAAGGCGTTCCCTGATGATTCTGCAGGCCCGAATCCATAGTTTTGCATTCTTTCAGCCGGAATCCCTCCTCCCCATGGCTCCCAAGCTTTGGAGAAGCCTAGGAGGGTTCTTGGAGTAACTCTCGTCTGTTTTGGGGTTGAATGGGAGAGAATGAAAATATAAAACCCGTTTTTGAGTTTTCGGATCCCGTCGCTCCGCTATAGCGGTCCACGCTCTGCTATAGCGGTACCGCCGTAGCGGAACCTACCGCTATAGCGGTGCTGAACGACATTGACTTCCGCTATAGCGGTAATTTCTCCGCTATAGCGGAGGTCGCTATGGCGGTGTGTCAACGACTACGGTGGTTGACGCGGGACAGAAAGTCGTAAACCCTCTCAAAAGGGTCTATTTTACAACACACTTAATTTCCTGACATTCCGGAACAACCCCTTCACGTCAACTTTGATTTCGGGAGTTCTACTTGCCTGAATTCGATTTCGAAAAGTCCTCCAGACTCATTTATGTCTTAGCTAAACGAAAAACTAGCTAAAATCAAGATACTTTACCCAAACTTTACCCAATTTGCCCTAGACCATACCTCACTCAAAAACTGGCCGAGACTAGCCTAGCCCAGAATTTTCAACTCCCAAACCCGGAAGTTTTCTGACTCAAAAATTAGCGCAAAAAATTTACCCGTAATGACGAACCCGGTCGTTACAACTAGAAATAGAAAATACGAGATGAAAGAAAAAGAAAACATGAATAAAGAGTAATTTGGGATATGGTTTGTGTCTATATTGAGTATTAAAAGAATAATCATTTAGGACATGTTTTCTTGATAATATGTTAAAATTCCTATAAAAAAAAAATCATGTTTTAGCATGATGGATAGTCTATTTTAGTGTATACACGACTCATTCCAAATATGTTGGGTATGTATCCTTCGATACTCATTGCATTTTTTACCATCTTCTGCTATGTTTTGAGTCCATGGTGTCTTATATGAACACTTAGCATAACGAAATTGTTTAAGTGTCCTAAATGCTTTCCCTGATCAAAATTGGTTTTTTCATTATGTGTATGAGTAGAACAAGCATCTGATCCTTCCTCTCTTCTTAAATTATGTGTTAAAATCGCTTGAATGAACACTAATTTCCTCTTGTTTATCTGATACATGTGACTTTTGGTGAGTTCATATGGACTTCCCTCCCAATCTGTATAACTTCATTGGGGCAGCGAGCCCACCAGATCCTTCATTCTTGAGTCAAGCCTCAGCCAGAGTCCAAAATTGGACCAATACACATCAATATACGCCAATATACAGGGAAAATATAAGAAATGAAAGTTGATATACAGGTCATTGAAATAAGAATGGGCCAAAGGCCAAAGTATTTGACAGTTATACTCCAATATGGGACCGATATACAAGAAATATACAGGTTTGAAAGTTGATATACAAAGAAAGGGCAAGATATACCAATTGATATACAACAGCAAAATTGGGCCAAAGCCCAATTACTAATGGTAGCAGCAGCCCAAAGGGCTGGAATCATGATTTTGCTCTTCTCAAAAGTTCAAACGTAGTTTAATTTTGCTCTTTTCTGTCTACTTGATTTTATTTGCTTAATTATTGTATTAACTCTAACACTTTGATTTATCTAAATACATTCTCTAGAGTTATGATTCTGATTTTATCCTTGTTTTCCTCTATTTCACTTATTCGGAATGTCTGTCTTAAAATCATTTGTTGAAAATTGAATAAATGAGTGAACTTGTCTCAATTGATAAATTATGTGGTCTTTGCCTTACATGCTTCTTCAAAACATTTTCTTTAATTTGAGAGATATTTTTCCAATAAAGTCCAAATTTTCCAAGAGACGAAGGCTCTTCTTTTAACTCCTTTTGTTTAATAAGTCACATTTTTCTAAAAACTTTCTTTCATTAAATTAACTCAATTCCTTACAAACTTTAATGTCTTTATAGATTAGTTAAAAGGAGTTTCTAATTTCGTCCCATTTAAACAAGTTGTGTTATTTTCAAAGAATCTCTTTTCTTGAAATTAGCCTTTTCCTTAAAGCAAATCACTCTTTCAAAATTAGCCAAATAAAGTTAATCAAGAATTTTGATCAACCATTTTATGGATGTTCTTTAAGTGTCTTAAAAATTTTCTTACGACATTACTTGAACTTTACCAAGTTTCTCCATTTTCGAAAGATTTATTTCTGATTTTAAGTCTTTTGATATCCTTTTAAGTTTTTTTAATTTCGTTATAAAAAGTTAAATGGCGACTCTGTTTATTTTGAATTATTTTGAAAATTTCTTTAAGTTTTTGAAATAATTAAATCAAACCATTTTCCCTTCTAAAAACAGATAAAACATTTACTACTTCAATCAGTTAATCAAAAGTGTTATAATATTTGGATTAAATGATTTTTGAAAAATGAAACAAAATTTAGTGCCTTTTAAAAGATAAAATAAAATTAAATAATTATAAAGAATAATTATCCACAATTGAGTAACCATCCAAACTTGTAACTCTAATAAAATAAAACAACAGTCTAAAAACATGTCAAAGATCACAGAAGAAACTCAAGGAGTAGTAATTTAATTTAACTTCTACATATAATTGTAAAGCATTTTGAGAAAAAAAATATATCCTCCATTATATTCACTCCATCCTGAAAATAAATTAAGGGCCGTTTGAACGTGCGATATGAAATCAAATTGATTTGATTTTGAAGTGTTGTTTAAACATGCAATTTGAATTTCTTAATTAGTTATATTTTTTTCATAAACATAAAAATTCCTAAGTTGTGAAAATTATTAAAATTTTCCAATTCTAACATAATCTTACCAAATGAACAATCATAATTCATAACGAGATATCGTAATATCCTAAGTCGCTGCATTGATAAATCACATATCTCCATGTTCTTTCTATAAATAAATATTTGCGATTACAAACTTTCAGATACACATAGTTTTATAAAGATTCAATAGTCAATAATAATAGTGATTAGCTATTCTTTAATATAATTTTTCACATGGTACGAACAATCTCTTCACGCTGAGCACGAATTCTTTTTTACAAAATTTAAAATGATGAGTCCTTTTTTTATCAAACATAAACTTATGGGTCAAGTTTTACATTTAAAAAAATTAAAATCATAATTTGAAATCCCAAATTATTATTTTTTTGAAAAATTTGAAATTTAAAATCAAAATTTAAAATTACATTTCTGAATGCTAATTTAAAATTACATTTCTGAATGCTAATTTAAAATTATAACTTCATATCGTATATTCTAGCGCAAGCTAAATAGTACCCCTGCTAGTTTATGAATTAGGGCCCATTTTGTTGTGGAAGGGAAAAAAAATATGAAGCAGTAAAAGTGAAAACCTCTTCAAAGTGTTCATAGAACACAGGGTACTTGTCAACAATTGTATGTACAAAATACGTACAAGTTGTTCCTTCACTTGAGATGGAAAATAATCATTACATAGCTGAAAATTATTCTTAAGTTGTGGAGACTAATTTAAAAAATATAAATAGTTTATATTCAAGCCGTAGAGAGCTTTCATATTCTCCAACAAAAATATACTCAGTATAAATTCATGATAAATAAGATTTGGAGAAAGTGGTACGTACGCAATTTTGTTCCTACCTTGTGAAGATGGACGACACGTTATTTCCCATGAACTCTCGGCTAAAACAAATATATCAAAATTAGTAAGGAAACAAAATATAATACTGAAGCTTTCATATTATTCCCTTTTCTTTTTCTTTCTTTCTTTATTTTATTTTTATCGCAAAAGCTTTAGATCTTCGACCACACACTTAAAATCGGTAGACAGTTATGTGTGAATTAAGTAACGCCTTATTCCTAACAACGAATTGTCGGCAAAATTCTGTTTTTTGACCATTTAAGGTGAAAATATATTTATTTATGCATTGATACATCTGACAAAATCAAGAACCTAAAAAAAGAATTATTAATTTATTACTCCTACACCTAATTAGTATGCGACAATTACCAAGTTTTAAGTAAAAGACAAGGCTAAAGATGATTACTAAAAGGGTGTCTGAAAAGTCCAAAAGTCCAGCCAATTAGTTTGGGGTTTATGAAATGTTAATTTGTCTTTAAGTTCTTGATATCTAGTCTAAAAGGTATAATGATAATTAAAATATATATAATTAGGATTATAAAAACGAATATTATCACTCATCTTCACGTGATTACTCACATGCATGTATTCTCGTTAAGCTTTAACCAAAAAAAAAATGTATTCTCGCTAAGCGTTGACCTTATCTCGATTACTGCAACATAATTTGTCACTTTTTACATGGTCATTATCAATTATCCAATTAATTTTCGTTTCTTTCTTTCCATTTTAAACATTTTTATAATTCACTTTGGAGCCACCCTCTTTTAACTCTTCATATTTCAAATTATTCTTTAACTTTTCCTCACTTTTATACGTATAGTAAAATCCAGATTCGATAGGTGAATGAGTCAAGACAGTATACATGGCAAACAAGATATAGGTTAGGCGTGAGCTAGCGGGAATCATATTAAGTTGAAATTTTAAGCATGACCAGTGAAAAGTAACCTTATGCACAAAAAAATTGGCGTGTTGCTATCAAAGAACGGTACCATGTCAAGAGCCCATTTAGCTTTAAAAATATGGGATCAGGCATTAGACATTGACCGGACGAGACAAAGGTTAAGAGTTCAGACTTTCTCAAAAAATTCAGAATTCTCTCTGGTCGTTACGCTATCAAATGCGCAACGATCGCAACGTGCAAATAAAAGTCTTTATGAAGGCGAGATCCCTGTCCAATTTTTCCTAGGGCTTAGTTATAAATATCTCATTCTCCCTCATTTGTAAGACATTTGATGTTTACTTACTCACTAGCAATACAATTGAATTTGTGGTGTTTTAATATAAAGACTTGTCAGCTAGCCATATCGAGATCCAGACTAACTCTATTACATTATTTCATTGTTTTGTTCTATTCTTTGTCTATTATACTTAGTTTTGTCGTAAAATATATTTTCGATCTAAGAAAATAATTAGCTCACCATAATCGCAGTGTTTGATTGTTTCAATCTAGGTGTCTTTAAATGACGTATACAAAACTATGAGCATGTTTGGATAAGTTTATTTTAAATTGTCTTTTTTAAGTTGAAAATCTCAACTTTTAGCTTTTTTTTGCTATTTTGGCTTAAAATTGAGTGTCCAGAAACACATTTTTACCTTACCCAAACACTATAAAACAGCTTAAAAACTATTTTAACTTAAAAAGCACTTAAAATAAGTCAATCCAAACGGGCTCTATATCAATTTAAGGTGAACCACAAATAAAATTTTACACTTCAAATCACCAAAAAAGTAACAACTATCTACATTTTTTTGTAAAAGGAATAATTAATAATTTGCTACATATTAAAATATATTGATCATTTAAAAAAAATATTATACTTATAATTATCCATGTAGATGTGTTAAATCCAATATTAAATGTAGACTCCTATCAATTTGCAAATTAAACTTATTGTTATGAAATATTAAACAAAGAACAAGAAGAATACAGAGGGAGAAGAGAGATCTTTTTATTACTCATCAATTGAGAGATTTAGAGATGAATTACAATGAAGGTAAACCCCTTTATTTATAGGAGAAAACTAACTTGGACCCAAAGTTAGGGTTCCTAACTTTTCTCCAAAGAAACCTAAATATAGACATTCACTATAATAATAATACTTTATAACACTCCCCCTTGAATGTCTACTTGATGGATAATGTGCCTCGTTAAAATCTTACTAGATAAAATTCAGTGGGAAAAATTTTAGTGAAAGAAAAAGAGTACACATCTCTATAATACACATTTAGGCTGTCTCATTAAAAATCTTATAAGGAAAATCTAGTGGGACAAAACTTTGTGAGGGAAAAAGAGTACAACGCGTATTAACTCCCCCTGATGAGAACATCAATCAAAAGGCTTGAATCTTCACATTCCAATCTTATGCACCATCTTCTCAAAAGTTATAGTTGATTGAGACTTGGTGAATAAATCTTTCATACTCAAATAAAGTTGTTGAATGTTGATATCACCATTCCTTTGGAGATGTGTGAAGAAAAGCTTTAGTGAAATATGATTCATTGTATCTCCTTTTGTGAATCCTTCTTTCAACTATGTTATGCATGCTTCTCAGCTTGTTTCATGAATAATTGTTATTTCAGCATGATTTGATGAAGGATCTGCAATAGACTGCTTTATAGATTGCCAAGATATGGCAGTACTTCACATATGAACACATATAATTTATTTGAGATCAAACTTTATATATATTCTATGGGTGCCCTGCATTTCATTACCAACAAAATCTTGATAATATTTGTTAGGATAAAAATATTCATATCAAAACTCGCAATTGATCTTAGAAGTGAAACTATATCATGCTCATAGTTATAGCAAGATATATAAATGCAATAATTGTACAAGATATGGTACTTCATGACCAATCCAATTTTGCATGTTTCTCATTTCAACTTCTTTAAGCAGATAATCTATTGCTTTTAAAACTCTCCAAGAGTTAGAATAAAATATTCATCGAAATAATTTTTGTACATCAACCTTGATTGATTTAATCCATATGAGGATTATAAACAAGTTTTTCAAAAACTTGTATATACTTTAAGCATTTTAAATCCTATAAGGATTTTCATCTCAAAATTGTCAAGTGACACAACGACATCTTATAATGTCTAGATTGCAAGCCAAATAAGCTTTACGCTTACCAAGATGCATCATTCCATGTCACTTGATAAATATTTCTACATCAGCATGCTTTAATAAGCGTAGAATTCATATCCTTATAATGTTTTACAATATTGCGCGCTATATTATATCAAATATCTTCAACAAGATATTATTTTGTATCAATTCACAATGCGACATAACTTATGGAGATCCCTTCACTTTATATTTTTCAGGTACCTGAACCTCTCATGGACTTCATAAAGTGTTATGTCATAGGCTTTTCAAGAGCACATTGCCTCTTTATCTATGATCATTTGCTCCTCTTCCTTTTTAAAGGATTATTGCAATTTGAACAAAATGATCTACCATGCTTCATGCATATCGTAGACATTGCTCTTCAAGAACATTCAATAGGAGCATTTGTAGCTAAATATGAAATTAATTTTGGGTCAACAAATGTCTCTAGCATTTGTCTTGAATTATCTTTTGAATGAGGATCATACTGATGATAATTCATAACATATTTTATAAATGATTATTCTCTCCCCTTATGTTAGAAAAACTAACATATATCCTCTATCTTCTTTGAGGAATCCATCTTCGTGCACCATGGTATATCCATTAATCATATACCGCTCATTAAAAGTAATTAGATGGAAAATATTTGGTTCCTGACCTTGAACCAATTGAGGGAGGAAACTAATCATAATTTATTGGTCTGAATGCATACAAGTGCTATCGTATACAATCTATCATATTTCAGACCAACACAAAGTTTTGTTCTCATAAGCAATGGTTCAATTATTTTATTGAAGGCATTCAATGCCGAACCAGCATTATCAAGATCAATCATCTTGATTACACAATCTGAAAATTAAGCTTTTAACTCAATTTACATTAAGCAAGCAACTTTACGAATGTCAAACTGAATGTTGACAAGCTTTTAACTCAATTTACATTAAGCAAGCAACTTTACGAATGTCAAATTGAATGTTGACAATAAACGCACATGTGATCATCTTATAGATGCATTCTTTTAAGACATCACATAGCAAGTGAACGGGCTGATATTCACCTTTTATATTTTTCAGAATTTAGGGAATCCAATCCCAACATTAGCTGATCTAATCAACTTATCATGAGAACAAACAACATAGAGAGTTCTTGAAGAATCTTCTAACTCTTGAGTACATGTCTAATACTCAATATGCACATCTTTTGGATGGCAAAATTATTCATGCCAATAGAAAAATTATTATTTTTATTAGTAACTCCAAGTTACCATGACATGTGCTATGTCCTTTAGTAAAATTCAGGTTTACTATTGCATGAATTTCATATTTACTACTTCTGCAGTAAATTTCAGAATAATTATTCTCAATTATTCAACCTCTTCTGGAGGTGAATTGTGATGAAGTCACAACCTCTTCTGGAGGTGGACTGTGATGAAGTCACAATCAAGCGCACATTTGTAATTATATGTCTTACTAAATATTATCACATCCACTTCAGAGAATGGATCTATATTTGTAACAATCGAAATTCTCATTCACCAGGAATAGAATATAGTCGTTCCTTTCGCCTATCAAATTATGATAGCTTTAAATCTCTTTCAAGATATTGCTACTTCAGAAACAAATCGAGGCATACATATCTTTCAAAGTATACCAAACTTCAAAGCCCACTTGTTTTCTTATGCTTTGCTACCACATTCACATCAAGGAATGAAGCAAATTAATGAGACAAATTTAATGACTTTTGGTTAAAAATACATTATTTTGCCTTAGCCATCATTATATCATTATTATAGTGCATTAGGACTTAAACTAAATATCTTACCCATATAAAGATGTCTTAATCATAAATCAATAAAATCTGTACCCAACATTCGATGAAACTTGAATCCAATCATCTTACTTTCAACCAATAGTACAACAGGTCGAAGCGTCATGAGACTCACCTTCAAACCTTTACATATATATACCCAGAATAATTAGAGAGATTTTCTTTTTATATGTAAAGACTCACCGTCATTCTGTTTTGCTTTAAAGTAAGCATTGATAACTAACATAGATAAAAGACAAAAATATTGTTGCCTCTTCTTTATTATCAAGTAGATCAACCTGTTGTGTATATTTAATAATCATTCTGCTTATATGTATATTCAATCAATTTATATGCTCACAGGTAATTCGCAAGGTGCAGATTACACTTACCAAGGCCATTGACTAAAAGGTCACATACCTTATCACGGGTGGAAATATGTTAGACCTTCCTTACTGATGATAATGTGTTATAAAATATTAAATAAAAAATAAAAAAAATAGAGAGGGAGAAAAGAGATCTTCTTATTACTCATTAATTGAGAGATTTAGGGATGAATTACAATGAAGATAAACCCCTTTATTTATAAGAAAAAATTAACTTAGTCCCAAAATTAGGTTCCCAACTTTTCTCTAAAAAAAATTAAATATAGACATTCACTATAATAATAATATTTTATAAAACTTATTGGATTTTCGACTTCTGCTATTATTGAACATTGATATCAACACTGATATGGTTCCTTCAACTCATATTATACAATATTTTTAACTTAAACAGACTCTTTAAAAACTACTCACTTCTAAAAGTAAAAAATGTATTTAGCAATTTATCTTTAATTTAATAGTGTTTGTTTATTATTATTTCATGATTATATAAAAACTCACTTATTTAAATAAGAGTACATTTAGAAAAAAATAATTAATATCTTCTTAATAATGTAAAATATTATTTATTTTAACTTAAATATAAAAATTTAAAATATCATATGATACGAAATCGGGAGAAGTATAATTAGATGATCAATTGAAGTGGTCAAACATTGGATAAATATGAAAATAAAACACTTATACAAACACTCAAGAGATTTAAAAGCCTTGAACATTTGCCCAATAGTAAAATTCTTGACCATTTCTAAAGTAGTCAAGTTAAACCTTCCCAAATGAAACTTGGAAAATGATAGCACCAAATTCCAAATAAAATTTCAAACAATTAAAAAAAGAAAGAAAGAAGGTATTTAACTTGTTAGTACGTAAATTCTGTTCTCTTACATTCTAAAAATAATAATAACAATACAAATATCATGATATCAGAGGACTGCCACCACTTGTACTAGAAACCATAATTTGCCACACTTTAATTTCTCCGTCAAAGCTTCCACTAAACAACTTAACACCACCATCAGATCCACCGCTTTCCTCCGCCGCCACCAATGACCTCACCGGAGTCCGATGTCCATCAAGTACCTTTAAACAACAGAACTGTCCCTGATTCTCACGTGTCCAAATCCTCACCGTCCGATCCGCCGACCCACTGAACAACAAATCAGAAACGTTGATCAAACAGAGTATTGCTTTCGTATGACCTCTCAATGCACCAGTAACCACCATGTAATTCGCACTGTCCTCCCTTTCCCATACCAAAATCGACCGATCACAGGCGCCGGAAAATAAAACTGAACCATCGGAACTTAACGCCAATGCATTTACTGCCGATTTATGCTTCTCTAACGTAGCAATTAACCCAATTTTCGATTTTTTCTCTCCATATGGTTTTCCCCAAACCCTAATCCGTTTATCAGCAGAACCCGTAAAAATTGTTCCATCTTTCCCTACAACAACAGCGTTAATTGCATCATCATGGGCTCTAATTGATTCAGTACACCGTAAATTCGAACCTCTCCAAATTTTCAAAGACCTATCCCACGAAACAGAGCACATCAAATTTTCATTCACAGCTAACCCAGAAACAGCATCATGGTGTTCAATCCACATCTTTTTCTTGTGCCTTCTCACATTTGTATAACTGCTAGGGAAAACGAACCTGCGTAATCGGTCCTCAAGCGTTGGAAGAGTTGCGATTAGTTTATGCTGCTTAGTGGGTGTCAATTTCCACACCCGGATTTTACAGTCTTGATGAGCACTGAAGATTTTACCATCGAGAAAAGTGACAGATTTTGCTGAACCAGAAGATGGGTCTTTGTCATTGAAAGTATCGATAAGGGTAAAATTTGTGAGTTCGAAAACGTTGATTACATTAGAGGAAGCAGCATAGAGGAGATTGTTATGCATAGCAAGGAAAGTGACATGGGCATTTCGGGGATTAAGAGAATTCACACAGGGAGCGGAGATTGCGAGGTTTAAAGTTCCAGGCGAGAGATTTTGGAGAGAAGGGACAGAAGGTAAAGTTAAAAGGGAGAGATTGCTTTGTAAACTAGTCAGAGAATTGGTTTCTTGAGAAAATACTGATGGTGAAGGTGAACTGCTGGGTAAATCAGAAAAGTTACTTGCATCATCAGAAAATAGCCCTTTTGGTGGTGGCGGAATAGGGTGGTCGTCGGCGGTGGTGACGGTGGAGGAAGAAGTTGAAATCCAAGATCGGAATTTCATGTTGCCGGCTATACAGTAAAGAGAAAAGAATATGCGTTAACTGTTGTGTGTTATGTGTTTAGAAAGAGCAAGGAATATATAAGGAGTCTTGACTTTGAACTTAGGGGGAGCTGTGGCTGGTTGTCTTTTTCCTCTTCTTTTTCTTTTTTCTTTTTTCTTCTCTATCTTCTTACTTGCCAGTTGCCACTATGCCCCACTTTCTTGTTCAAAAAAAATATCATCATTTAAAATTTTAACAAGTTGCAAATTCTAAATTCTATTCATAAGTTGAATTAATTATTAATTTAGTCTAATTCTAGTTCATGAATTGAACATGTTAATCATAGACATTTGAATAAAACTTTTTTCAAGAAGTTGGTCATATGTGTATATAAACATTATATCAACACCACCACATATAATTTTTTTGTGTGTATAATCAGGGGTGGAGCTATGTGGTGGTGAGACCCTTCGTCAAAAAATTACACTGAATATATAAGATTAAATCTGAGTGTATATTTCATAAAATGAACCCCCTCAACACATTCTCGAGGCACAGCTCAGTAGTCCAGGGGGTTCAATTTTTTCCAAAGGTCCGCTCATCAGCGGTTCGAATTCTTTTCTCGGCACACTTTTCCCGCTTTTTTTAGCCTTTGGTTCCCCATAGTTAAAATCTCGTGACCCCACTATTTTGTCTGCTTTGTTTTATGCTTCATTAGTACACAATATTCTAAATTCTAATATAACTGCAAAATCTATTAACCTATAACTGCCAATTTACTAAGAGTAAATCATTTCTTATTTATTTGAAAATATCAAATAAAATATAACTGTCAAAATGATATTAACCTATAAAAAAAAATTCTATACAATTTTCCTGTAACAATATTTATAAAATCAAAGAATATGAGTCATGTGGTTATTAAGTTATTTATGAATAAGATAAAAATATATCATATTCATATAGTTACATTATGATATTTATTTTTATCTTTTTTTAAAAAAAATTCTTCATTTTAAATTTAAAAATGAGAGAGGATCTTTTCAAATCAAATTTAAGTTCAAAATTTATTGTTATTTTATAGTCTATTAATATTATTCTAAAATGGTAACATATTTTTTATTAGCTTTCGACTTGTAAAAGTGACCAACTTTAAATATATGACGTTTTCGATTTGGTAAAGTACTTTGGACATCCAAAACATTATTATGAATTTCGTTAATATTTCAAATCTTTTTATATCCTTCGATTTTAGAAGTAAATTTTGAGAAATAGGACAAATTTGTAAATAATAAATAAGGAAAAGTTCCTTTGCTTTGGGAGTCCTCACAAATTTAACGAATTTTCTGTGAAAACTATAGATATTACAATAGATTTTTACAAAAAGATTGAATATTTTGAGGGGAACTTTTTTGTGTTTCATGCACAGGATTGAAATAATGAGAATTCTATTTTCAGAAGAAACAATCTTATACACCATCTATTTTCTTAATTGATTTTGGTCTTTTAAACGTGTTTCAAAATAAATAATTTGTTACAAAATTAAGAGGGTATTATTATATTTATATTTTTTTTCTTGGAAAATTCACATTTTTAAAGAAAAAACTCGATGGTGCAATGCAAAAATAGGAAGAAATATTAAAAGAGACATGACATGGCGAGTTAAAATTTAGGGGTTAAAGTTAATCTTGTTCTTTGCCGCTCCACTCCGTTATCATCCTACAATCTTTTTCGTATTTGCTTTCTCATATTATATTTTGAACCCCCTTGATATAAATCCTGTCTCCGTCACTGTGTATGATTACGCAACAATGTAGTTTGGTTGTCTTTATTTTTCTTTTAATTTTTGCTGGAATTGGCTAAGCCAACTTAAATATATTCTTAATGTGTTGTGATACTATTCATTTTGGATTAAGTTAGTACAATTTTTTCAAGAATACTTTCACACCACTAAAGTGTTTTTAATAGCATTCGAATATTAATAATCATCAAAGCACATATCTCGTTCAAATATATTTATGGCCACCAAAGCTACATACTTCTTATATGTGCGTCTTCAAACTATGAGTAACGACGATTAACCAGTATGTGACCTGCCATCACTCCCAAGCTTATTATTTAGGTCTTCATGAGTTTTGACATGATCAAGCTACTATCTATCGTCTTGATTAGAGGTGGTAAATATGTGTGTTGAGTTGAATTTAGACGGATCAAGATGGGTTGATCAGTTAATAAATGGGTGAGTTATTGATCAACCCAAAAGTTACGGGTTGGTATGAGTTAAAATACGGGTTAAAATTCAACACACCCAATCCTTACTAAATTTTAATTGCTTTATTTATTTTCTTTTATAATTTTTTAGTACCTAATAATTTTTTTTATGGCTTTACTATATCAAATAAAAAAAATATTTTTTTAAAATTATTTTGACAGAATTTCTGATGAATTAATTTGGACTAGATATCAACCCAAAACTTGATGGACTGAATTTATAATAAATAAGCGAATCGATAATCAGTTTAAACTTGAACAGATTAAGCAAGTTATGATTTCATGAACTAATTTTATCACGTCTAACTTCATACTCGTCGTGCCCAACAATCGGGCTGATACTTGTTTGTTTAAGGCTAATTTCACCGGTAGTTACTTTTAGGGCTATTAATAAGAACATATCCAACATTTGTAATATATTTAGCATTTTGCTAAGTGGAGCAAATTTCAATCCCAATTATTTCTCTTCCTCCTCCTCCTCCGCCTACTTCAATTTCATCTTATTTTCCACACTTTTACTTCCTTCTTCTTCTCCAAAGAGCAAGAAAAATCGTGTAACTTTGACATTGTGTGATACATTTTGCTAACTTTGACATTGTGTGATACATGCCATGATCAGTATTTAATCAATATGACAAGTTATAAATTTTGAATACCGATTTTGATCAGATACTAAACATTTTTGTGTCTATATGTTGTTGTTGGGGGATCAAGGTGGTATTTGTTCCTCGCGTTATTCCCTCCATAATCATTTTACTTGCTTAGTATATCAAAGATAAATTTTCTTCACTACTTATTTACTTTGACACTCGAAAATAAAATAAAATTATTATCTCTGATTTTACTCTTATTATTAAAAAATTAGTTCTTAAACTTAAAGAATTAATATTCAAATTTAAAATTTTAAAATAGTAGTAAATATAAATAATGTAAAATAAGCACTTCATTGATATTCTTGAGCGTAAAATACATATAGTGACGAGTAAAGTCAATTTTTGTTAAAGGATATGTGAAATTATTGTAGGTTAAGAAAATAGTACTAAGTGAAAAACGTCGATGTTTTTGTTTGATGGATACGCGTACGGACGAGCTGTATATTGATAGATACATACTGAAAGCTTAGTAGACAGTAGTAGAAGACATACATACAATAAATATAAAAAGAGAAAGTTATATAAAGTGCAAGTGGGCAACTGTCTAATTGGTCGAAGCTGCTTGGAATTGAACGTCAACAGCTTACACCAACATTCAAACTATTCTTCCTTTATTACTTTCAATGGTCCATATGGGAACACTAAAAAGAAAACATCATGTATTTGTCTCATGTCATCACCATTCCAATTCTATTTATAGTAAACCATTTTCAATAAATGCAAGTATACAATTATGCAAATTGATAAAAGAATTTTAAGGTATAGATTTGAGTTATCAAGACAGCGAAAATGGTGGAAGCCGTACTAAGAGAGTGAAAAAAAGTTTAGCAGAATTCTAACTTTAATTTTTATTTATTCAAATTGATATACATACTCTGTATAACAAATCTTAGTGTGCATGCATCTTGGTATTAAATTGCAAAGTACTATATTTTACTTATCAATTTGTTGATAAAGATAAGTCAACGTTTAAACTAAATTCTATTAATTTATCATGATTAAGGGTATGTTTGGTATGGAGAAAGATATTTTTTAGAAATTTTTTTTCTTTTTTTTATATGTTTGGTTGGTCAATATTTTTTAAAAATATTTTCTCTAAAAAATGAGTTCTTTAAAATGAAGAATATTACCTCCCTAGTGGATCTAGGAAAAACAAGTTTCATAAATGATATTCCATATTAAAAAATTGTCTCCTCTCCACCCTCTCGTACACTTCATCCCCACCTCATATTATTTGTCTAAATTATATATAAATATTTTTGACACAATATTTTCTGCTTACTTATCAAACACAAGAAAATAAGTAAGAAAACCATTTATTTTTTAGAAAAATATTTTCTGAGATTTTTGTTTTTCATACCAAACACACCCTAACTGATTTTTTTGTCATCATAATTAAGTGATTTAATAAAGTAGTACTTCCTCTGTCCAACAATACTTGTCTACTATTGACTTTGCACACTTCTTAAGAAATTATAAATAGAAGGATAATTTTACCATATCACCCTTAGAATATAATAAATACAACGTCTTGAAAAATGTAATAGGAAAATGACTATAATTAATGATAAGGGTAAATTAGGAACTAAGTATAAAATTATCTCTTGATTTCATAAATTGAACAATTATTGTTGGACGTCTATTTTTAGTATAGTGGATAAGTAAAGATGAACGGAGGGAGGGAGTAATGTCTATTGATTAATTATGCATGAATAAGTGAGAGAAGTCTAAGCATGTGCAAACATATCCATTTGGTGAGTTTTACCATTAAGAACTTAGTCTTGTTCCACGTTTTCATTATTGGTGTTAATCTCTAACAAGGATTCATTCAATTTGGCCAAATTTTGCAGCACACAATGTTAGGGCAGGAGAAATTCCAACCTAGGTCTTTGAAATATCTACTTATAACTAAATTATTATACAGGGAAAAATTATTTGGCAAATCATTTCTTATTCCTTTAAAATTTGCAACGATAAACTCAAGATAAATTAGTACTAAACAATGGCTGCTGAAAATGTTTAACTGAGCAGCCAAACGTTGTTCGTCAGTTATTATTTTACTTGAAACAAAAAAATCAACTAAGAATTAAAATAATTTGAGATAACTAATATTGATAAGGCCTACGGTTGACACCAAGCTATTTAGCTTGAAATTCATTTATAAGAAAATCAGTTAAATTTGTTTAAAAGAGGTGTTTAGCAAAGTAATTAATCATTGGATAATTGGTCTCCTTTGTTGACTGAATTTTAAAAGACAAAAGAAAGTTGAGGGACGATGAAACCTAATTTTTATTGACTGAATTTTAAAAGACAAAAGAAAGTTGAGGGACGATGAAACCTAATTACTAAAAATTGAGTGACTTTTGAAAATCAAAATAAAATTGACTATAAAGATTAATTAATCAAAATTGATTGATCATCCAAACTTCCAGCTCCCGAATACTACTACTATATAAAATATAAACAGATCAAATTATTACTCATTTTATATTGACCAATTTTCGACTCATGTAGATATGATCCAATCCATCTATTTGTCATCTCTAACTGCGATATATCTTGGATGGGTACATCCGATTATTTTTCCTAGACGAAACAGTCTGTTTGTGTAATATATGGATAATACCCACTCCCCACCCAAAAATAGAACCTTAATATCTACTAAAAATAGGGAGTAAATAAAGGAAAGAATTGCTTATTAAAGGCATGCTTGAAAATGGAAAAACAGTAATGGCTGTATTGCACCAACCAACTTTAAGGTAGGCAATACATTGTTCTGCAAGATTTTTGACTATTCATTTTGTCACATCACAATCTATATATCTAAAACTGGCAGCTCCATACAATTGAGACTACTTGAGCACATAAAGTGGCTACAAATGCCTTGCTAGCTTTTTGTACGGATTCCAACAAAGTGCTTGCTACGTATGTACGTTCAAATGCACGAATAAATATTAGAGCTAATACTTCAAAATCAGGTTAAATTATTTATATTTTGTCAGTTTAATATTTTGAATAGAGTTGTCAAAACGGGCTGGTCCAACCCAATCCAACCCAGTCTCAGCAGGTCAGAGAGTTAAATGGAATGAGACGGGCTGATCTTTTTAACTAAAGAGCCTTTAAAATAGCAACTCAACCCAACTCTAAGCGGGCCGTCGGCTAGGACGGATTGACCCTTCGATAAAAATTAAAAGTGACCCGTAACATAATAAACGAAAACAAATGTGATTATTAGAAAATCACCAATCATTATAAGTCTTTATTTTAACAACAGGTGTATACGATAATATTTAATATCAACTAAATGAACAAAAAATAACTAGCTAGTTAAAAAGATTGTCAACATACTTTTACACATCTGAATTATAATAATATAAAAATTTACAAATCTTTTATGCATAAAATTTTTGTCCGGTTACAAAATTACAAAACTAAAATTCTAAAGTGTTAAAAATTACGTAATCCATCAATTAGAGCTTAACAACTTCAGTTTAACTGCATGGAGATTTGTTGAAGGGAAATTTGAACTAAAACGGAGATCTGGACAGAAAAATAAGAAAAACTGCACACAAAAGGAAGAGAAATGACTTTTAAAAGCCCTAATTTTTCTTGTTGCTTATGAGCAAAGAGAAGTCGGAAGACCAAAAGACAAAGAATATATATATATATGAATATGATATATCATATATAATATAATATAATATAATATATTGATGTAATGTATTATATTATTAATGACTATTGATTAAATGAGTAATTACTATTGTCTATTTGTAACGTATTTTAAACTGCTTTTAGTTTTTGTTTTACCTTGTTTAATTATTTTAAATTTTTTATTTGGTAAATAAATATATTATTAATTATTTTTAACTTAGCGGTCTGACCTCTGAGGCCACGGGTTAGGCCTCTAAGGTTGATGGGCCAAGTGAGGCTGAATTTATAAGCCTCACTTCTAAATGAGCTGTAAAAACTTAGCCCAACCCCACTTAATTAAAGGGCTGGGTTGGATCGGCCTCACGGGCTAAGCCTATTTTGACAGCTCTAATTTTGAATATATTGTAATATTAAAAAAATTATAAAATTAGGTTTTGGGTCTAACTTACACCCCAAAAGCTAGTCTAAAGGATGGAGGACTTATAAGGAGACCATCCATCTCATTAACCATCAATGTGAGACTTTTTTCAATCTTCAACAAAACTTATCAATTAGGTTTATTATTATTGAATAAATGTCTAATTTGTAATTACAGAGACAACATCTCTATCTTATAAAAATAAAGGTGAGATATGAGTATATCCTACTTTTTCTGGATCCGTTTGTGGAATTACAATAGATATATTGTTATTGTTGTAATATATTTACTGTTATTGATTCATTTTTTTATTTTATTATTATTTTAGAAATATGAGTTTTCAATTGAATTTATTGTTATAAAATTTATTGGTTTCTAAAAAGGAAGAAAACGAAATCAATAAACTTAAATAACCCAAGAATTAAAGAACAAATAAGAAAAGCCTTAACGGACAATATTTGGTTTCTTTTGTTAATTTCTCAGTACTATTGTTATTTTAGAGTTATTTTTTTAATTGAGTTTACTGTTATGATAAAATTCATTCACGATTTTTTAAATAGCTTTTATTTTTTATATGTTAATATTATTTTAAAGTGTCATCATTTTACGTATGATTAATTAATTTTATCCGCTAACATAACTTGTTAATTAAGATAAAACTAATTCTTGTTCATATTAAAAATTGAAATAAATACGTCCCCTCAAACTTACAGGCCAACAATGTTAACTCCACAAATATAATGCGATAAACTTTTGTTGAAAGAAGCCAACAAACAAGGTCCCCAAAAACATGCACATATTCTTCTCTCTAAAGTGTAAAGACCGAAGCGACAATAAAACACTAATTACTATTTCTTTTAAAATATTTCTTCTTTAAAAAAGGAAAATATTCAGCAACTTGGCAAGTTGAATGTGTTGGAAATGAAATAGCACACAACCCTAGTAATATTAATTAGTTTATCGATCTATCTATATATCTTTTTAGTATTCAATTGCTGTAATATTTGTTCATGGAAATATTCAATAATCAGAGGCAGAACCAAAATTTAAAATTTATGAGTTTAAAATTTTAATTTGTTTAAATTATTAGATTTTAAATTAATAATTTGTACATATTTAATATGCAAATTCAAAGTTTGAACTAAAATTACTGAATTAGACTAAACCTTTAACCAACACACTGCTGCTAATAATCCACCATATTTTCTGAATTTTAAATGATACAAAAAAAGGAACATGAAAAGTTAAAAGCGTGCCACAATATTGAGCAAAGCCGATAGAGGTGAATTTGAATGATGAAGTGGAAAGAATTTTTTTTTTTGGATATATAAAAGATAATCACCATGTCATCAAAAGTGACAAATATAATGATGTTGTTATAATATTTTAGCCTTATCTTATAACCTTTTAAACTAGACAATCAATTTAACATGAAAACAAATGAACCTTTTATAAACTCACAATGTTAGCTATGTTTTTTCTTAAAATTAATATGGTAGTTGTCGCATACTTGATACTAAATAGCGGAGGAAATATTTTCAAATGCGTGCATCTATTAATTCTAATTAGTACTAATAATAGCTATCTCGGACTATATTATCTTTTACAAACGGTATTTGTTGCATGCTAGTTGCTAGATAAAATTCTTCTTCAGTTTATGTATTTGTTATTTTCTCCCAATATATGCCTAGGCTAGATTAATTGAAAGGTAGTACTCAATAAATTCAATATCACCTTAAAATTAAAAAAATAGAAATATATATTTATTGTGACACCTTGAAGAATAATGTTAATTTACTTGATCCACACACAAATGTCAAGTTCCACTAATTACAAAATATGAATTAAAGTATTAAACCATGGGAAGTGTGTATATATAAATATAATTGGTCGAAAGTCTAAGCTTCTTCAACAAAAAGAAAACGTTTTTTTTAAAAAAAAACATAAGGAAAGAAAGAGAGTAAAGGAAAAGAATATGAAACCTCTTTAAAGCTCGAATATAAACCAGGACCCTTGACTACAATTTTGATAGCCATGTAATGATTATTTTTAACTACAGTTTAATGAATCAGCAACTTGTAGATATTTTGTGCGTAAAGTTGTCAATGAGAATGTGTTGTATCATAAATTCAAAGAACTCAATTCATATAAAAAGAATTCCCATGGCTTTAGAAGTAAATTTCATTAAATTTGAGTTGTATATTCTATAATTATATTTTAAATATGCTTTTCAGGTGCAAGCTTGAGTCTTTTTTATTAGCTAAGTATATGGATGTTTTTCATCTACTATGATACTATATTTAAGTGTGAGATTATTTCATCTAAAAATATAAAATATTTAAGAAATTACACTTATATTTAATTAATTATCTTTTCAGTAATAATAAATCATACATTTTATCTTTTTCGAAGCAGTTATTCATACATTGCTATATATTTTTTTATACTTTTGGATGGAGTACTGAATATAATGGAGGATTTATTGTTAAATGTTCTACATTTTATAAAATACTAGCAAATATTTAAGGAAAATAAACCCCAAAGTGGAAAGAGAGACAAGTATAAATAAACATTAAAGTGGAAAGAGAGAGAAGTAGGGTACTTTCTATATTTATTAATATCCACACTTCCAAACAATTGGAGAGACTAATATATATATATATATATATATATACACGCTAAAAAGGAGGTTAGCCATTAGTCATACTATTTTTAGGCATAATCCTTCCACATGGAAGGCCACATGGCCTCCATATGTTAATTTGAAGGACACATGGCAATCCACATGGTTTACAATACTCCCCCTTGGATGTCCATGTAAAATAAAAAAAAACGTGTATGATTATTTGCAATACGCATTGCTTGCTGCCTCATTAAAAACCTTACCAGGAAAAACTTAGTGGGATAAAACCTTGGTTAAGGGAAAAAGAGTACAACGCGTATTCTTACTCCTCCTGATGAAGGTCACGTTTCAAGCGGTGGAGCCTTCGCATTCCAATCTTGTGTATCATCTTCTCAAGAGTTGAGGTTACGTTGGTAAAGACTTGGTGAATAAGTCCGCTGAATTATCACTGGAACGAATTTGTTGTACATCAATATCACCGTTCTTCTGAAGATCATTTGTGTGAAGAATAACTTCGGTGAAATATGCTTCGTTCTATCCCCTTTTATGAAGCCTCCTTTCAATTGGGCTATGCACGCAATATTGTCTTCAAATATGACTGTGGGTACTTTGACACCACACTCCAGGCTGTATCTTTCTTTGATAAACTGTATCATCAATCTCAACCACACACATTCTCTACTTGCTTCATGAATCGCTATTATCTCAGCATGATTTGAAGAAGTAGCCACAATGGACTGCTTTGTAGATCGCCATGATATAGCAATTCCCCCGTATGTAAACAGATAGCCTGTTTGAGATCGAGCTTTATGTGGAATCGATAAATAACCTGCATCTGCATGACCAACAAGATCTGCACAATTTTAGTTAGTATAAAGCAGACCCATATTAATAGTCTCCTTTAGATATCGCAGGATATGTTTGACACCATTCCAATATCTTCGCATCGGGGAAGAACTATAGCTTGCTATCAAATTAACAGAAAATGCTATATCAGGTCTGGTTGCGTTAGCAAGATACATAAGTGCGCTTATAACACTGAGATATACAGGACCAAGAAGTTCTTCATTCTCTTCTGGGGATCGAAACGGGTCTTTATTCACTTCAAGTGATCAAACAGTCATTGGAGTACTTAATGAATGTGTTTTGTCCATGTAAAATCATTTTAAAATCTTTTCAGTGTAGGCATTGGTGGATGAAAACCCCGTCTGTTAAATGTTTAATTTGCAGACCGAGACAAAATTTTGTCTTTCCAAGGTCTTTCATCTCAAATTTTTTCTTTAGATATTCAATTGCTTTTTGGACCTCTTCAGGGGTTCCAATGAGGTTTATGTTATCAACATAGACGGCGAATATAACAAACTCACATGCCATTTTCTTAATAAATATACAAGGACAAATGACATCATTTATATAACCTTCATTTCAAGTACTCACTGAGGCGATTATACCACATGCACCCTGATTGTTTTAGACCATACAATGATCTTTGCAATCTGATTGAGAATATATCTCGAGACTTAGGATTACGTGCTTCAGACAGTTTAAATCCTTCTGGAATTTTCATATAAATTTCATTATCAAGTGAACCATAAAAATAAGCTGTAACCACGTCCATTAGATGTATTTTAAGGTTTTCATGTACAACTAAACTGATGAGGTATCGAAAAGTTATTGCATCCATAACTGGTGAATATGTTTCTTCATAGTCGACGCCGGATCTTTGAGAGAATCCTTGTGCAACAAGGCGCACCTTGTATCTTACAATTTCATTTCTTTCATTTCGTTTTGGCACAAAGACCCATTTATAGTCAACTGATTTTATACCATCAGGAGTTTGGACTACAGGTCCGAAAACCTCACGTTTAAAAAGTGAGTCCAATTCTGATTGAATTGCCTCTTGCCATTTTGGCCAATCACGTCTTCGTCAATATTCTTCGACAGATTGAGGCTCAAGATCCCCACAGTTTTGCATAAGATTAAGTGCAACATTATATGCAAATATATTATCCACCGTAATTTTTGATCGATCTGAATTCATTCCATCATCGGTAGAACTTATCGAAAGTTCTTCATTCACTTGAGTCTCGGGTTCACTGATTTCTTCAGAAATATCAGGATTAATCAGATCTTAAATCTCTTCATGAGATTCTTTTGTAGTGTCATCTTTATCATTTCTTGCACTTCTTTTTCTAGGATTTTTATCCTTTGAGCCCAATAGTCTACCACGCTTCAGGCGTGTTTGGAATTTAGAAGCTATGACACTAGAAGATGGTCCTTTTGGGATGTCAATTCTGATAGGCACATTCACTGTAGGGATATGTGACTTAGTTATCCGTTTCAAATCAGTAAATGCATCTGGCATTTGATTTGCTATTTTTTGTAAGTGGATAATCTTCTGGACCTCTTGCTCATATATCAGAGCGCATGGATCAAAATGAGATAGTGATGAAACTTTTCACGCAATTTCTCTTGTGGATTCCTTTTTCTCTCCCTCTAATTGCGGGAAATTTATTTTATCAAACCGACAGTCTGCAAATCGAGCAGTGAATAAATCTCCTGTCAATGGTTCAAGGTAGTAAATTATGGAGGGTGAGTCAAACCCAACATATATACCTAACCTTCGTTGAGGTCCCATCTTAGTACGTTGTGGTGGTGCTATAGGCACGTATACCGCACATCCAAAGATTCGTAGATGAGCTATATTTGGATCGTGATCAAATACTAATTATGACGGAGAGTATTTATTATAATGAGTCGGTCTGAGACGAACGAGTGTTTCTACATGTAGGATAGCATGGCCCAAATAATAGTGGACAATTTTGTTTTCATAAACAATGGTCTTGCTATCAGTTGTAGGTGCTTAATAAATGACTCTGCAAGACCATTTTGAGTATGAACATGAGCAACAGGATGTTCAATTCTTATCCCAATTGATAAACAATAATCATCAAAATCTTGGGATGTAAATTCTCCAGCATTATCGAGGTGAATAGCCTTAATAGGATAATCTGGAAATTGCGCCCTTAATCATATTATTTGTGCCAATAACTTCGCGAAAGCCAGGTTGCGAGATGACAGGAGGCACACATGTGACCATCTTAAAGATGCATCTATTAGGACCATAAAATATCTAAACGATCCACTAAGTGGATGAATAGGTCCACATATGTCCCCATGTATACATTTTAAAAAGTCAGGGAATTCGATGTCAATCTTCACTGGTGATGGCCTGACAATTAACTTGCCTTGATGACAAACAACACATGAAAATTTATCATTTGTAAGAATTTTCAGGTTCTTTAATGAATGCTTCGTGAAATTTTCAAGAATTCGTCTCATCATTATTGATCTAGGATGACCTATTCGGTCATGCCATAGAACAAAAGTATTTAAATCAGTAAACTTCTGGTTTACGATCGAATGTGCTTCAATTGTACTAATTTCTGCATAATATAGGCCAGGAGATAGGGTTGAAAATTTCTCCAAAATATATTTCTGGCCTGAGACACTTTTGGTTATACCAAGGTATCCCATATTTATTTCATTTAGTGTCTCAACATGATATCCATTTCGGCGGATATCTTTGAAACCTAACAAGTTTCTTGGGGATTTAGAAGAGAATAATGCATCTTCTATAACAAGTTTTTTCTCCTTAGGCAGAAATATAGTAGCTCTTCCGGAGCCTTCAATAAATTTTGAATTACCAGAAACTGTAGTAACATTTGCTTTCTTTCTAAGCAAGGAAGAAAAGTATTTCTCATCTTTAAATATGGCATGCATTGTTCCACTGTCAATTACACAAATATCCTCATTATTTGGAGATCCAAATAAAATTTGAGGCATATCCATAGTTTCTTCAAAAAAAGATATAAATAAAGCAAAGTTACTATTAAACATGGCTATTATACAAATTTTATTTATTTACAGGATTTGAAAAAAAATATAAACATATCGACAAGGATAAACAAACAGAAGACTATCTAGATTATAGCAGGCTCATCGTTGATCATTTTTTCTTCAGGGAATTCAAAGAAATCAGCTATGTCCAGATGCATGAGCTCAACATTATCTTCAGAGATAAAGCTTGCTTCTGCATTGTTACCCAGCCTATGTATGGGCTCAACATTATCTTCAGAGATAAAGTTTACTTCTGGATTATTATCACCTCTTTTCAAGGATGCCTCATACAGCTGAACCAGACGTTTGGATGATCGACACGTACGTGACCAGTGCCCCATTCCTCCACATCTATGACATATACTTTCTGAATTTTTCTTTTGCACAACTTCCTGTTTTTCACCCTTCTTTTTATACTGCTGGTCATTTTTTGGTGCAAGACGACCATCATGATTATAATTTCTTTTTTGACCACGACCACAATCACGACTAGGGCCACGACCTCTTTCTCGCTGGTTATAATTTGCCTGATTCACTTCAGGGAGTGGCATAGAACCAGTGGGTCGACTCTTATAATTTTTCATCAATAGGTCGCTATGATGCTCAGCAATAAGGACATGTGAAAGTAATTCAGAATATTTTTTAAAGCCTATTTCTCGATATTGCTGTTGCAGGAGCATATTCGAAGCAGGGAATGTGGAGTATGTTTTCTCAAGCTTAGCATGTTCAGTGATCTCTTCTCCGCATAAGTTTAACTGTGATATAATTCTATACATGGAAGAATTATATTCAGTTATACTTTTAAAATCTTGTAACCTCAGATTAAACCAATCATGATGTGCCTGTGGAAGAATGACCAACTTCAGGTGGTCATATCTATCTTTCAAATTATTCCAAAGTATAAGAGGGTCTTTAATAGTGAGATATTGCATTTTCAATCCTTCATCAAGATGGTGGCAAAGAAATATCATAGCTTTGGCACGTTCTTGACTAGATGTCTGGTTATTATCTTTGATGGTGTCTACCAGACCCATCGCATCCAAGTAGATTTCAGCATCAAGTGCCCATGACGAGTAGCCTTTGCCCGATATATCCAGGGCAACAAATTCAAATTTAGATATTGGATATTTTTAGGAAAATAAAGTCCTTACCCTTTTTTACCTGTTTAGCGTAGCTCGAGATTGCAGTCTCGTGCTGATAACGTCTTATAAAATACTAACAAATATTTAAGGAAAATAAACCCCAAAGTGGAAAGAGAGAGAAGTATAAATAAACACCAAAGTGGAAAGAGAGAGAAGTAGGGTACTTTCTATATTTATTAATATCCACACTTCCAAACAATTAGAGAGACTAATATATATATATATAGGCTAAAAAGGAGATTAGCCATTAGTCATACTATTTTTAGTCATAATTCTTTCACATGGCCTTCATATGTTAATTTGAAGGACACATCGCAATCCACATGGTTTACTATACTACTACAATCATTAAATTATTGGTTCAAGGTTTCAATTGTCTTGATATTTTTTAAGACTTTTTTTTATGCATCTGTAAAACAAAAATATAAAAAGTTGGATCTTACGTAGGATTGGATATAGTTTGTGCAAGATTGAAAGTCAAATTGAAATTCATTTTTTTTTTATTTTTAAAGTACGGATTGAATTTTGAATTTTTGATATGGGACTTTGGATTTTGAACTGGAAAATCTATTTTGTTTATACCTTTTATTCTTCCTTAGCGATTAGAAACAATTCATATACCTAATATTAAGTCCAATAACACTAGTTAAACAATCAATATACCTTATTAAGCTAATGAATAGTGCAAACTGATCTATGCATCTGTTGTATTTCTTATTGTCATTTGAAGAGTTGAGTCACTAGCATTTAAGGAAGCATATAAATTAATGTTTAAATCGCATAGAGTTGGTAATTACAAATTATGTAGTACAATGAACTATTAGTAGTATGATCTATCTAGATATTTATTTACCTTTTTTAGAAGGAATTTCATCAATAAAATATTAATTGCTTGAGGAACATTTTATTTGGATGATTGCGGTGGGAACAAAAAATCATTAAAGCAATTTGACATTTATTCTTTATTAGGATGTTCATGTTAGCAAGAAGAAGAAACTCAACTTAATAATTTAAAACTGAAAATCTGAAATAACTATAAATCAATTAACCCAAAACCGAACTTAAGAAACCGATCCATCAAAATTATTTAGATTTGAATTTTAGTTTCTTGAATTTGAAGATAAAAAATTCAACCGAAATCATATCCAATCATAACAGCCCCTAATGATTTTACGAATTAATATTAATTGTCATATATAGTTTTAGGCGAGCAAGACAACATGCAAGCAAGTATTTTGAAATGTGCTCAGCTAGCGCAGTGATGAATCTCACTATGGATGGTGTATTGAGGAAAATCTATTAGGATCATGTGGCGATTTGGAAGGTGTATTTGGAAAGACTTATTTAAGACACAAGGTGTATTGGAAAAACGATCCACGAATAATAAAGTTTATCATGAATACAAGGTCCCGAGAGATCGCCTTTAGATAACATCCTCGGACAAGATATAATAAGGGACCATATGTCCGTGGTGACGTGGAGAAAAAGACAAAGGAAAAAAGAATGTCAGAAGGGTCGGGTGCGCGTACGAACTCATACAAGTTTGAGCAGTACAAGAATATATATTAGCTGGCACCACCAACGACTTTGATACATGGCACGAAGAGTAGATTGACCTTAGTACTTTAGAGCTTTAGAGGAACCTTCTTGCGGCCGGAGGCCCATTTGTGCCATTGGATGTATGTTGGCGCAAGAAGGATCGCTTGATCACTCCATCTACTTTTAAAGTATACGACTTTCAGCTTGGGAATTATACAACCACCGAACCTTCTTTATCATGATTCGACCCATACCTCAGACCTATAACCTATAAATAATTGATTCCCCCTCACTTGTAACCCCATTCTGAATATGAGAAATACAATAATAATTTACACTTTCTTGTAATCTGTTTTGATCATTTAGCCCCGTATTGCACTCGGATCACATTCGAGAACACTGTAACAGCTAGGTTTCGGAATTACAACGAATGCATCAAAATATCCGGATCTACATTAGTTTTACTTATTGCATTCGGTTTTATATCGATTTCTTCCCTTTTTAACGATTTACGTGATAATCAAATCGTTGATAAATTGATCTTATAAAGAGTTAGATTAATTAAGACACATGCTCTTGATCTCCTATAAATTCAACTGTATCGATTTTAGGGTAAACAATTGGACCCTGTTTGTGTAGATATATCAACACATGTACCCTCGTGTAACCCTAATTATCTCCAATAATGAACAAGAGTAAATAAACAGAAGAAATTTATCTCGACGTGGTTGAAAATGAAAAACTGAAATTCCACCAACGTAACTTTGAGAAGGGTGGTAGTACACTGAGGATATTAAAGATTTCTGACTGTTGTTTTCGTCGGCAATGTAGCTATTCATCCGAATTGACAGCGACTTTCTCATTCTGCAGCCTAATAAGGACAAGCCTGCAAATGCCTTAGCTTACTACTACTTTTGTATGTACATTCAAATGCACAAAATAAGGGACCTTATTTCTTTCGAATGTTCCAGGAAAAAAAAATGAAGAAGAAGTGGGATGTGACTCACAAGTGCTAAAAAGTTAAAGAAGGAACTCCAAGTAGGCATGCATGATTACTAGAAAGGGCTCCAGCTCCAGTATATTGGCCATCAACAGAAATGTCCTTCGTTTTCTCTATTACTCCTAGTTAAACATGTAAACAGTTTGATCTTTTTATGTTTGCCAAATTACTCTTCACTTTCACACGTTACTCCAATTTTATCCGCTCGCTATATTACGCTTCTTGTTCATATTCAAGTATGAAACAAAGTTGATTTTTAATTTACGTCCCTCGTAAAGTAATAGTATAATGTTGGGTGAAAGAAGGTAGGTCACCATTATAAGCCTGCAATATATTTTTCCATCTGTAAAGACCAAAGATAGGATAAACATTACTGCTTTTTGACATTATATTCTATAAAAAAATATATATTATGCAACTTGGCAAGTTGAAAGTGTTGGAAATGAAATAGTAACACACATGACCAGTAGCATTATGTTGTCAATCCATCTATCTATCTACTCCTATCTTTTTATCCGACTAACTGGTGATATCCCTTTGTTTGCGGAAATACCCAATTCGTGGCCACCATTTTCTGACTAGTGACTAGGCTAGGTTTTGTACCGAGCAAAATATTTTTCAATAACTCTCTTTTGCTTAAAACAAACATGCTACTTGCCGCATACTAAATAGTAAAAAAGAAAAAAAAGAAGCTAATTCTTGTACACTGCATGTACTTGGAATGTGAATCTCGAAATTACAGTCCATGAGTTTAGAATTGCCGTAATTTTATTATATGATGAATATATTTTTATGCTTTTTTGCATATATATAAATAATTTAAATTTAAAGTAATTATGAGTTTAGTTGAATTAAGCTCAACGTTTATCTTAAATCCCCCCGAATCAATGGTGACCTTCAAGTCAAAATATGAAAATACGGTTTACATAAATGTGTAAATTCAAGTTTTTTTTTTCTACTAACAAAATACTACTTGATTAAAGAATTTAACCTTGTTAAGTGTGTACTAATTGGTAAAAACTCTAAGCTTCCGCAACAAAAATAAAATTTTAGAAAGAAAATTAAAGCAAATATTTTTTTTGTTACAGTTTCTAGTGTGTCTCAATTTTAGAAAGAAAAATTAATGTTCTTTCTATTTCAATTTTATGTACTATCTCAAATTTCTTTTTAGTTTAATTGGAAAAGAAAATCACATTTTAATATTTAGTAAGTTTTTAAATTTTAATTTTAATATGTTATTTTATTTTTAATGACTCGCTTATATATAAAAATTATATGACATATTTAACATTAAAAGACTCAAAATATATTTTTATTTTGTTATATATAATTTTAATTTAAGGGCATAAGATTTTTATTTTTTTTATATTCTTACATTTCGCGTCGCGTCACATCTCATGTTAAACCAACATATAAAAAGAAAGAAAATAAAAGTAAAGTATCAAAAACACACCTAAACGTTTTTTTTTGAGTTTCATACCTAAACTATTGGAAGTGCGAGTTTCATACCTAACCTATCACTCATTAGTTTGAGAAACACACCTCAGCGCTAACTGGACCAAGTGTTTGTATACATACACATTTAGGTGCGTCTGACATTAAATATTCTGATGATGTGATATTTTTTTAAATTTTTTTAGCTGACATATTATTTTTTTTAATTTTTCAATTGATTTTACCCTAATCTCTTCTCTTCTTCTTCATCATTTCTCAATGGTGAATATTTAATTTTTAACCTAATACTAATAATTTATTTAATTTTTGTCAAGGTAAAATTTATTTTTTTTACGTGCAGTGCCACGGAGCAGGATTTTTTTAAATAAAAGAAAATGTAGTATACACACCATCAATTATTAATTAAAGTGTATTTCTTAAATTAATGAGTGATAATTTAAGTGTGTTTTTAATAGTTCGTTCCGAAAAAATGAATGGACCTCATAATATCAATATTAACACATACAATATTGAGGAATCTTTCCATAAAAACGTGTGACAATTATGTTTGTCTCAATCTATTTTTATCCAAAATTGGAGCTCCATTCAAGAGAGTTTCTCATCTACAAGCTAGTTAATAAGGACAAGCACATGAGCACATAAAGTGAGTATAAGAGCTCGTTTGGGTTAACTTATTTTAAGTGTTCTTTAAAGTTAAAATAATTTTTAAGCTCTTTTAAAGTGTTTGAGTAAAGTGAAAAAAATACTTTTAAACACTTATTTTAAGCTAAAACAGGTTAAAAAAAATTAAAAGTGAAAAACTGAAATTTTCAATTTAAAAAAAGCTTATCCAAACAGGCTCTAAATGATTAATTTGTAGTCTTTTGTACGGATTCGAACAAAAGAGTTTGCTACGTATGTACATTCAAATACACCAAATAAAGTACCTCATATTCTTTCAAAATTTTTTTTAGAGAAAAAACATAAAAAAGAAAAGCAAATATTACGCACAACTATAATAACAATAACAACAAATTCAGTATAGTCCCATAAACTCTCAACTCAAGAAAAATAAAAATCCAAAAAAGTTCAAAAAAAAAGTAACAAAAGTACAAAAATAACAAATATTAATAGTAATAAAAATAGAAGATAATAACATGATAATAATTATAACAAAATAATATGATAGTCGAAATATAAAAAATAACTTATCTCAACAAAAAATTCGATTTGACATTTATGCATTAAAAAAGGAGGGGCTTCACAATTTTGGCCTTTTCTTCCCAAAGTCAACAAAAACGTCGTTCGCTTTACCTTTTATTAGCAAACGCTTAATCAATATTCTCTTATTTCACTTTATTAATTTTTTTTCAAGTGCTCCTTTAATATTTTAAATTGATAACTATTGTAGCTCATAGTTTTTTATATAATTTTTAAATATATAAATTTTATTTTTAAATTTTTTAAAAATTTGAAGTTCAAATTCATGCTGAATATTAGTTAATTTGGCCTTCGCGTACTTCGAACTGTATCACATAAAATGAAACGAAAGAAGTATATTCCAATGCGGTTCTCTACGTTTTTAATTGCGTATCAAGCGTTGCTTTGTAAAATAAATGAACTTTTTATTGATGCATAATCACAGTACATTTTGTAGGCATAAACCAAATTAACAGCATGAGCAAAACTAAAATTACCCTCGTTGTTTCTCCTTTAGTTAGTACTCTATAGTTAAAAATGACAAGATTCGAACTGGTGATATTTATATACAAAACAAATATGTGCTCCACGTCTCTTGAATTTTAATTATGGTGTCTTGTATTCCACAGGTTTATATCCTCTATTGTTCCACTATTCAAGTGTCAAACAAGACCCAAAAACTCAAAAGCCTGCAATTCTTCTCTGTAAAGTGTAAGGACCAAATAAAGGATATACAAGAAAATATTAGAGCAAGTTGGCAAGTTGAACTTGTTGGAAATGAAAATATCAGACAACCCCAATAGCATTAGTTAATGAAAATATTGCATGCAATCCGTGGCCACCAATCACCATTCTCTCATTTAGACGTCATCTCATCTTCTCCTTTCTACTACTCTCCCATTTAATTAATTAGCAACATTCTTCCCTTATTAGCCTGTGAATATTTCAAGATTAATTTGCATGTTTTAGAGTTTATATAATGTAACACAAATCAAGGAAAGGGCTAAAAAGAAAAGGTCCAAGACATTGTTGAAAAATCAACAAATTAGAGAAAGTATGACATGTTAAACTCATCATGATATCATAATTAGACTCGTCTTAAATCTTAGTTTACCCAATGGATGTTCTAGTCTTGAATGTGTGAGGGATAAAGAGTCTCCTCATACATCGATTATGAATGATGTACTCCTTATATAATTTTAGTTCTGCACCTGTTGACCGCTTTTGAATCGAGTAATTAGGTTCAAAATTTATTTCTTAACATAAATATCATTGACCTAAAAAAAATGCTCACAAAAGAATGATAGGATTCATAATACACGATTTATAGTATTTAAGTTTTTGGTCATTTCTGAAAATTGTGTCATAATGTTAGTTTTCAAAATAAAAATTTAGATGATGTTTAGAAACAATAAAAAAAGATTACAATAATAATAACTTTTTTAAGTAGACAAACCTTAGAAAGTCTTAATCAAAGTAAGACAATTTAAATGATAATAGTGTCAATTAAACAAGCATAATTATAAGGAGTATACTAGATCCATGCTCCTACTTTTTCCCGTTCTTATTATTTTTCTTATGGTAGTATTTGAACATGTAAAATACTTGTTTAAGAGATTTACGGTTTCTTTAAAGCGAAAGTGAATTTGCAGTAATTACGACTCGTGTCATTGATCATCAAAAATCCTCACGAAGCGAATGAATTTTCATGTTTCCGTAGCCTAAAAACTCTCTCTAGAAAGGTGTGGAGATTCTTTCATGGTAAACCTATTATTATGGAAAAACTTATTTCTTCGATATTAATAATGGTATATTTATACGCGTAGAATTAAGATTTAGGAAGAGGACAAACTAATTGAATACAGACTAATTGGTACCCCATTATGAATGAACACAACCCAATAATTATTTCTAACACTTATTTACATCTTCATAAAGAAACTGAATTAAAGAGAATGCATTTTAGATATTACTCCTTCCCTTTTATATTACTGGGCCCCTTATCAAAAATGAATATTTTATTTTACTTGTTTAATTTAGAAAAACAAGAGAAATTTATCATTTTCTTTCAATATTACCATTTTCACTAAATGATTGCATAAAATATTAGTAGTCAAATTTAAATTTTTAAAACATAATTAATAAGATTAGTATAAGAAAATAAACTTCTAATAAATATTTTTTTAGAAAAAGTGTCAAATTAAAATAGGTCAAGTAAAATGAAACAGAGAAAGTAATCAAAAGGATTTCCTACAAGCGACCTAGTTTTCAATACCTTATTCACATTTCCCTTCAATTTTAATTCCTTATATTATCTTGGTCTTGAAATAAATAGAGTTTGCCTTGTCTTCCTAGATTATTCATATAGTTAGACAGTAACGTGTATAGTCTGCAATTGCTTACCAGTATTTGCAGCTCTCAATTAATTAATTTGACTTTCTTTCGCCACTTTGAAACTTTTGACAACTATAACGATTCGCTCGATCATTTTAAGTATGAGTACTTTCTTTTGAACTAGAAAATTTGATCGCGCTTCGCGCGCGATTATTAAAGTAATTATTAAATAATTATTTTCTCTCTTCGATAATTATATATTCTTTTTATTGTTCAATCGTAATATTATCATTTGCATTAATTATATTATGAAGATTGTTTTGAAATAACGATTGAAAATAAAGCTTAATAAATTTAGCAGATCATTTGACAATAGGTCATTTTGATCTTATTGTATTTTTTTTTATTGAGATATCAATGAGGTTGAATCTTTAAACTGCAACATATGCTTTAGTGTACTTTTTTTGTTAGGGATTTAAAAGTTATCTCACAATATGAAATAACAGTAAAATACTAATCAAATACATCAACACTTTTTATCAATATTCTTTGCCCGATTGATCTTGGTAAAACTTCTATTTATATTTTATTTTTTAATCATTCTTATTCCTTTTTATAATATGCAATTAGTATTTGTATGATTTTACATACATCACATTCGTTGGTACTTTAGCTTCTTCAATTGCACCTGTATCAAAAGAGAAATGTTATATTAAACTCGTTAAACATAAATAGCATATTACATTTCAATTTTAATCGATTTTATTTTGACGATATAATTTTCTATGTTTTCATTTTTTTTTATAATTGAGAGTTTTTTCCTTTTGTACTTCTCTATCCATTAAATTTTAAAAGAAGATTGTCAAATAAAAAAAAATAAAACTTAAATATATTTTTAGAAAGTAATCTAAGAACTTAAAGTATGGTTATTGAGTTTCAATATATTCAATCTCGCACGAGAACATATTTTTTTTTTGAATTATTGGTATTTATATATTTTATATGAAATATATATGGATAGATAGGTTTATATTGGATATTTTTAGCTATTAAGTATGATAGTAAGAATTACAAAGATATTTGCTAACAAACCTTTTCACATATTATATAGAGAAAACAGATTAAGTATTAATTACATTAAATACTCATCTAATATGATTCAGTGTTGAATATATTTCTTGCCACTTTCAAACAAATATTTACAGCACTTATTATATGGAATTCATACATTTACGCCTCTATATGAAATATGTACTTATAACTAAGTATATTATATAATTTTAAATTATTAAATATATGAAGTTTTTGTATATTTATTTTTATGAAATTTTTAAAAAAATAAATATCTTTATTTAAAATTTATTCAATCGAGTAAAAAGAGATTTTTTTTTAAAATCTATCTTTCAAAATTCATAATAGAAAATTAATACAAATTTCTTAATAAGATAAATCAACTACTAAAAATAACTTTCTTCCACTTGTAAGAGTGTAGGATACATATTTAACAATGATAAAAAAATTAATCAAACACGTGAATAAATATTTTCACCAAAAATATTTATCTTATTTTTAAATTTTATAAAAACAAAATACATAAAATATTTATAGTCATTATTATTTATTTTAATAAATATATTTTAATATAGTTCATAAGAGTTGTAAGTGTAAAATTTTCATAATATAAGGAATAATTATATAATATTAAAATATATAAAATGTAGCCAAAATTAAATTATATTATCAAATTGTTAGTGCAAGTAACACATAACTAAATAAAGGCAAAAAAAAATGGTCTCAAAGATTTGCAAAAATCATTAGTTACGGGATCAATATTTTCATTCATTAGATTTTATTTTTCTGTAGCTTCTTTCAATTCATATAAAATAAAATGTGAAATAAAAAGTAAATAAACTAAAAGCAGAATGAAAAAAATAAAATAAAAAATTAAATTAATAGCAATTGAAATTGTGATATTAATCCATTAAATTACACTTTTTTGAATTATTTTCTTTCGTTTTGACAAAAAAGATTATTTTCTTTCGTAGTTCTTTTTCCTTGCTTGTAAGGAATATGTTACAGCACAAGTTGGGAACTTGCAGCAGCTATATTGCATTTTTCGTTAATCTAATTCTCTTAAAATTTAGTTTCATTATTTTTCTTTCTTTCACTGTCTACTTTTAAATCCACATCTCAATTCATGATCCCGTAAGTAAATATGAAAAAAAAAAAATCTTAGTAAACTTATTACTAACCAAGAATACATAATCAAGGAAAAAATTGTCATAACTAACCTCTTTGTAGTGTTATGCACTTCAATATTAAGAATCCAACATAATGACCTTCACAAATTATAGCACAAAAGAAAAGCCAATGTGAAGCAAAATAGCAATATAAGAATGGTGAGAACAAAAGTAATTATATTTGCAGTATAGAAAATGTAAAAAATAAAATACAATCCATAATGTAAGAAAGCAAGTTTCATAATTGCCATTGAAATAGTTTTTATTATGTAACAAATCAAAATCTTTTCAACATGAGTAATCGAAAAAGTCAAGAAAAGACCAATATGCAAGACTTACCATATATTGCTCATGAGTACATCAAATGTGAGTACACCAACATTTGGTTTCAAAAACATTTGCCTTACCATATACAGTTATATAGATATTCATGGAGGAACATAATAAATTATCATAAATTTACACATTTAAGTTTGGAATTATGGACATAAAAGGAATAGGAGTTATAGAGATTATTAAAAATGTAAGTTATGAAGATAAAAAGGTATGAGTTACAGAAGTGAAAATTTTAATTTAATATAGATAAATGCAAAAAAATGATGAAAGAATAATTTTTTTCTAAAAAAAGAATAAATATATTTCTTGACTTAAGAGAGGAGAATTAATGAAATTAATTTTAGGGGAAATGTGGCCGTTTCATCTTAAATGAGGTGTCCCTCTTTTATCTTTTTTTATTAACACATTACATAAATAAATTTTAAAAAGGGAAAACCAACAAAAATTGAGGAAAAATAAGGAGGAATTTGCGATTTTTTAGAAACCATTAAAGAGGAGGAGAGATAACTGTAGAAAAGAAAAGGAAGAAATAGGAATTTAAGGAATAACAATAAATTGTAATAATGGGGAGAAGAGATAAATAAGGTATTTTAAATATATTTTTTTTGGCAGATTTTATAAACCAAAAGAAAGATAAAAAAAATTAAAAAATTGACAAAAAAGATAAATGGTAATACTGATTGGAGAACGCGCTACGTCAGCAATTTCATAACCCTCCTTTAGATATGTCTATAGATGTCATTAAGTTTTAAAATTTGTGTTATATTGTTTTTGACTTGTTTGTGAATTTTGAGGTCAATTTGACGTCGTTTGATTCATTTTTAGTGAAGAATTCATTTTGAAATTCTCATATTATATTATTTGAAAGTATTGAAGAAACATGTTTTATTTGGTAATTGAAATGTTCCATTAGGTTCGTATTATTATTTGTGACCTATATGAACTTTAGGAAGTGATTTATAGTCCAAGGGATGCCTTGACAAATTAAAGTTTCCACTACAAAAAATTTCAGGATTACCCACCACCAAAAACCGATCAAAAGTGGTGGGTAATCCTGAAAAATCGATAAAAAATCGTCCAAATTTGTTTGGACGGTAATATGGTGGAAGGTAATAAAACCTTCCAAATATGATCGGTTTCTGATTTTCTATACCGATCACATTTGGATGATTTTTACAAAATAGGCGATTTTTTTTTTTAAAATTACCGACCAACTTTGGTCGGTTTATTAAAATCTTATTTGATAATATAAATAAAGTATTTAATTTATTTTCTAATAAATTAATTTGATAATTTATTATAAAAATAAAAAATAAAAAAAGCGTCCACATTTGGTCGGTTTTATTAAAATTTATCAAAAAAATTGAAAAAATCGATCAAATATGGACGATTTTAATAAAATTAATTAAAAAAATTATCAAAACCAACCAACTTTGGTCGGTTTTAATAAAATATATAAATATAACTATTAAAAAACTCTATCATTTGTGGATGACTTTTCTGATAATTTTACCAAAATCGTCCACAAGAGGTCGGTTTTTCTGGTAATTTTACCATAATATACCGACCTCTTGTGGTCGGTTTTCTTGAAAAAAAATAGCAGCATAAAGCTGCATTTCTTAATTCCACATGCTCAAAATCCACAAAAAATCAATCCAAAGCAGCTCAAAGAGCTGCCAACACATCATAATGATAATTACGCTACATAATTTCAAATCAAAGTAAAATTCATTCGAATCAATCTAAAATACGATCAAAACACTATCAAAATATGTCTAAAGATAAATATAAAGAAGTATTCATACATAAACATGTCTAAATATGAAATAGTCTTAAAATATAAACAAGTCTAATCACTCCTCATTGTCGCGCCCCATTTTTATCGCGAAAAGTGGGCCATCGACGTGACAACTCTTTTTGGATAGAAAAGAGTGAAGAGTCGCCACCTAACGAATTAAAGGTGTATTAGGGCACCGTTCTAAACTAACTACGACTAATTTTAATTTTAGATCTACGTCACCAGAAATCAGGTAAGGGTTCAAGTTACCTCAAAAGGAAGGTGTTAAGCACCTTTCGAGGTCCACAAATGTGGGTCCCTGCCGGATTCATTATTTATGTGGGAATTAAGTGATAAACAAAGGGTCAACAGTGTTATTAGCCTATTATTAACTAAGTAATTAAACAAATAAACCTTTATTTTAAACAAGTAGATAAATTAGTTACTAACAGTCTAAGTGAGAAAAAGATCATGCATATAAACCGCAATTAAAATAAATAATAAAACGAAAAGGAGATCAGCGAGAAGACAGAATTAACACAAGAATATAGAAAAAGAAACCTAATTACTAAGTGATTTAGATAACTACCCCAAATATATAACAAAACAAGAACTAAACTTTAGTTAGTTTTAACCTATTCGGATCAGCGCCCGGCTTATTTACCGAAGACAATTTCAAAGACATTGTCGTATTCTGCTCGAGTCGATTTCCATCATATCCGTCTATCTACCACCTAAGTTGGTTATTAAGATTATTATTAACCTAAAACGCGTACTAAAGAAATAAAAAGTCTAACGCATCTTAAGATGCTTACCCGTCCCAAATTAACGTTCAAGAAGCATTTGGACTTACTATTTGGGTATGGGACTAGACAAATAAAATCTTAGGTTTCCTAATTAGACACGGGAAAGCGTCAAGCAAAACGAGAAGGGACTTTTAAACAAGCAGCACATAACAGTCTCAAACATGACTCTTAATCATTTAATGAAGGTACAAGGTGATAAACTATGCTTCAGAAATTAACACCTTATTAAACTACAACTTGATTTCTAGTAGTATAGATGTGCAGAAAATTTATTAATTAAATCTTATGAGCATGATATCTAAATGAAATAATGTACTGAAACAAATTTAAATCCTATAGGCATGCTATCTAAATGATTTAACATGTTGAAAGCTTATTTAGTCCTATAGGCATGATAACTACTTAGTTTAAAAATGCTGAAACATATTGAACCCGGTTTAGCATTCTGAAACAGCCTCTAACATGCTGAACTGATTTTAACATGATGAAACAGTTTCAACGTGCTGAATCCTATAGGCATGATTTCTAGTCGTTGTATATGCCGAAACTGAATTAACCCTATAGGCATGCTATCTAAAATAAACAGAACACTGATGCTGAAATCGATTTTAAACTAGACATGATTCTGATTTTGCTTAAAAGATGAAGCTGATTTTAAACATGATAACTAGCTTTGTTATTTATATGTTGAAACTGATTTTTTACAACTTAAAACATGGTAGCTAACTATCATAAATGCTGAAACATATTTAACTTATAAACATGGCAACTAAACAGAACTGAAAACTGACTTTAAGCCATAGAGCATGCTAATTAATTTTAAAGCTGAAACGAACTTACCTATAGGCATGTTTTCTAGGCGTTTTCAAACAACTAAGGCAAATAACACATAGTTTGCCCTTCCCCCCATAGCAGTCCCCTAAAGTATTTCATTTTTCGTCAGAATTTTACAATAAATTATTACAAACCGAAATAATGAACAAAATTTAAAGCTAAAGAACAAGCTGTCCCGATACTCAGAAATCCCGATCCTGAACAACTCTTCACAGCCAACAAGAACCTGTCAAACATGTAGAACATAGGACTCGGAGAACCTTAATATAACCCTTAAACCACGCCTTGACATGTCAGAGTTCCTGAGGATCTCAAGAACCCTAGGCAGTGCTTATGTCAAGGAGCATGAATGCATTAGGGCCTCCGTATTCCTCCAAATACCACGAAAACCAACCAAGACATAACCAAACATAATCGAGCAACCAAGACATAACCAAATATAATCGAGCAGTCACTATGCGAACAAGCAATATCTAATCTTTTAACAAGTAAAACTGGTTCATGACTAAAGTACAAAAGGAAACAGATCAAGCCAATAAGAAGTAAAGTTTAGACATCCTATATACATGCTCTCTAGTGACTCACAGATACAAAGACGTACATAGAATAATCGCAAGTAACAACATAGATCGACTAAAGCACACATTTAGGTTACAAGTGATCATATATGAATTGGAATCTACATCAATAGAGATTAACCAATTGGCCGCAAACAATAAGAAAATAGCCAAAGTCCAATACTTAGCAATCAGTAAGCTTGACCACAGAGAAGAGAATTTCTTAAGATATGAGAGTAGTAATGAGTAAAAGTCTGTGTGTGTCCAAGTCTGAGCAACAATAAAGGGGATGTGACTGTTTATATAGTGGCGAGTTGTAAGTAAAATATAAGAAGAAAGATATTTCAGAGATCAATTAAAAGAGTTCTTTCCTTAAAGAGGTTGATGGAATCAATTAAAGGTAGCAAATCATTCAACTTTACCATAATTATCCTAATAAAATCATGATAACTAGATAAAAGGGAGCAAATCAGTATTCAAGAGAAGCAATCAAAGGGGCATAACTCTTAAACAGAGCCAAATCAATTAGGAGCACATTATCAGGATTACCATAATTAAGGAGGAATTAACATTGAGACAATTGGTTAAGGGAGAGAAAATATTCAGAAAACCAATCAAAGGGATTATTTCCTTAAGCAGATGAGCCATACAATATTCAGAAATAGATAGGTAGCATAGCTGTCTTAGACATAAAAGGAGAAAGGATACTAAATCATGGGTAATCAAATAACGAGCAAAGAGAATCCTAAATTCATAATCAATCAATGGATGAAAATAACAAGGCGCATAAATTTTCAGACATGAATATAGGCAGTATTCCAACCAATACAACATGCAGAACAAAATTGGTCACCACAATGATACCAGCTAAATCGTTTCACCCATTGCAATACAACATGATAATTAAGCATGCTTAGACACCCATTTTAACAACAAGGAAAGACATATGATCGAAATTTAAGAATTAACTTATACCAAAGCTTTGTAAAATAATTTCCCGCATACTATAATCGGCAAGGTAATCAGTCACAAATCAATAAAATCAAATAAACATGCATGAACCTTCACAAATAGATTTTCGATATCAGAACCTGTAATAGGAGAGAATGAGACGGAGTAGATGAAGCTTGTAATGAAATCCCCGTCAAAAGCAAGCTAGACTTGTAACAACCCGTCATTTAAATCTTTATCGGCGCCCACCGGAGATGGGAGGCACGGCTGGCCATCGCTGGAACGAGCGGCGCAGGGTTCTCCGGTGGTGAGGACTTTGGGGTTGAGAGGAAATGGTGGAGTAGCTGGTTGGAGGAGACAAACATTTGGGGTTTCTGGTTGTGAACTGTAAAGAAGGTTAGAGGGGTCTGTTCAGAGAAGAAAAAAGGGGTGCGGGGTTTCTATTTGGAGTGAAAGGTAAAGAAGAAAGAGGAAGAAGAGAGGAAGGGAAAGGGTACGGTGGTGGCTAGTTTCTGGTGGGGTTTCGCCGGATAAGTGGAGGCGGTGGGCGATGGGCGATGGGAGAAAATAAAAGAGAAAGTAAAGGAGAGGCGACGTTGCTTACTGGGAGGGGCAGCGCTGCTTACTGGCCGGAGATGTCCAGAAGTGGGAGCAACGGAGGCGGCGTGTTGGTTGCGATGAGGTTTTGACGGTGGCTGCTTCACCAGTGATGGTGGAGTGGCGGTGAGGGTAGCCAGAGTTAGCATTGGGTCTGGCAGAGAGGAGAGAAAATGGAGGGTGGAGACTGCTTTGGTGGAGGGTGGTGGCTGATTGTGGGGTTATGTGGGTGGTTCCGCCGGCCGATATTTGTGGTGGTGACGGGCGGAGAAGTGGAGCGGCGGCAGTGGTTGGAGGAGATGAAGAGAGGAGAGAGAGAGATGAGGGGTGGAGGCGGCTGGTGGGGGTGAAGGAGAAGTGGGAAAAAATGAAGTTAGAGTTTTGGGGGGGGGGGAGTATAATGTAAAAGGAAAGAATAATGGTAGCTGATCTCAGCCGTTGATCGTATTAGATCAACGGTTGAAATTCAATCTTAATGCGGGTCAGGCGTACCCGAAATAGATTAAATGGGTTTGGGCAATTGAAATTGATATTGGTCATTTAAAATTAGGCCAAATTAACTCAATTTAGGCCAGAGTTGAAAGAAATTGACTATAAAAAGGCTAGAATTTAAATAAATTAGATAAAAGAAGACTAGGGTTTAAATAAATTGGGAATGAAATTGAAATTGGGCTGCTATTTAATAAATAAAATACTACATATATAATTTAATAGGTAAAATAATAACTAACGATAATTATCAGACAAAAAAATATTATTTAGAATCTTAAATTTATGACATGTAATATTATACGAAATTTATGCTAAACTAATAATAATAAGAAATGACTTATACATTTAAAAATTATATACGAATTTAAAAAGTGTCAAGATGACGATAAAAGACGCGATTTATTTAGTAAATAAAAGTAATACGCGAGGAAAATTAAGCTTAAAAAATAAGAATAACTAGTAAAATAACAGCCCGTGAGAGGTATACGGAGGTCAAAATTGGGTGTCAACATTCATCGTCCTCCTCTTCATCCTCTGTAGTGGACTCATCAAGTGGGTCTCGACCTGCCGCACGTCGTCGTGCATCACCGAGACATGGAGGGATAAGAATCCCAGACTGTAAGAGTCAATCTAACTGGGGCTGAAGCGCCTGCAACTTCTCATACCTCAACCTATCCCTCTCGGCAATAGCAACATCCTTCTCGGCAATAGCAACATCTCTCAACCTCTCCCTCTCGGCATTAGCAGCAAGCTCTTTACTCATAGCAGCTATCGTAGCCCGCATTTTATCTCTATCATCTACGCTAGAGGAGGAGGATCCACAATGCAAATAAGATTTCGATTTGTCGGAGACCTTTCTAGGAAAATCGTAGGCTGAACCTCTAACCGGGTCACCTGCACACTCTTTCCAAAGCTGCTCAACTTCTTCTTGTGAAAGTGGGGTGTCCTGACTTTCAAGAGGTCGAGTACTGCTGTATTCATCAACCTTTTGCAAGTACTTATCCTATATTTAAATTGAGTCAAGTAATTAATAATGAAAAGATATCAAACTATTCAAACTTAATATGAAAAGATGCAAGTAAATAACATTAATTGTTAAAAAAATTTGTAAGTTTGAATGAAGTTCTTACATGTGTCTCTTATGCACGTTCCTCAACCCAACAATCTTCATCCATTGAGTTCTTCTTATTCTTCTTTACGTAGAAGTGCTTAAAATATTCCTCCTGAGTTAGCGCCCTACCCAACTCTTTTTCCTGCATATAATAAAATTATCAGTATCTAAAAATAATAACTTCTAAAAAAAGTAAAGAAAAAAGAACTATTGAATTATGAAAAAATACGTACTATTTTTCTCTGGCTAGTAACCCGACTGATAGCTCCATCAGTATGTAAACAACCTCCCTTCTTAGATGCTTTGGCTTTCTTCCCAAGCTCGTCCCTCTTCAGAAACGTCGGATAAGTTAGCTAGTAATTAAATAAGTCACTCCAAAGAGGTGGCAACACCAATTTAGGCTTTTTAAGCTTCGTTCGAGCATCATAAAGCAAGCCATGTAGTCTACTAGCGACTCTGGGATAAAAATGATTAAAGATGCGTTGTTCATTCTCGAGAGCCCACCAGAAATATTTCTGCAACAAAAATTCATTAATAAGATTCAATCTTTAAATGTAAAATGTGTTAATTAATAAAGTTTTTACCCAAAATTCATTAAATATTTATACTTGGACATGTTTTGGTATCATGCCCCAGCATGGTCAGACACCTTTGTAGTGTCGGGAGATGTATTTGAAGACGATCTTTGTAATTCTGTTATCTGGATTGTACCTGCAATACAAGATCAAACATTTAAGAGGTTAAATCAAAACTTAAAAAATTTAACATATAAAAGGTTAATTATTATATATAGTTAATAAAATTATACTTGTCTTTGTCAGGCTCGATGAAGACCCTCCGGGAATCGTTTCTATTGCCTGGCTGAGGTCTCTGTACACCTGAGTAGCTTGTAGGGGAGTACTCGCATGCGTAGGGCTTTCGTCTCGGAGACGAAGAGTGGAGAGCCCAACTGATCCAGTAGTGCTAGATGACCTATTGCTGCTAGTTGATGGTATGACAAACGATGGACCTATATGTGTATAATGACCATCGAGCGCGATGTAGCCCTGCGTAGGTAGCACGATGGGGGCTGATCGAGTCTGAATAGAGGGATCAAGTGGATGAAGTAGACCTACCTGTGTAGGAACACTCTGTGGCTGCTGAGACGACCTACTATATGAAAGTGGGGCCCTATGTGAGATAGACTCAGACTGGGACTCATGAATGTGAACTCCTGTGGGCCTTCTAGGATTAGGAGGGTTCCTTTTACTTTTGTTCTTTTTGACCCTTAATTTCTTTTCCTTTTCCAGATCACTTACCATTTACATTAATTAAAAGGCAAAATATAATTTGTGAAGATATATATATATATATATAGATTATCATTTATACGAAAAGAAATACGAGGAAATATTCACTACATTAGTCACTTTGATGCTAAAAATAGTAGTAATTAATATTAATTAAGACAATAATACAAAGTATACAAACATCAATAATTTAAAATAAAGAACACATGCAACAACTAATTATATTGTTAATTCTCTTCTTCTGAAGTTTCCTCATCGTCTATCCATTCTTCATCGTCTATCTATTCAGCCTCTTCTTCTGTTGGTTGCTCATCATCCATATTTGCTAACATTTGTATCTCTTTTGGATAACTTCTTCTAAAATGTGTTCAGGATGCTCCAAATTATCTTCTAAATCAGCATCCACAACTTGGTGAACATTCTCTATTTCGTTCTGATATGCAACATCCAACACATTCTTAACTTTCACCCGCCCTATAAGCTTAGTTTTGATAACAACCCACCAATTAAACTTGTCCGTACGCAATGGATAAGGAGCATAGTACACTTGCTTAGCATTTTGGGCAATAATAAAAGGATCATAAGCCCTCAACAATTTAGTGTGTTTAACTTCAATGATGTTATGTTTCTTATGTTCTCTTGTGCCTATGTTTGGAGTTGGATCAAACCACTTGTATCAAAAAAGTATTATTCTTTTTATTGACCAACCAGAATACTTCAACTGTAGAATCTCTTGTAGGACGCCAAAATAATCAACACTGTCATTTTAGTTTCCATCATCACCTTTACCCAAACACCACTATTGTTAATTTTTTGATGCTTTGAGTATTCTTCAGTGGTAAATTTAAACTCATTTACAGTATACTGAGTCATTATATGAACATCAATCGGTCCATAAGAGATATCCTTCAACAATTGAGAGTATGTGGCTGCATGTGATGAATGGTGCACCTATATATAGTTTGTAAGTTAAATACAATTTTAGTTAAAGGATGAGTGAAGATTTTAACTTTATTATGTGATTATAATAGCACTTACCCAATTACTATACCATAATGTAAATGATGGATTCACTTGATCTTGGCCAAATTCGCTCACAAAATAATTGTTCATTCACAATGAGGCGTTAGTTTCCTTAAGATAATCACAATTGAATATTTTGTGTGAGTATTTAATTTTCTTACTCTAAAAAGGATTGAACTTCCGGGAAATTCAGCAAGACATGTAACGTCGCATCGTTTTTCTCCCTTTCGATAAGCAAGCGATGTTTAAGCTTTTTTGCACGCTTACCTGGTTGATTAAATATTGATAATTGATCTAGAGCATGGTCATTCTGAGTGTCTTGATGTCGATTTGGTCTGTTTCTCAAACTTGACACTTGATCATCAAAGTAGTAAGAACAAAAGTGGGTTGTTTCTCTAGCAAGGTATGCTTCAAATATAGAGCCTTCTACCTTATTTTTGTTCTTAACACCTCCTTTACTTTTGCCAATGGTTCTGCAAAATTAAATGTTAGCCATGTAATTTATAAAAAAATAGTTATACGTTAGTCTATTATCATTGCTTACCGCTCAAAAGAATACATCCACCTAGTTTGAACAGGACCTCCCAATAGGGCTTCATCGACAAGGTGAATGGGAAGATGTTCCATCACATCAAAGAATTCAGGTGGAAGAATCTTCTCCAACTTATTAGTGATAACAACAATATTTTCGGCCATCATAATCAGATTTTCTACTCTCAAAGTGCTAAAACACAATTCTTTGAAGAACAAACTAATCTCTATCATCAATTTTCATATTTTTTCAGGCAATCCACTAAAAGCAATTGGAATTAGTTATTCCATGAAAACGTGACAATCATGACTTTTCATCCCATGTAAGATTCCATGCTCCATGTCAATCCTCTTTCCTAAATTGGAGGCATATCCATCTGGCATCTTCAAACTTTCTACCCACTCACATATTTTTTATTTTTGTTCCAATGTGAATGTATAACTGGCCTTGGGCTTAAAGACATTGTTATTGATAGACTTTTGCAAATGTAGCTTTGGCTGTCTACAGTGAATTGGTAAGTCAAGTCTAGCCTTAACATTATCCTTTGTCTTGTCATTCACATCTATCACAGTGTTGAACAAGTTATCAAAATAATTTTTTTCAATATGCATGACATCAAGATTATGCCTAAGTAGATTATCCTTCAAATATGGTAACTCCCAGAATATGCTTTGCTTTTTCCAATTATGTGAAACACCATATTCATGAAATTTGTACAGTTTTTTCTTGGTAACCTTTGGCAAATATTTAACCCTCTCTCAAATATCATGACCAGTTAATGTTCGAGGTGGGCCATCTCATTCTGTTTTATTCTTTGTAAATGCATACTTCATTCTTCTAAACTCATGATTATCTGGCAAAATCTATGATGACACTCAAACTATGAAGTTTTTCGATCATATTTTAATCGAAAGGATTTAGTGTTTTCCATGCAGTAGGGACAAGCTAACTTTCTAACTGTCATCCATCCATACAAAATTCCATAAGCAGGGAAATCATTAATAGTCCACATTAAAGAAGTACGCAAATTAAAATTTTGTTTAAGTGAAATGTCTCAAGTTAGAACTCCCTCAGACCACAATAGTTTTAACTCATCAATCAAAGGTTGTAGATACACATCAATCTGCCTTTTTGCATTATGCAGGCCAGGAACAATACAATTCAGAAATATATATGGACTCGTCATACACATCTCAGGTGAAAGATTATATGGTGTAATAAACACAGGTCAACATGAATATGATCCAGCTTCAACAAAAAAAGAGTTGAAACCATCCGCACATAAATCCAATCTAATATTCCGTGGTTCAGCTGCAAAATCTGGATACTTTCTATCAAAATTCTTCCAAGCCTCTCCATCAGATGGATGACACATTACACCAGGTGATCTTCTATTTTCATGGTGCCATCTCATATGGGGAGCAGAGCTATTTGATGCATACAACCTCTTCAACCTTGGTATAAGAGGTAAATAATGCATCGCCTTACCAACAATTTTATTTTCACTAGTACCAAGCTTATAATGAGGGTGTTCACAGAACTTACAAAATTCTAGATCGACATCCTCCTTAAAGTATAACATGCAGCAATTTTCACAACAATCAATTCTGATCGAGGAGAGTCCTAACTTAGACACCAATCTCTTTGCCTTATAGTAAGAATCATGAACCTCTAGATCGGGGTCAACTAATTCCTTAACAAGGTCTGCCATAGAGTCCATTACTCTTTGAGAAACATTCCAATCAGATTTGATAGTTACATATCTAACTGCAACAGACAGTTGAGAATGTGAACTCTCCTCATAGAAAGGACGACTAGCATCATGCAGATGTTCATAAAAAATATTTGCTTCTTCATTAGGAGCTTCTTCTATATTTTCCCCAAAATCAAGATTGGAATGCATTCCAAAAGCATCCTGAACCATTTCTGACATTCTATAATCTTGAACATTATTAGGTTCCGCATACCAACTACTTTCACCAACAACAAAGTTATTAAACCTATTGTCAACTTCACCATGACTAGTCAAACTGTATACTCTGGAGTAAACCCAACTCTATAAAGATGACTCATAACAACCAATTCTATTTCATAGCTCGTACAATCACAATCAACACAAGGACACAGAAACATTCCACAATTTAAAAAGCAAGGAAGTGTCTTTGCATTGTTTATAAATTGAGTGACACCATTCGCAAATTCCTCCGTCACACCCATTCTACCAGGATTACATCATTCATACATCCAACTACGATCAGGTTCCATCTACACAATCAAGGGCAATATTAATTTCAATTCACTATACTTCACTATTTTAAGTATATCATTCACAATTTTAAGTTACTAGTTCACAATTTTAACTTAATACACTTCACTATTTTAAGTCACTAGCTCACAATTTCAACTTACTACACTTCACAATTTTAAGTAACTAATTCAAAATTTTAACTTAATACACTTCTCTATTTTATGTCACTAGTTCAAAATTTCAACTAACAACTAACTACACTTCATAATTTTAAGTCACTAGTTCAAAATTTTAACTTACTACACTTCACAATTTTAAGTCACTAGTTCAAAATTTCAACTAACAACTAACTACACTTACTTATTTTAAGTCACTAGTTCACAATTTCAACTTAATACACTTCATAATTTTAAGTCACTTGTTCAAAATTTTAACTTAATACACTTCTCTATTTTAAGTCACTAGTTCAAAATTTCAACTGATAACTAACTACACTTCACAATTTTAAATCACTAGTTCTAAATTTTAACTTACTACTGTAACGACCGGGTCCATCGTTATGGGTAGTCCAATCGTGCCAAGTTTTAAAGTTAGAAAACTCCAGATTTGGGGGTTTGAAATTCTGGGCTAGGTTAGTCTCGGCCGGTTTAGGAGCGAGGCATGGTCTAGGGATATCCAGGTAAGAATGGGGTCGGATGTCTTATGTTGAGCTAGTTTTTCTTGTAGCTAACACATAGAGGAGTTAGAGGGACTTTTCGGAATCGAATTTGGGTAAGTAGAACTCCCAGAATCGAGGTCGACGTGAAAGGGTTATTTCGGGACATCTGAAAAATAAGTGTGTTGTAAAATGGACTAATTTTGGAGGTTTTATGACTTTTTATCCCATGTCAACCGCTATAGCGGTTCATACTTCACCGTAGCGGCCTCCACCGTAGCAGAAAAATTATCGCTACAGCGGAGGTCAACGTTGGTCAGCCTCTGCCATAGCGGGTGACTCCGCTACAACGGAACTGCTATAGCAAATTCGATGGTAATTAAAGCTGAAACAATCCCCAAAATATTCAGTTTTCATAATTTTATTTTGGGAGAAGGGCAAGGCGATTCCAAGCGTTTTTCCGCTATTTTTCCATTGTTTTCTTCCCTATGGTAAGGTTTCTACTCCCCAGTCTTCGCAATACTTTTCCTATACGGTAGAATTGCTAGGAGAGAACTTGGGAGAAGGTTGGAATAACCTAGGAATGGTAGAATCTAGGTAAGAAGGGGGATTCTAGACTTGAATGTTCTTGGGTGTTGTTAGAAGTAAGATATTATGATCATACGTTGTTAAACTCCCTATTTTTTTATTCGTAAAAATGACAGAACTAGGGAAATTAACGGTGGAAAGCCCAAAAAAAGGGTGGGATGATCATGGGTGGCCTGGGGTTTTGGGATTCGCTGTAATCTGAGTAATGTGCAGGCCTTGTTTGTTAATTTCATGTACTTGTATGTTATTTTAGACCAAGAACGAGAAAGGAATCCAGAACACGGAAAAGCTCAGGTTGAATAGAGCTTGGATAATTTCAAGGTAGGTGATGGCTTACGATTTTTGTGAACATTGTATGTGATTGTACTCTTATCTAAGTGGTTGTATGAATTGCATTGCTTAGAGAGATTGTGTAGAATGCCTAAGGGTCCTGCTTTACAGTCTGTGAGTTGAACGGTGTGTACTTGTTGGTTACAAGTTGAGTGTTCATATATTGATCGTGGATTATTGATATTCGGTTAGCTCGGGTACCATGCCTGGTACAGGTATACTAACGGTTGGCATGGGTACCACACCTGGTACATGTATACTAATGGTTGGCACGAGTATCACGCCTGGTATGGGTATAACAAACAGTTGGCACGGGTACCACGCCTGGTACAAATTACTAACGGTTGGCTCGGGTACCAAGCCTGGTACGTGTTTACTTTTCTGTATCATTGCATTGTTATTGATTGCATTGCATTGCATTGACTGGTATTTGTTCCGTGAGTGAACCGGGCTGTTTGTTGAATTATGATATTGACTGATGGTCCTTGAGTGACTGGGAATTCTGTTATATCTGTCGAATTGGTCTTGATTTAGGACGAGTTATTTTTTAACACTTAGGTATTGTCTAGAGGGGATCCCAGAGTGGGTCCGGGCTAGGCAGAAAGGATGGTTACGTGTATGTGACTGTTGCTTATGGTTATTAACGGTGGATTTCATGCTAGAACAAATTAGGCAGAGGCTAGTAGTCTAAGGGGAGCCTGTTAATATTGTTGCATGTCTTCCCTACATTTTACTTGATATTGTTGTACTGCTTATACACTGTTTATTTGGAAACTGGCTGATGATCCTACCAGTACACGGTGGTGGTTTACTGATACTACACTTGCTTGTCTTTCTTGTGAGTACAGGAAATCTTCCAGCGGCTGAGACGCGACCTCATCTGTAGTACCAGCATTCCAGACTTTAAGGGTGAGCTGTTTGATCAAGCTGCCTTGGATCTATCTTCAGAGTTGTAGCCCATTTGTTTTGGGCTTAAATTATTTCCTTCATGTTTTGGGGTTGCATCCCCATACTCTAGACATTGGTAGATTGTTTGGTACTGCGACTTTCAGGTTCTAGGGGATAATTTTCGCAGGTTAATGTTAATGAAGTATTTTTCCTAAATTATTGAATGCTAGTTTACTTTCTGCACTTGGTTTTGAGCTGTTAGAATGGTTAAGTTCGGGAAAGTGATGGTTCGCTCACCTGGGGAGGGTTGGGTGAGTGCCACTCATAGCAGTCTGGGTCGTGACAAAGATGGTTTTCCTTCTTTCCTTCGTGCTATAACTTGATTCCAATTGGTATCTGGTGATACAAATTGGTATCTATCCTCATTCACTCTTCTGTCCGCAGATGGTTAACACAAAGAATAACAGAGCTAGAGCAGCGGGCCCAGCTGTCCATGGTAGAGGCAGGGGAAGGGGCAGAGGATGAGGTAGAGCAACACCTGCCTGGGGTGGGGCTCGAGATGCTGCTGATGCACGTGAGGTAACCCTTCCCCCACCTCAGGAGCATGTTGCTGAGGACGTAGAAGAAGTGGTTGAAGAGGATGAAGGGGCGCAGACAGAGGCGACACCGGTTGGGGTTGTAGGCCTTCCAGCTATGATACCGAAAGCCTTTCAGCAGACTTGGAACATTCTGAGTGGGTTGGTTGGTGCTGGATCCATACCCGCAGCTTATGCAAATCAAGCCTTGGATACTCAGCCAGCGGTTACTACAGCTCCTAGGATGGACGCAACTTCGGGCACGAATGATTTCTTCAGGCCAATGCTAGGCCCAGTTATGACAAGGAATGAGCATGAGATGCTGATTAGTGAACTGCAGGTGCTGTCAATGCATATGAATTCTTCAGGAAAGGGCTTTAATGATGTGGTGGATTATGTGAAGAAGTTAGAGGGAGTTAGGCAAGCGGGGCAGGCTAAGGTTTTAGCCAAGAAGCCCCAAAATGAGGGAAGCTATGGTGGTTCATACTCCAGGGGCCAGAATCAGCAGGATTACTCGGCCCATCCTATTCAGTCAGCCTTGCCAGCTACTACAGGTGATCGTCAGGGGGCTCAGTATTCAGCTCCTAGAGGCTAGGGAACATCTTATACATCAGCTAGCAGACCTACACTTGACTGTGGTTGCTTTCATTGTGGTGATCTGGGCCACTTTAAGAGGGAGTGTCCACATAGGCAGACAGGTAAGCAGGGTCAGCAGCCGTTTAGAGTAGTTGTCCCAGCAGGAAGAGGTGGTAATGCTAAGGGTCATTCACAGAGTGGGCGAAGTAATTTTCAGGGAGGCCGAGGAGACAGGGGGAACGACGGCGCAGGCAGCGGTGCAGCGCAACCGTCCTGGGAAGTTGCCCGGATTGATGATCAAGCTCATTGCTATGCTTTTCCAGGGAGGATCGAGGCGGAAGCCTCAAATGTGGTGATCACAGGTACCATTCTTGTTTGCGATAAAAGGGTTTCAGTATTATTTGACCTAGGTTCTACATATTCTTATGTGTCTGTGAGTTTTGCGTTGGGTTTGGACCTAATTTGTGATATCCTTAATTCCCCTATCCATGTTTCTACCCCGGTTGGTGAGTCTGTGATTGTGACTCATGTTTATCGTGACTGTTCTGTGGTATTTGTGGGGTTGCATACTTGGGTAGACTTGGTAATTCTGAATATGGATGATTTTGATATTATCTTGGGTATGACTTGGATATCTCCTTATCATGTTGTGTTGAACTGTAACACCAAGACTGTGGCTTTAGAAATTCCGGGTAAGGATAAACTATAGTGGGAAGGTGTGTACAAGCCTAAGCAAGTTAAGATAATATCGATTGTTCGGGCTAGGAAGCTAGTGGAGAGGGGGTGTCTTGCCTTCTTCGCTCATCTTCGGGATGATAGCGTGGAGTCCCCGTCTGTTGAGTCAGTTTCAGTGGCTTCTGAATTTTTAGAGGTATTTCCAGCGGACCTGCCTGATATGCCTCCAGACAGGGACATAGATTTCTGTATTGATTTGGAGCCAGACACTCATCCTATTTCCATTCCTCCATATCGTATGGCTCCGACAGAGTTAAGGGAACTTAAGACTCAGCTACAGGAATTCCTAGATAAAGGATTTATACGTCCCAATGGTTCACGTTGGGGTGCTTCAATTTTATTCGTAAAGAAGAAGGAAGGTAGTATGCGGGTGTGCATAGACTATAGGCAGTTGAACAAGGTGACCATATGGAATAAGTACGCCTTACCCCGTATAGATGATTTGATTGACCAGCTTCAGGGTGCATCGGTATTTTCAAAAATTGACTTGAGATCGGGGTACCATCAGTTAAAAATCGACGCGGAGCGGACCGCTATAGTGGGCTCGACGAGAATTAAAGCTGAAACATTCCCCAAAATATTTAGTTTTCACAATTTCATTTTGGGAGAAGGGCAAGGCGATTCCAGGCGTTTTTCCTTCATTTTCTCATTATTTTCTTCCCTAAGGTAAGGTTTCTACTCCCCAGTCTTTGTAATACTTTTCCTATGCGGTAGAATTGCTAGGAGGGAACTTGGGTAAAGGTTTGAATAACCTAGGAATAGTAGAATCTGGGGAAGAAGGGTGATTCTAGACTTTAATGTTCTTGGGTGTTGTTAAAAGTAAGATATTATGATCATAGGTTGTTAAATTCCCTATTTTTTTATCCATAAAAATCATAGAACTAGGGAAATTAAGGGTGGAAAGGTCGAGAAAGGGTGGGATGATCATGGGTGGCCTGGGGTTTTGGGATTCGTTGTAATCCGGGTAATGTGCAGGCCTTGTTTGTTAATTTCATGTACTTGTATGTTATTTTAGACCAAGAACGAGAAAGAAATCCAAAATACGGGAAAGCTCGGGTTGAATAGAGCTTGGATCATTTTGAGGTAGGTGATGGCTTATGATTTTTATGAATATTGTATGTGCTTGTACTCTTATCTAAGTGGTTGTATGAATTGCATTGCTTGGAGGGATTGTATAGAATGTCTAAGGGTCCTACTTTACAGTCTGTGAGTTGAACGGTGTGTACTTATTGGTTTACACATTGTGTGTTCATATATTGACTGTAGATTGTTGACATTCGGTTGGCTCGGGTACCATGCCTGGTACAGGTATACTAACGGTTGTCACGGGTACCACACCAGGTACAAGTATACTAATGGTTGGCACGGGTACCACGCCTGGTACGGGTATAAAAACGGTTGGCACCGGTATCATGCCTGGTACGAATTACTAACGGTTGGCTCGGGTACCACGCCTGGTACGGGTTTACTTTTCTGTATCATTGCATTATTATTAATTGCATTGCATTGCATTGACTGGTATTGGTTCCGTGAGTGAACCGGGCTGTTTGTTGAATTATGATATTTACTGATGGTCCTTGAGTGACTGGGAATTCTGTTATATCTGTCGAATTGGTCTTGATTTAGGACGAGTTATTTGTTAACACTTAGGTGTTGTAAGGGGATCCCAGGGTGGGTCCGGGCTAGGCAGAAAGGATGGTTACATGTATGTGACTGTTGCTTATGGTTATTAACGGTGGATTTCATGCGGGAACAAGTTAGAAAGAAGCTAGTAGTCTAAGGGGAGCCTGTTAATATGTTGCATGTCTTCCATACATTTTACTTGATATTGTTGTATTGCTTATACACTATTTATTTGAAAACTGACTGATGATCCTACCAGTACACAGTGGTGGTGTACTGATACTGCACTTGCTTATCTTTCTTGTGAGTACAGGAAATCTTCCAGCGGCTGAGACGCGACCTCATCTGTAGTACCAGCGTTCCAGAATTTAAGGGTGAGCTATTCGATCAAGCTGCCTTGGATCTATCTTTAGAGTTGTAGCCCATTTGTTTCGGGCTTAAACTATTTCTTTCATGTTTTGGGGTTGCATCCCCGTACTCTAGACATTGGTAGATTGTTTGGTACTGTGACTTTTAGGTTCTAGGGGATAATTTCCGCAGGTTAATGTTAATGAAGTATTTTTCCTAAATTATTGAATGCTAGTTTACTTTCTACACTAGTTCACAATTTCAACTTACTACAATTCACAATTTTAAGTCACTAGTTCAAAATTTTAACTTACTATACTTTACTATTTTAAGTCACTAGTTCTAAATTTCAACTAACAACTAACTACACTTCACAATTTTAAGTCACTAATTCAAAATTTTAACTTAATATACTTCTCTATTTTAAGTCACTGGTAAAATTTTTTAACTAACAACTAACTGCACTTCATAATTTTAAGTAATTAGTTCAAAATTTAAACTTAATACACTTCACTATTTTAAGTCACTAGTTCAAAATTTCAACTAACAACTAACTACACTTCACAATTTTAAGTCACTAGTTCACAATTTTAACTAACAAAACTTCACTATTTTAAGTCACTAGTTCACAATTTCAACTTACTATACTTCACAATTTTAAGTCACTAGTTCACAATTTCAACTTACTACACTTCATAATTTTAAGTCATTAGTTCACAATTTCAACTAACTAAACTTCACTATTTTAAGTCACTAGTTCACAATTTGAACTTACTACACTTCACAATTTTAAGTCACTACTTCAAAATTTTAACTTACTACACTTCACAATTTTAAGTCACTAGTTCACAATTTCAACTTACTACACTTCACAATTTTAAGTCACTAGTTCACAATTTCAGTTTACTACACTTCACAATTTTAAATCATTAGTTTAAAATTTTAACTTAATACACTTCACTATTTTAAGTCACTAGTTCAAAATTTAAACTTACTACCTTTCACAATTTTTAGTCACTAGTTTAAAATTTTAACTTAATACACTTTACTATTTTAAGTCACTAGTTCACAATTTTAACTTACTACACTTCACAATTTTAAGTCACTAGTTCAAAATTTTAACTTAATACACTTCACTATTTTAAATAACTCAAATACCAACTTAGAATCTTAAAATCCTACCTACTTATATGCATGATAATGATGTGCCAAACACAATCAGTAGCCCAACAGTTCACAAATCAACCTATTGGTCCTGCACAGGCTCCAATCGCTCTACATAATACATAACCAGCTCCATAATCGAGATATCGATATCCGGGACTCACGAACATTCCCAAATAACCCACTATCTATGGTCCAGAGGCATAATCAAGGCCACACAGGGCCACAAGGGTAATACTATCAACTAAAACGAATACACAACCATACGAGTGAAATACGGTGGACAAAAATAAAGCGGACAAGGTCTAGGGTGCCAAGCTAATAAAATCCAACCCAAGGATGCTAATTAGTACTAAGTGTCAACACTAGGTGGACACAAATTGATCTTGCAAGAAAATCAATTTTGTCATCAATAGGATCAACTAGTGTCGATACTTATGCTAATCAACCACATTCTAACCAAATTAAAGACTAAGTGTCAACACTAGGTGGACACAAATTGATCTTGCAAGAAAATCAATTTTGTCATCAATAGGATCAACTAGTGTTGACACTTACGCTAATCAACCATATTCTAACCAAATTAAGTGTCAACACTAGGTGGACACAAATTGATCTTGCAAGAAAATCAATTTTGTCATCAATAGGATTAACTAGTGTTGACACTTATGCTAAACAAACACATTATCATGCTAATAATTAAACAAGCTAAATTAAAGACTAAGTTCCCTATTCCAATTCATTACAAGTCACTACTTTACAATTTGAACTCACTATACTTCACTATTTTAAGTAACTAGTTCATAATTTCAAGTCATTATACTTCACTATTTTAAGTAACTACTTCACTATTCTAAGTCACTAGTTCACATTTTCAATTCACTACTTCACAATTTCAAGTCACTAGTTCACAATCTTATTCACTACTTCACTATTCAAATTCACTAGTTCACATCCACCATATCCAACAAACTAGTTAACAATAATAAACTCTAATTAAATGATAAATCCTAATTTAATAACTAAAATTAACAATAATAAGCCCTAATTAAATGATAAATCCTAATTTAGTAACTAAAATTAACAATGATAAATCCTAATTTAATAATTATAATTAATTAATAAGTAAATTGATAAAATTAAATAAAATGACCTACCTTGATGGACCTCCCACCGGAGCAGCAACAGCAGTGGCGCAGCAGCAAGCAACAACGGAAGCAAAAAAATTAGCGGAGAATCACCTTATATTATGCACCTCTGATTCGTGCCCCTTCCACAACCTGCAAGCAAATTGAAATTTTGAACTAATTATTCTGCTAATCTTAATCACCTTATTAAATTCATACAAATTTTCACCTACACTGCTTTATCCATGAAAAAGGAAAAAGAATACAGCTACTAAAGCTACAATTAGAAATTTTTCGGAGAGAGGACGCGGCGGAGGAGGGGGAAGGTGGAGGAGGGGTTGCCGCGTCGGGGGGAGAGAGGGGTATGGCGGAGGAGGGGTCGCCGGAGAGAGGGGGCGGCGTGAGGGTTTGTGAGGTGTGAGGAGGGGTCGATCGGGGAGAGAGGGTGTGTGAGGTGTGTTAGAGTTTTTAGTTAAATAATTTTTTTAAAGAAATACAAAAATCGATCAACTGTGGTCGGTTTTAATAAAATAAAATTAAGAAAAAAGTAATTTTTTAAAAAACCGACCAATTGTGATCTGTTTTGATAAAATAAAATTTAAGAAAAGTAAAAGCCGATCAACTGTGGTCGGTTTTATTAAATTTTTTAAAAAATAATTAATAAAAATTATTTAATCATCAATGTATTTCATAAACTCGGATACATTATTGGTTCATTACATTATTCAAAGAGTATGTTACTATACAATGTATTTCATACTACTTGAATAGATTATCGATCGGTTAATTAATTAATTAGCTTTTGAATACGTACTATATATATGTACATCACTATACGAGACATATATTCAAGACGACGGACCAGTAATATATATGACTTGATTAATTATATTACTCAATGATTGTCATCGTATATTACCTCATATGTACGTAATACAATGTATTCCCATACTTGGATGGATTATCGATTAGTTAATTAAATTTTGAATATGTACTATATATATATATATATATATATATATATATATATATATATATTTATACACACACGTACATCACTAAAGACGAGACATATATATTTAAGACAATGGACCATTAATATATAGGACATGATTAATTATATTACTCAACGATCGTATATTACCTCATATATGTACGTAATACAATGTATTCCATACTACTTGGATGAATTATCGATCAGTTAATTAGCTTTGAATACATACTATATACGTACAATATCGCTACACAAAAACATATATATTCAAGACGACAGATCATTACTATATAGGACTATTGGTTATTTACATTACTCAACGATCGTATATTACCTCGTGTGTACGTAATACAATGGTATTCCACTGCTTGGATGGATTATCGATTAGTTAATTAGCTTTTGAATATACGTACTATATATATATATATATATATATATATATACATATACACGTATATCACTAGACGAGACATATATTCAAGACGATGGATCATTATAATATATAGGATAACTTGGTTAATTACATTTTCTCAACGATCGTATATTAACTCATATGTACGTAATATACAATGTATTTCATACTACTTGGATATGGATTATCGATCGGTTCATTAGCTTTTGAATATGTACTATATATATATATATACGTACATCACTAGACGAGACATATATTATTGATGGACCATTATAATATATAGGACTTGGTTAATTATATTTCTCAATGATCGTAAATTAACTCATATGTACGTAATATACAACGTATTCCATACTACGTACTTGGATATGGATTATCGATCGGTTAATTAGCTTTTGAATACGTACATTATTAGACGAGACATATATTCAAGACAACGAACCATTAATATATAGGACTTGATTAATTAAATTACTCAAAAATTATATATGTACGTAATACAACGTATTTGATATTATTGTTATGTTAATAAATAATAATATATATAAAAAATAATTTGATATATATATTTTTTAACAAAATCGACCTAACGTGGTGGGTTTTATCAAAATAAATAAGAACAAATCGACCAAAAGTGGTCAGTTTTTTCTAATAAAAAAATTATTTTTTAATGGAGACAAAATCGTCCAAAAGTGGACGATATTTTTAATAATAAAATTATATATTATAAAAACCGTCCACAAGTCGATGGTTTTGTTAATAATAAAATTATTTATTACATATTATATAATAAAATTATATTTATATTTATATTATGAATTTTAAAATAATATATATTATATATTTTTTATATTTTTTCAAAAAATCGATCAAATGAGGTCAGTTTTTTCAATAAATTTTTTGTGGGGAAATATTCCGATCATTTAAGGTCGGAAAATTATTTTTCCACTATTTTCTTTTAAGAAAATCGATCACATTTGGTCGGTTTGTAGTTTAAAAAATTATCCCAAAAATCGATCACTTTCGATTGGAAATTACCGACCACGAATTTGTGGTCGATTTTCTGTAGTGAGTTTTACTGGTTTTTTAGTAGTGTTCAAATGAGCATGCAAAAGACCTAACTTCAACCGAGAATAGATACCAAGTTATAAGGAATCTGAAAAACTTCAAAAAATGAAAGTTATATCTTGAGTCTAGTTTTCAATGCATTAAACCGTTCATCAAATTAGAGTTATATCCAAAAGGCTATGAAGAATTTACTGAAAGACATTTGGCAAAAAATATGAGTCTTGAGGTATAACCTGTGAAGGGAATGGTATAACTAACTGACGCACTGAGGCCGTGTAAAAGGGAGGAAGAGAACAATAATTTTTGGGTAATTTTTGAGTTAGAGCTTGGAAAATTTTTTAGAGATGGAGCTTGGGGATTATCGTACCAACTAAGTATGGAGCGATTTGAGATCTTTGTGATTGACTTTGGTCACTTTTTAATCGTAGTATTTTGGAGATTTCGACACTATCAAAGGCTTCATTTTTGAACTTTGGGAAAGTGCTTGATCATAGTACGTCGTTGGATGTGAGATAGGAGAGAATTGACGACTACTTATTTGCTCCCCATAATCACAACATGGACTAATTATTGTGAAGTTGTTGTGATAACCATTATTATGTTATAACTGTATATTAAATTCTTGAATTATTTCATCTATCTGAAGCTATTAAAAATATTTGATAGAGATATGGATATTCGAGATATATGAATGTGGAGTTGAACTTTTTTCTCCTAGATAACTCATTGAATTAAGATGATCAATCGTTGTTGTTTATTGATTGAGAATTTATGCCATTTTATACATTTCTTATTCCTTATTTGAAGTTGTTTCTTTTTACTTGAGCTTTTATGCTTTAAAAGAAGTCATGAAAATTATAATAATTGTATTGATTATAATGATTGCCACACTATGTATGGTGAGGTTTGACCTTGATGTAGTTATAAACGATGTTTAATAATAATAACTATTAGATATGGTTGATCTATTAGCCGTATGAGTCGGTGGGAGCCTATGGACATATTTGGTCTAGCCTATATAATGGTGAGGTCTATAATTATATTTGGTCTAGCCTATGTGAAAGTGAGGGCCTACGATTATATTTAATCTAGCCTGAAAGAGGGTGAAAGCTATGTTGATTATTTGGTCTAGCTGATGAGTCGGTAAAGACTTATTATTGAGGTTTGATTTAATGACGAGATCATTAGGTGAATTATCTGTTATCCAAATTATAAGATATTGACCATTATTTCATACTTGTAGGATTTGATAAATTTGATATATTTATTGCACTTTAGACCGACTGAAAGTGAAATAATCGATGATCTTATGGAGTATAGTAAGACTCACATCCCTACAGTTTACTTGCAAGTTTTACTTTTTATGGTATGATGGACATTTCTTAGTCCTGTGCATGGCTTTCTCTCAGCAGTGTCGAGTCGAACTACCACCTATTCGTGGTAGAGTCAATTTTTTCATATTTTATTTTTTTACTTTTACTGTTAGGCTTAAACCCAGTGTTATATTTTGAAAACTCTATAGTTGCTCCATGACTAGTATGAGTTGGAATTTGGGTGGGTTTTGATTTCATTCTCTATTTGGGAACACTTGTATAAAATTTTATTTATATTACTTATGCACACTTAAACTATTTTTTTTGATTAAATGCTTTCAAACTTACTTTCATTTTCTAGAATTGGTTCTTTTTTCACAAAATGATCAATTTTCTTTGAACTTGTGAAAATGAATAACGTTTTGAAGAGGTTAGCTTAAGTGATAGTGGATCATTAGGGGTCTTGGCGTTTTATGAAAAGTGAGGCATTGCAGTTGGTATCAGAGTCAAATTTTTAAGTCAGTCCTTAAAAGCCATGGAGTAGTATCTTAGTAGTGTCTTGTTTATTGGTATGTTATGCACCGTACTTGTAAAATAGGAGATTATAAAGACATTTAGAAAGTTTTCCCTTCTTTTGATCAAAGCCCTGCAAAATATTATTATTGAACAATATCATTACTTCTTACATTCTATACATTCGGATGGCTGCCATGTGATTCAATGCGATAGAGTGCAGTTCGATCAGAACTTAACCGTTAAAAATAAGCATATAACTATTTTAGAGAGATAAATTCATAAATTGAGGTCATGAAGGTGTAGTGGAAGCATAATCCGATGGAAGAGGTCACTTGAAAAACTGAGTTGGACTTGTGGAGTAGATATCTCTAATTTTTTTACCATTCATGCATGTTCTATTTCTTTGCGTTCAAGGATGAACGTGTGCTTTAAAAGTGAATGATACATAAACCCTCAAGGTCATTTGTGATTTTCTTTCCCTGTTTAACCCTTCCCACGGCTTTGGTATGCTCTTTGTGCCTTGCAAGCATGGGTGACTCAATTTTCGAGGTGAGTAGATGTGTTTCGGGATAATTTTTTAATTTTAAAAGTTTGAAACTTAAGAAGTTTGATCAAAGTCAATATTTTGGGTTAACAAAGGTGTTTCCAAATTCTGACGATTTCACTAGGTTCAGAGGGTATTGTGATTTAGGTGAATGGTTTGCAAGGATTCCGAGGCTCTCCGAAGTGATTTAGACCCTTAGATGAAAATTTTAGGTTTTTTAAGTTTGGAGTTGACCATAGTCAATATTTGGTCAAGAAGACCTCAAAATGGTGATTTATTGATTTCAATAGGTACGGAACGTGTTTTAAGATCGATTTTCACTATTGATTTATGTTTGGGAGGGATGGGACTCGAATGAGTTTCAAGTGTTGAAACTAAGTTTTGGACATAGTAGATTTTTCTGATATCTAGTCCGAGCGCAATCACGCAAAAGGAGGTCCGGGTGTTCAGTGTTATTAGCGCAAGGAAAGCGCGATCACGCTGAAGGGAGGTAGGTTGGTGGAGCTCTATCGCGTTGTTGATGCACTCTCGTGCTAGGCTAGCGTGATTGCGCAAGCCTGTGGTAGCCGTGTTTCATTCAATTGTGCGGTGACACTGCAATCATGCTAATGCGGTGCGAATAGTTATGAACAGTAATTTTATCAATTTGTTCCACCATTTTGGATCTCTAGAGCTCGAATTTGGACAATTTTTTAGTGTGGTTTTTTCATTATTGTATCACCAATTTGATGATTTCTCACTATTTTATCTTGAATTTTGGGCATAAATCAATGTTTAGAAATTTGAAATTAAAGGATTTTTACCCCAAGGTCTTAGAATTAATATTTGATGAATTGAGGTTCAATTCAAACTCTGTTTTTGACAAAAAATCATATTTGAGTTCATTCTATTTTGGATTATATAAGTGATTTCAAAAGAAAGTTCCAGTTTCATTTTCAGATTTTGGGGGTTGACTTTTGACTCAAATATTGTCTGGACTTGAATGTTGCGATAAGGGTATCTTTGGACTTATATTTATGTATTAGATCATATTTTTGAATAGATTGGTAGCATCCTGAGGTCATACAAAAGGGGAAGGTCGTCATATGATAGTTCATGACTTGCGATTTGAATTCAAGGTAGGTTATGACTTACTTTTCTCAAACTTAGCTTTGGTGGTATCTTATTGTGAAAAACATATTATGGTTTGGACAAAATGTTGGGTTGGAGTAATGATACGCCCAAATTAGACTTCCTTTTAGAAGCATAAGTGGTCAAATATAGAACTCAACGAAGGTTGAGGTTTATCCCACAGGGAATATGGTAAGACTATGGTTGATATGTGTTTACTTGTGCTGTTAGCCGTTTATTTCCCTACGAAGGTTTTTTTAATGTAACAAGTAGTAATCATAACTAGAATGTAAATAAGTAATACGTGACAGTTTTAAGAGTTGTAATCAATGGGAGAGATGACTAGGGTAGTGTTCCCATGAGATCATAACTTAGTAAGACGCTGTACTTAGTAAACTAGTTTGGTGCTTAACATGTAGAATCGGTAAGTTAGGTTCACCTAAATCCTTGGTCCGACAGATAGATGAATTTCACCACACACCTTGGTCCGGCCGTGGGTGTATGTTGTACTAACCCTTACCCTGGATCCCAAATTAGCTATTCCCGGACAAGGTCAAGCTATTAGATGAGGGTTGGTAGCCTCAAATCTCCGTTGTTAAACAACCCTTTTCCCATCCGTTACCTCCTTGGTCCAGCAAGTAAGGATAAGGCGAGTTCAACGTTGCGCACCGTTAAAAAGCAATCAAAATAAAGGGAAGAATAATACATGCATAAACACCGCCTTAGAGTACCCAAGTATTTTGCCTACTTCGTTAATCCTTCATGGTTCCCACAACCCTAGTTGTGGGTTTAGATACTCAAGTTCTTAAGTAAACAATCAAGAGTTATTGGTGTGTTCATGATCATATACTTACAATAAGAGTTAAAGAAATTCAAAATCTTGAATAGATGAAGATGGAAGCAAGAACAATGAACTATGAATGTATTCAACTCTCAAAACCAAGAACAAACTAAAATCACAATGTTACAAATGTGTTTCCTACAAAGTAACGAGCATAAAAATGTAAAATAAACCTAGGAAAAGTATTTACAGATAATGAAAATCCTGTCCTAACAAAACTAGGAAACTGAACTCGGCAGGGAACACGGGTTGGAATGACGACCCATCATTTGGGACGACGGTTCGTAGTCTGCTAAGGTCAACCGCGCTTCTGGCTGGTCAACCACTTCTGCCTTGGAAAACAACTGGTGGAACCCTGAGTCGTACTTTTGAATGACGGCTCGTCTCCTGACTCGTGGTTTCTTGGTCCATTTTTGTGCCTTCTCTGATCAGTGACTACGAGTCTAACAGGACAGACCGTACTTTGGAAGTACGGTTCATGTAATGATCCATGCTTCCTGCTCCTCCTTTTTCACATCTTCAGTTCCTTCAGCCTACGAGTCCATAGGACGGGTCGTGGTTTCAAACCACGACCCATAGACTGAGTCGTGGTTTCAAACCACGACCCGTAGACTAAGTCGTGCTTTTTCCTTCACACTTGCACACCTTTTGGACTTTGGTATACGTGTCACAGGACGGGTCCGTGGTTTTGAACCACGGACCGTCAAGTGATCCGTCATCTCTGTAGCCTTCCAGTCTTTGCTCAATTTCCAGCACTTTGCTCAATTTCCAGTATTTTGCTCTAGGATCCATCTTTCCTGCACACTTAACAAAAAAACATCAAATCTACCAATAACATGCCAAAGAACTTGCGATGATCCTAAGTATTATGCGTCGAAAGTGACGTACTTCTATGTCACATCAAGTAATAATTGAAATATTTTGATATTGTGATACCCGAAATGGAGTTTTGCTGATAAATGGCTTGAGACTTGGAAATTGTATCGTGATTATGTTGTACAATAGTTTTATACATCATATTGTTCATGAGGAGCTATTCTTGCCATCATTTTGCTGCATCTTTTATGATGCAGATCCCGACCCAGCTTCTCTCGCATTTAATTCATCCGTGGTGGTTATCAACCCAAAGTTGTGGTAAGCTCCTTGCATTCAGAGTCTTTACCCAACTTCTTCTAATTTTATTACTCCTTTCCAGACAATTAATGTATTTGACTTAGTATTTTATCATATTAAATTTTTATATTAAAAATGCTCTTGTACACCTAACATTGAATCTTAGGAAGACTTGCTTTGTATTCCGGCTACATTTATGAATTATTCGAATCTTGAGGTTGATTGTAGTGTCATTAATTTTATTTTCGCATTTCATTACGTTCTTAAGATTGTGAAAATGATTGGCTTGTTTGCCGTGAGAGGGTTAGGTGTCATCATGATTCAAATTTTGGATTGTGACAAATTAATTTCTTTCGGCTATATAATGATAATTTTCATCTGAAGTGGAGAAGCAAATTGTACGTACAGTTGTCGACGAGTACCCTGTGTTGTTGTACAACTTTGAAGAGTTTTTCACTTTTATCGCTTCATATTTCATTCCCTTTTGCAAATAAATAAAATAGAATAAAATAAAATAAGAGAATCCTAATTCATGAAGAGTGCAGTATCCAACTATATATATTTTCTGGATAGAGTAAATATAACAGAGCGACATCTAAAGACTAAAAATGTTCAACAATCAGATAGAAGTAAAATTAAATTTCTAAATCTTAGGTTTTTGGTGTTTTTCTATATACATCATGGTGTTCGGGTCAATTTGATTAATTTTATGAGGTCAAGTTACCTCCACCACCAATATAGGTATTAAGTAATTTTGACCATAAAAAATAAACAAATGAAAAGAAATCACCTAAACAAACAAAGTTTATGTCTGTATATATGCTCAAATATATATCCACCTAGGGACGGAGCTAGCAAGGATCCGGGGGTTCATCCGAATCCCCTTTGGCAGAAAATTAAACTATTTATATATGATTAAAATTATTTCTTATGTATATATAGTAGATTTTGAATCCCTTTTGATCTCTCTGTATATTTACTTTTTATATTTCGAACCTCCTTAATAAAAATTCTAGCTCTGTCATTGTCACTGTATCCACCCAAAGTAGGGTGAAAAGAAGAGAAATGCCTCTACCGCACCAACTATAAGATGGACAATACATCGTACGTTCTGCGTGATTGCTGACAATTCATTTTGTCTCAATCTAAATATCTTAAACTGGTGGGCATGCAGCTCCATACTAGAGTACTTGAGCACATTGGCTACAAGTGCCTTAGTTTTTTTTGTAGGGATTCCAACAAAGTGTTTGCTACGTATGTACGTTTAAATGCACGAAAAATAAATTACTTTAACTATTTAATTTCAAAACTTTCAAAAAAGAAAAACATGAAAAATTGGATGTGGCACACAAGTATAAGTACAAAGTGACACTAGTATGTTTAAATTTTTCAATAATATTTAGTTGTCGGACGAGTTGGTACTTTGTTGGATTTTTACTTCACTTTATCTCTTTTCTTTTTCTAATTCTTAACTAGCATTTATTTTTATTTGCTGACATATAATTTTTACTTAATCGTATTTGTCATGTCATTAGCTTGGTGGGGTGATGTTTTTTTTTTACCCAATAAGAAAATGACACTTAATAAGTAATTTTTTTTAAAATAAAATATAGAGGGGTCTGTTAGTTTCAAGGGTATAAGTGAGCCAAAAAGATGGATGTAGAGTAGTTTTAGACCTTTTCCTATAGTTCAGGGATATTTTTGGCCCTTTTCCGTTTTTAATATGTGGTATGTTAAGTTGAAGGATAATTTAGAGCCCAAAGATGGATGCTAGGGGTATAATAGAGTCAATGGGAGGATGAAGAATATTTTTGTACCATTTCCAATAGGTGAAGGGTAATTTAGGCCCTTTTCCGTTGATCATTTTATGTTTGCCAAATTACTCTTCACTTTGACACGTTAGTTTAATTTTATAAAGTAATTAATCCGCGCCCGGTATTATGCTTCTTAAATAAGGTAAATGAGCTTCTTGTTCATATTAAACATGATATAACAACGTGAAAGGCCAAAAACGTTTGCAGTTCACACTATAGTACCGAGTACCTTTTGCTGAAACAAGCTAAGAATGTCTCCATAAGCCTGCATATATATAATGCAACTTGGCAAGTTGAAAGTGTTGGAAAATGCAAATAGTAACACAAAATGTCAATCGACCTATCGATCTACTCCTATCTTTTTATCCAACTAGCTGTGTTATCTTTTTTTGTTTGTGGAAGTACCCAATTCGTGGCCACCATTTTCTAACTATCGGTGTGTTTTGTACGGAGGAAAATATATTTTAATTTTTCAATTTTGGTTGGTAAAAATATTTTGAGAACATTTTCTTAAGGAAATTCAACAAGTTTATTAAAATAAGAAAAATAATTTCTCTAATGAAAATAGAGAAAATAAGTTTCATAATGGCTAACGGCATTGCACATAGATTGTCTCATTTCCACCGTTCAACATGTCCCACCCCACCCACACCCCTTGTTTACCCTGAAATTTGTAGAGGGTCAAGAGCACGCGTCATAATTTAACCCTATTTTAGGTCCGATTTACTAGAAGTTTGGTTATTAGTAGATAACGAAAACAGATCGAATATAACATAAGTAAGTTAAATAAAGTGAAGAGAACAAATCTAAGCATATCCGTGGCGTATGCGAGTGAGCCTGAGATCCTAGCCTCTGACTTCGAGATCGGTTACTTAAACAACTAAGAACTTATGGACAAGATGTGAATAAAGAAGTGCTTGGAGCCCAAAAAAGTAGTGCATTGCTATTGTATTGCTTGAGAGAATTAGAGTCAGGATCCTTTTTATAAATGAAGAAGGTCGACTATTTATAGGTTACATTAATGTTAAGGCTTTGGCTAATAGGAAAATGTCACTAGATCCCTAAAGTACTAAAGCCTATGCCCTTGCGCCACACGTCAAAACCGTTGAGAGGTGTCAACTAATATTCATGCACTGCTTAGATCCAAATCAAAATTTTTACTTTGAGTTTCGAATCGCAACATACGATAATTCACTATTTTATTTTTTTGTGCTCTTCTTCCTAGTTTTTTCTTAATTAAATGATTAATTTATTATTTAGAAAGCAATTTTTCTGTTAGTGTACAAATTTTATAAAATAAATTTAAGGGTCTCGCAATATAATTTTGCTTTAGGCCACGAGATCTGTTGAGCCGCCCCTGCACACTATGAATGCAGAAAGCTTCCTGGGCCTTACCAACGTAGTCGAATGTCACTTGAACAGAGTACAACTTTGCCAAGTACTTGGTTAACCATGTAACACCCTCAGTTAGCAATGCTGACTCTTCTAAAATCGGTGCATGCGACTTGTATTTTAAAATTAGATTTTCACTTGATACTCTCACTATTCACTTTTACTTGTCATGTATTTCAAAAATAGATTTTCACTTTTAACATATCAAGAAACGATAATTATTTTCTTATATATTTTACCCTCAACATTAGTTACTTATTCCACAAATCATTTTTCAAGACCTAAGACTATACATTAATTAATATGAGTATCGTAACAAAATACTCATATTGATTATTATTTCTTAAGGATGTGCAAAATTCAAAGTGGACAAGTAAAATTGAGGAAGGAGTAGTAAACTGCGCCACATCTCTTTAATCAAGTGCAATTGTAATTAATTCGTGTCTTCTGTGTTCCACAGGTTTATATATATATATCCTCCACCGTTCCACCATTCAATGTGGAATACCATTGATCTCTCCCTCAAGTGTCAGTTGTCACCAATGATTTTGCAGACCACAAATGCAATATATATAATACCGCGAGAACCATTTGTTGAAAGAGGCCAAGAGCCTCAAAAGCCTGCAATTATTCTCTATAAAGTGTAAGGACCAAAGAGAGGATTAGATATGGAGTAATTATGACTACTCTTTTTGATATACAAAAAAAATATAGCAACTTGTCAAATTGAACTTGTTGGAATGATCAAATATCACACAACCCCAATAACATTAGTTTATCTATTTATCTCTATCAATCTATCTATGTATATGCTCAATTGGTATTATTTTAGTTTATGAAAATATTGCAATTCGTGGCCACCAATCACAATTCTCTGACTAGATGTCATCTCATCCGATTTAATTAGCAACAACCTTGCCTTTTGACTATATATCGTGCCAGCTTGAGAACACTACAAGATTTGCATGTTTTAGAGTTCATTAAATGTAAGAGATAAATCAATAGGTCCAAAATATTGTTGAAAATTTCAACAAATTTATTAGCATGAGAATGTAAGAGTTCATACAATGTAAGAGATTACGATACAAATTTTATGAAAATGTAAATATTGAATGGCTTTTAATTCTTGCAAGAACCAACCCCCTTAGTGTCTTCGAGATTTAGCGTTTGGGATTAATTTAGACCTAAGGTCTATTTCTTAACATGTATGGTATCAGAATCAAATTCATCTCAATTTTTTATTTACATGATGTTAAGCCCTTATATTATATTGTCCATTTTTCAGATGTCTAGTTCTGGAAGTGCGGGAGAGAATCATACATTGGTTGTGGATGAGGTACTTATATGGTCTAAGGCTATTCACACCTCTTAATCTATTTTTGAATTGAGTTAGGTTCAAAGTCCATTCCTAAATATAAAATATCATTAAGCTAAAAAAAAATAACAGACGTCACAGAAAGAATGGCAGGATTCATAATACACGATTTAAAGTATTAGCTCATTCAGAAAATTGTTCCATAATGTTTTCAAAGTAAAATTTTAATGATATTTGAAACTACAAAAAAATATTATTAGATATTGCATCTGTTACAACTATAATTTTTTAGAATAACTAGTTGTTTATTTGTCGGAGGAATTTGATATTTGATTTATTAGAATATGAGTTTGGGCTTAATATAGAGATCTATAGCTACAATTATCTTAATTATGACTCGTAGCTACACGTTAAAAGGAGCAGAGAGAGTGAGATTGAGAGAAGGGGCAGAGAAGCGAATGGGATTTGAGAGAGAGAAGAGAGAGGTGAATATATATCATGCATTTGTATTTGTAAGTCTCAGTAGCATGCAAATACATATGACACATTTGTATTTGTAACACAAATACATATTGAGCAATTGTATATATAAGAGAGAGAGACTGTATCAACCCAAATCGTGGTCATGTTAAAAACCGTTCCAGAAGAATATTTCGACTAAGAAATCCTTGTTTCGGACCTTGTAGGAATTATTTCATGGAAAAATGTTGTGGCCCAAATTCAATTTTGGCCAAAATTGGAAGAATTGGGCCAGGCCTGCCGAACGTCGCTGCAACGGTACATCTACTGCCGCAGGGATGCCGCTGCAATGACACTTTCATCCCTGCAGCGGCGGTCGCGCAGTAGCCAACCCGAGGTTAATTAAAACCCTCATTCAGTTAAGACCTCTTATGTCGTCTCCCTCCTCCAAAAATACTCCAAGTGAACCCTATGCTTAGACCGACGGGGATTTGGAGGCCAAGCTCCATGGAGGTGATTTCGAAGCATTTTTGACAAAATTTTCGGCGTCAGTAAAAAGCAAGGCACATGTGGAACAACTCTTTGCTTTCTATAGCAGTAAATTCATCCGCGAGGTAGGTTATGATTTAATTATAGTAGAGTTGGGCTAGATGTATGTATAATGACGATAGTTATATCGAGAGATTTCATGTCTTAAGCCTTCAGATATGGTGTTTGGATGGACCAAATAATAACCGGGACTAGAACAACGAATTGATGATATTGAACGTTAAGTTATTGAACTATATTGCTCTTTTAATTGCCTAAAGATATAGGTTTTGCATGAACTAGAGGTAGGCGATGCGTGGAAGCATATTATGAGTTAGTAGTAGGATTAGGGCGACCATGAAAGCAATGAATTTGAGCTAGGGACAGAATGTGCTTTCGGTGAGGTCAAAGAAGTTTGGTAGAGTTCGATTTGAGAGTGGAGGGAATGGGTAGTAGGTGACTAGATGTCGTGATGAGTTGGAAGGAGTCGAAAGAGTTGTGTGTGTGTGTGTTGTGCTTATGGATAGTTTCTCATAGTAAAATAAGTATAGGTGTAGGGAAGTGAGAGGTAGGCGTGGTGCTCGAGATTGAAGTCGTCAGTCGGTACAAACACATGTGAGGGCTAAGTACGAGTGGTTTGGGTGTCACGTGGAGTCGGTGTACCTCTTACTTATATACATCCATATAAAAGTGATTGACTGACTAGCTTTCGATGACACATGAATTAGTAGTGATAGTAGTAAGGACTTGTTGACTCTGTGCTTATATGTAATTGAGTGTTTGTGATTTGCTTTCGGGCATTATTTGTGATTATTGATTGCATCATGCATTGAATATGTGGTCTTGAGAGGGTCTCGAGGTGATATATAGATCGGGTGTCACGCCAGTACTATTATATAGATCGAGTGCCACGTCGATACTGTTATATGAATCAGGTGTTACACCGAACTGTTATTAAAATGAGTGTCACGCCAACACTGGTACATGAATAAAGCTCATCCCATGCATGTCATATTTGAGAGTCCCTGTCAATTCTAGTATGTGTGTACATATTGTATATATGTATTTATCATTTCATTGACATGTTTATTATGGTGACCATTGTTGACAAAATCTGCCTAAATTTAATTGATGTAATTGTATACTCATATATCTGTTGAGATGAAGTGTTATGACTGTACTTGTTTCGTATTGTGTGGTTGGGTTGTGAGTCTGAGTAGTGAATCAGAATTATAGGTATAATTTCAGGTGTGCCTTGATCGGAGTATGTATCTTAATCAAAGTATGTATAGTATATGTATGTTGTATGTGTGGGGTAGAGGGTGATCTGGTCTAGTCCTTATAGTATCTTAGAAAGTGAGACTCGTAATTTTATCGATGCAATTGGAGGTAGAGTAGTGATTCATAATCATGTTGGCATAGAGTCGTATGGCTGTCAATGAATAGGGTAAGACAAGAGTTAGGGAACTTAGGGAAGGGTATTGGGTGGGTTTAGTTATCTGAAATCTTAACTGGCTTCTTGATTTCCTCCCTATTTTCTATTGTAATTATTTGTTTCTAACCCTGGACGGATGATGATACCTACCAGTACATGTGATTGTACTGATACTACACTTACTATATCTCCACTTGAGAGTATAGCCATGTTGCAAGTCAGTTGGAGTTTCTATAGATACAACGGCGGTTAATTTTCAACTGCTCCTGTCATCTCACTTTTACATGAATGTTATGTCTCAGGTCTTCCTTTCCATTGTTTAGTGCTTTTGTACTAGTTTAGATTAGGTTCTGGAAAACTGTTATTTTATTTTTCGCAATAAAATCAGTTAACAAATGTATTTAAACAAGAGTTTTATTTTGATTAAGGGATTATTTCTTTTAAAAATTATTTCGTCTAACTTCCGCACTTAATTGCATGGTTAGATGGTAAGGGCTCTTCTATCTAGGGTAGAGTCGGGCAGGTGCCCGCATGATCCATGAATTGAATCGTGACAGAGGCGAGCTAGATTGAGAGAGGGGGGAGAGAAGCGAGTGAGATTTGAGAAAGAAGGGAGAGAGGCGAATATGTATCATGTATTTGTATTTGTAAGTCCTAGTAACATGAAAATACGTATCACACATTTGTATTTGCAATACAAATTATATTGAGCAATTGTATATATACATTGGAGAATCATATAATTTGCAGTTGCATTATATTACAATTGAAACCAAATACAAATAATGTATTTATATTTATAAGTCACAAAAATATGCAATATACAACTCTCCCAACTAACATGTACACATGTATTTGTACATGTGTGCGGCTATCTAAAACCTTATGCTTAATGATATTTAAGAGAAATTTCATCCATATATTCAACTTGCATCTTTCTTTAAAAAAAATCATAACAAACATTACAATAATTATTTTAAGTAAATGAATTTCCAAAAGTCTTAATCAAGATTAAACAATCTATATATATATATATATATATACATATACATATATATACATATATATATACATGTATATATATATATATATACATATATATGTATAATATATATATATAT